>ONZH01007802.1:600000-970000 GCA_900303285.1 Rhinella marina
GGACCTTCTTCCTTACGTTAGAAAAAGCTAGAAATATAGTATGTAAACACATGGGAGGGATTTATACAGTTCTGCAACTCCAGAATTTTTGAGCTCACTGGTGCAAAAAAGTGTGACTTTTTGTGATTATTACATCACTTAATCCAGTTTTGAAAACTTGGGCTGGTTCATGAGGTGTCGGCCAGATTTAAGAAAGTAAAGAAATCGCACAATATCAGACAAATATTGTAAGTGGTGTTGAGGGAACTAAAGTCCAACAAATCGACTTCGATCAGAATTTTAGGAAAAATTTGATTCGCCATGAAGCCAAATTTTATCTATCTGTCTATCTATCTATCTATCTATCTATCTATCTATCTATCTATCTATCATCTATCTATCTGTTATCTATCTATCTATCTATCTCATATCTATCTCATATCTATCTATCTATCTATCTATCTATCTATCTATCTATCTATCTATCTATTATCTATCTATCTGTTATCTATCTATCTATCTATCTATCTATCTATCTATCTCATATCTATCTATCTATCTATCTATCTATCTATCTATCTATCTATTATCTATCTGTTATCTATCTATCTATCTATCTATCTATCTATCTATCTATCTCATATCTATCTCATATCTATCTATCTATCTATCTATCTATCTATTATCTATCTATCTGTTTATCTATCTATCTATCTATCTATCTCATATCTATCTATCTATCTATCTATCTATCTATCTATCTATCACGCATCTATCTTTCAATCTATCTACTATCTATCTATCTATCTATCTATCTATCCATCTATCTATTATCTATCTATCTGTTATCTATCTATCTATCTATCTCCCATCTATCTTTCTATCTATCTATCTATCTATCTATTATCTGTCTATATATCTATCTATTTATCTATCTTTCAGTCTATCTATCTATCTATCTATCTATCTATCTATTTTTCTATCTATCATCTATCTCCTATCTATCTATCTATCTATCTATGTATCTATCTATATATCTATCTATCTGTTATCTATCTATCTATCTACCTATTATCTGTCTATTTATCTATCTATTATCTATCTATCTATTATCTATCTTTCAGTCTATCTATCTATATATCTATCTATTAATTATCTATATTTCAGTCTATTTATCTATTATCTATCTATTATTTATCTATCTACCTATTATCTATCAGTCTATCTTTCTATTATCTATCTATCTATCTATCTATCTATCTATCTATCTCATATCTATCTATCTATCTATCTATCTATCTATCTATTATCTGTCTATGTATCTATCTATTATCTATCTATCTATTATCTATCTTTCAGTCTATTTATCTATTATCTATCTATTATATATCTATGTACCTATTATCTATCAGTTTATCTTTCTATTATCTATCTATCTATCTATCTATCTATCTATCTATTTTCCCTGAAATGGTGGTTAAAAAAAAAAGAAAACATACTCACCTCATCCATTTGCTTGCGGAGAGGCCTTTTTGATTGAATAAACCAAGTGAAATGTTGCGCACGGTGATGTGTGATGTCACCATGTCAACGTGCTGGCCGGGCGCAGTGATGTCATTGGTGATGACATAAACGCGCCTGGCTACTGTGATGACGTCAACGGCCTCTCTAAGAGCAAATGGATAAGGTGAGTATTTTTTTTAACCCTGATTAAAAAAAGGCCTCAATTGTAATGTCAGATTTTAATGAAGCTGATCAGCGATGATCAGCTTCAGCTCTCTCTATGACAGCACAGGAATGTATCCTTTCTGCTTCAGCTCTCTTCCTGTAACTGTCACAACGTCTAACAGAAGACACAGCTGGCGGCAGCGGAAGGATAGAACTCATCATGTGCGACCACCTCAGCAAGGTGGACAGAGAATTGACGAAAAGAACAAACAGCAGGTGGCGCTATACAGATACATTTTATTGAATAACTCAGTGGCTATACTAAACTTTTAATTACATGCAATTACAAAAGTATTCAGATCCAGGGGCTGGTTTGAAAAACGTAGACTTTTTTTTTTTCGTGGGACAACCCTGTTAAAGGATACATTTCAGTTCCATTAAATATATTTGGTTTTATAGGCGGCATTATCCTAAAATATTGTATAATCCGCCTACGACAGAAGCAAATGTAGGATTTCAGGAGAGGCTGCTGCATAAACATGCGCTTCACGCCATCTAAAATCATCTGTGTGCGAAAAATAGCATTTTAGGTGATTTCCGTTATCGCTCAGTATTTATTTTGATAAATATCAAATGAAATATCGCTTTGAAATTATGCAGGCTAAATTATTCATAAGGAATTCCCTCATCTCTTCCTACCATGGCAACGGGCAAGTCAAAATTGGTTATTGTAACATTTGGTGTAAATACCATCCATAAGAAGACAGGGCCGCTCCGCCGACGCCCCCCTTATATATTCACAGCCATTCATCACAGGCCTCTTAATGCATTTAAAGGGAAATTGCTGAATATCCGCCTCATATTCTACAATGAGCCACGGGAGGTGACAGATAGAAGACATTTGGAGGAGCTTATGGCAGGTTTAATGTAAAGAAATCATTCACCTTCCGGGAAAGTCATGCGCTGCCCCTATAATGAGGCAATATGGACACATGGGCTAAAGAGATGATTGCTCAGGAATCCTCTGAACCCCAGCTGCCTGCACTTTATATACAGGATGATAGGAAAGGGCAGGGGATACGACGGATCCGTGTAATCTCCGCTCTAAGCCAGTAATGCTGATTAAAATACTAAGAAACAGAATTTCGGATCCGTAATATGGCTGATCTGAGTATTCCCAGAACTGGAGGACGGTATGATTCCAGTGACTTGTATATTGAACGCTGTACAGTGGAATATACTCAGGAAGACGTTAAAGATTCGAGGAAATGTAAAGCTGATAAATATTGGAGCGAAATTGCTTTTATTTTGTAAATCTCACTTCTCTGTCTATTATTACTATTATTACTTTATATAGCTCCGACATATTCTGTATTGTCAGTAGTCACATCCTCATCGGGGCTCAAAATCTAAATTTCAAACTGACCTATTTATTTTCTATTATCTATCTATCTATCTATCTATCTCATATATATTATCTATCTATCTATCTATCTATCTATCTATCTATCCATCTCATATATATTATCTATCTATCTATCTATCTATCTATCTATCTATCTATCTATCTATCTATCTATCTATCTATCCATCTCATATGTATTATCTATCTATCTATCTATCTATCTATCTATCTATCTATCTATCTCATGTCTATCTATCTATCTATCTATCTATTGTCTATCTATCTATCTATCTATCTATCTATCTATCTATCTATCTATCATAATACATTGTAAAAATATTCAAAAGGCTAATGATTAGATAGATCTCATAATAATTGAATCCCCTGATATTTAATTCTAAACACTTGGTCCCTTGACTATGGACAGCCCTTAGATCTCGATGTTAATGTTTCTGGAGATATCCCCTAATTTAATGTTACAACAGAAAATATATTTATATATAGTAGCCTTTGTTAAAGGAGTTTTTCAGACCTTTAACCCCTTAGTGACCACCAATATGCCTTTTTACGGCAGTCACCAAGAGGACTTAGGCTAGACCGCTGCCTTTTTACGGAGGCCCCGTCTAAGTTCTGCACAGGACTCCCATGCAGCTGAGATCGGGGGCTTGACCCTCACATGAGAGCCGGACTTCTGCAATAATTGCCCGGACCGGCAGGAGCACCGATTCGGGCCTTTTAATTTCGAAAGCGATCAAAAGATCGCCTAATATAGTCTCCTTGTGGGGCTATTAAATGGTTAAAAAAAAATGGTGTGACAATTAGAGGGATAGAACTGCAGCAAAAAGGACATGCGACCGAGAAAGCACACACCCCAGAGAAAAGACACTCCCCTTAAGCTGCCAGCCTGAAATAAATCTAGCCAGTGAGTTATTCAATAAAATGTGATTGTATAGCACCCCCTGCTGTTTGTTCTTCTCCTTATTTCTCTGTCCACCTCTCCGAGGTGGACGCACATGCTCAGTTCCATCCTTTCTACAGCCACCAGCCGTATCTACTGTGAGAAAGTGTTACAGTTACAGGGAGAGAACTGCAGCAAAAGGGTCACATGTCTGAGAAAGGACAGACCGTTAAGCTGTCAGCTTGAAATAAATCTAGGAAGCAATGAATGTGGAGATTTCTGGATCCATGTGAGGTACAGGGCTGGTTCTAGCTTTGTTAGAAATAGATTGACATATACTATAGGATATCTGATTTTTACATTTTTTTACACTAATCATGGGATAACCCTTTAAGTGGTAAAACCTTTTGTTATACACTCCATAAGTGCCTTTAGAGAGCAGAGGAATTTTTCTGTTCTCTAAAAAAAAATTGAAAATTTCTGGGTTTTGGGTATTTAGTTGCTGGGATTGTGCAGCCCGCATCTGACTACATAGCCTTGTACGTAGAAATAAGTCACTGTCTGCAGGTCAGAGTTTATACTCGTGCTGTGACTTTGTTAATTTGTATAGCACCGTGGAAGCTTTCTGTTCAAGCAAATCTCTTTCTTTACATCATGCACTAAAATGCACTTGTTACTTGATCTGTATAAAGTTTTCCACCCTTTGAGGGAAAAATTTGCAAGTTAAAGCTCACCTGGTGAGCGGAGGAACAATAAGGCCTGCCATAAAATGCTCCAAGCCTGCCCTGCATGCCAAATGATGTTTATGCTGAAAAAGTCTTTGTTTTACTATAATATCTACTTAATGCACTTCAATGGGCCCGGGATTGTCACATGCATTAATGACACTTTAAGCCTTTACTAAAGCTCTTCTGTTCCCACTCTAGTAAGACAAAAATGTTATTAGTATCAAAGGTTTGGCACAAAAAGTACAGTGTTAATAGGAAACTCTTGTCTGTAGTAACCACACAACTTCTGAAAGTGGAATAACTAATTGCACTCAGGTTAATAAGTAAACGCTGTCCTTTTTGCCATAGTTTACCTTCCGGTATTCAGTTGCTGAAGACCATCTAAATGCGGAAATAGAAGCTCGTACTTGGTCAAAGAACATTAAAATTGCTCCTATTTTGCCATAAGATAAAATACAGCTTGAGAATACATATTTCTAAAGTTGCAGTACATATAAGAAGGAGTGAAAAGTGACTGTGGAATATTTTTTAAAAATAGATGGTATGTTCCAAGTATGGGCCAGACCAGAAGGACTTAAATTGAATAGTGCTCTGTACAGTAACTTCTCTTGGAGCCCCTCTATAAAGTGCAATGTCATACAATGTACAAATAATAATATAAAGCGCCTACTTGCCAAAATAAAATTAGAAGTAAAGGAGTTGTTCACCCCCGAGGACCTTTTGGGCCGAGCCTCCAGGGTGGTGGGAACTGTAGAGGGAATCGTACTAACTTGAACCCCACACGTAGGTTCCGGCTCCTTTGTCCCTTCAAATCCCTGGACTCCCTGTGTCAACATCTGGTTGGATGCCAGGTCACGTGGTTGCTGCAGTGGTGGTCACTGAGTCACGTGGCAGTCATTGGCTGCAGCAGCCTTGTGACCCATATCAAAATAGATGTAGATGTATGTAAACCAAAGAGCTACAGCAGCGTTGGTGGAGCAAAGTAGCTGGAACCCAGGTAAGCATGATTTTCTCTGCAGGTACAGGCCTTCCTTGGGGTCTGCCCAAAGGGCCCCTAGGGAAGAACACGCGTCAGATGCCGGGTCAACAGATATTTATAGTTCTACAGTGGTGGCTAAAAGGCCCAAAGCAAGACTTCTCCTGCCGGAGTTTATCTTCTATGAGAATAAAATATCAGACATGTTGAAATCCAACATGCCCAATCTTTCTTTCCTCTGTAATTTGCCGTCAAGGGAAAGTCGGAACATCACCATACATATTAGATATATTAGTGCCATCAAAATCGACAAAATCAACTCATATACATCTTATGTGTATCAGCGTCTTAGGGTGAAACCTGGCCATAAGAAAGACCTTGAATCTAGGAAGTGTCTAGAAGATGTCTAGAAGATGTTTTGACCATAAACACTAAGAAAAGGTCTAAAGTTGATGAAATGGACCATTTCAGCCAAAATGATCTTTCATCTGGTGAAATTCAACAATAAACAATTATTTTAGGTGACCAATGACAAAACATTATCTTCTGAAAAGAAGTGGGTCATCATTGAAATTTTTGGCCCATAGATCTTTTGTCCAAGGCAAAGTTGTTTGTGTACAAGAGATCTTTCTTTGAAGGACATTCCTGGAAATTTTGTTTGTCCGGTGTCATTGAACATGTATTGTCAGTTTGAATGCCAATATGGAGTAAAATGTGTATGGTTACACCTACCAAATGATTGGTCACCAGACCAGACTACACAGGTAGTATAAGGCCACCAGTCATCTAGATCTGTTCAAGGTTGATAAACAGAGTCTAAGGGGGACCTTTATGAAGACTAGCAATTTAGATGCTGGCCTTCATCCCTCCTGTGCTGGTGGTTCATCCCCCTAAGTTATCTAGAGGTGGTGGCCTTGCTAGAGTAGGTTTAGACCATTTTCTACGCCTATAACGTAGAAAATGATAAACGAGATAGACCAACCTGCCCTTTTTCCTGCCCCCTTTTTTTTAGACCTGGCATGAGGGGAAAATGGGGAAAAGTTGCAGATCGCAACATGTGACAGATATATGCCAAAAAGTGACATATAACCATGGGCGTAACTACCATTACGGCAGACCATGCGACTGCTATGGGGGCCCAGGGCAAGAGCGGTCCCAGTTGGGATTATCTCCTCTTCTACTGGAGGTGAAAACTTGGTCAGGACTCTACCTTCTAAAGAAACAACTTTTAGCAAACGAGGCAGTGGAAATAATGGCCCAAGGGTCATTGAAAGGGGTTTCATTGGAAACCCTTCTGTCCTGTGTGGGGGCCCTGGTTTGATCCTTGCTATGGGCCCCTTACTTCTCTATGTACGCCACTGCATATTACTGTTCGTAAATAACCCTCTAAGTTTTTATTTCTCCAAATATTAATAGTCTAATATATTTGGCAAGCTTTGTAAAAAAAAAAAAGGCTTTGCACCGTTGGGAATGTTTTAAAATAATACAAAATCTTCAGAAGAAGAGCATAGAAGGGCTGAAAATAAGTTCTGTAATAAAGCTCCTTGCAGTTGATCTGTAGGGATTATACTGCAGAGTACTGTACCGCGAGTACAGTGTGATCTTATCTACAAGTAAAGCTACGAGATAGTTTTAATAGGTGATGAAAATGAAGAAAGACTAATAGAGAAGAAACCATGGGATAACGCATCTGTACAAATTCTTCTCAAGTATGTCTGAATAGGTAATGATATTTCCTCATTGATTCACAGTTCGTATCTTCCACATCCTGAAGTTCCTAATCCTGGGTTCTTGTCCCCTGAATTTTAGATACTATTGATTCTCTAGAATTTTATCTCGAATTTTAGATACAATTGATTTGCATCTAAGTTTTATAGTTTCAATGCAGAAAAATAACATATTGTAAATAGTTGTTCACACTACACTTTAAAGGGGTTCTGCAGTTGTTTAAAACTGATGATCTATCCTCTGGATAGATCATCAGCATCTGATCGGCGGCGGTCCGACACCCGGGACCCCCGCCGATCAGCTGTTCGAGAAGGCAGCGGCGCTGAAGGAGCGCCGCGGCCTTCTCTGTGTTTACCACAGGCCAGTGACGTCACGACTAGTATCACTGGCCTGGGCGGGGCTAAGCTCTGTTCTCATGAATGGAGCTTAGCCGCGCCCAGGCCAGTGATAGTAGTCGTGACGTCACTGGGCCTGAGGAAAACACAGAGAAGGCTGCGGCGCTCCTGCAGCGCCGCTGCCTTCTCAAACAGCTGATTGGCGGGGGCCCCGGGTGTCGGACCACCGCCGATCAGATGCTGATGATCTATCCAGAGGATAGATCATCAGTTTTAAACAACTGCAGAACCCCTTTAATGTCTGAATAGTGCAGTGTTAAAGAGTTTGTCCCAGGAAAATATTCTATATATTTTACAAAACAACACCTGGATCTAAATAGTTTTGTAATTGCATGTAATTAAAAATGTAGTATAGCCACTGAGTTATTCAGTAATTTGTAATCAGTGATTTGTAACTGTAAAGTACCCCTTCCCCCTGAACTGCCAGCTTGAAGTAAATCTAGTAGAGCAATTGCAGCAATGACTGGGTAGGATCTCTTGATCCATGTGAGGTACAGGGCTGGTCCTAGTTTTGTTAGAAAGAGATTACCATGTACTATATATGTATATATAATGTATGATTTTCATATTTTACATTAAGTATGGGACAACCCCTTTAATGCTAGAAAAAAAGAACAGAAATATGGAAGACCCATTACATGATGGGATCCTGACAGATTTGTTGCAAAACAGATCTGTCATAGTGATCATTACTCCATAACACCTGCTCAATTCTAGCTTCTTAACAAGCTTCTTAAAACTGATTATAAGATTAATATTTCTTTAGCAAACATTGATACGTGAAATAATTTCCCATTCCATTCTCTTTATTTGCCCAGCAGACATTGCTCTTAAAAAACAACAATATGTGTCTGCTAGCAAATCGGCAAGTCACCCGCAGGGAATTCAGTGTCCTCAACTGTCCTGCAGGTCATCACCAAAGGGCTTCGGTAGCTAAAGGGATGAATCCTATAATAATGTCACATTACAAGATGGCCGGTTATCCAATTTCATGTGGTTCCAAGGGGAATAAATAAATTAAATTGCAATAAAAAGTTTATTTCCTAAGTAATGGCAATATGGGAAAAAAATCATCTAATTGACTTTAGAAGACTCCAGAATTTCTCCTCCATGTACACTTGAAATTTTAAGAGTGTTTAAGTGTATCTTTAATAGTATAAAATGTTTTCATATTTAGCAAAGAAATACAGCTCAAAATTCACTGTTTCTGTGACTTTTGGATTTATTGGTCATTTTTTTATAGCCAGGGGAGGAATGGGAACTTAAATTGGGCCTGTAAAAAATACTAAAAGTGGCCCCATTTTGTAGTTGTGTCCAAACTGATGGAAGGCAGAACCAGCAATACCATATTGCAGCACATTATACCACCCCAACAGAGCTAAATACCACAGTGCATCACAAAATACTGCCAGGCATCGGCCCACCGGAAAATTTCCCTGTAAGGTCAATGACCAATCTGCCCCTGGCTGTCCCATTGTTTTACAGTGGTTTCTGGGATATGGGAATAAATAGGCTAACATAATTGCTAAGTGAAAAATAATAACTGATTTACTGAATAATAAGACAATGTTGAGCAGTGATAAAAAAGCATATACAGCTTAGGCTACTTTCACACTAGCGTTTTTTAAATTCTGGTATTGAGTTCCGTCATATGGGCTCGATACCGGAAAAAAACGCTTCAGTTTTGTCCCCATTGATTGTCTCCTGAAAGCATTCCGTTCCGTCTTCAGACCGGAGAACAAACCGCAGCATGCTGCGGTTTTCTCTCCGGTCCAGGCATCCGCACCAAGACGGATCCAGAATGACCCCCAATGCAAGTCAATGGGGATGGATCCGTTTGGTGTGACACACCAGTAATCCGGATCTGTCCTCCACTGACTTGCAATGGGGGGTTCATTCCGGATCCGGCTACACATATACAGACATACATACATACTCACACATACACACAAACACATACATACTCACATACTCCAGGAAGGGACGCCGGCAGCATGTCTTCACGCGCCTCCTGCGCGCAGCTATGACGTTTCCCCACTGCGCCCAGCAGAGGGCACTGTGGGGAATTGTCATCACTGCGCGCAGGAGGCGCGTGAAGACGTGCTGCCGGCGTCCCTGGCTGGAGTATGTAAGTATGTATGTGTTTGTGTGTATGTGTGTGTATTTATGTTCTCTGTGTCTTGTCCCAATGTCTGTGTCAACATGTGTGGGGCCGGACCGCTGCTCGGGCTCCACACATGTATCAGCGGCAGTACGGATCCGTCGGCACCCTTTAGGTGCCGGATCCGTGCTGCCGCTAGTGTGAAAGAGGCCTTATACAGATAATAAGCAACAGGTATATAAGGTAACACGTATACAAAATAAACAGTCACTTAGCTTCGGGCTGGAACCTGGTAAGTTCTCATTGTATGTCCCAATACCCAAGATGGTAGATAACAGAGAGATAAGATAGTCTGTTTGGAAGACATCTTAATTAGAACTTCCTCTCTATGATGTGCACTGGGAATTTATACCCTTAGTGACCACACCTTCAGGGGCATAGAACTTATATACTATAAAGCTTGCTTAGAAGGTATATGTTATGTGTGAAGGTGCCTTAATTGGCTACTATTTTCTAGAATGCAGCCTTGAAGCTGTATCTAAGTTAAAGGGTTTATATGTGGTAGAAGCAAAAACAAAATAAACCATTATTATGTTTTACCACTTTCAAAAAATAAAAGGCCTTTAAAACAAACATTTTTCTTGACATTGCTATTAGAGATAATCGAACGTGCTCGTTACGAGCACTGTATCGCTCGGCTCCCGTCTGAAATGCCCGCAGGCATTGCGGATCCGTCCTCAACTGCATGTAAGGCAATGGGGACGGATCGTTTGGTATGACACTCATACCAAAGGGATCCGTCCTCCTCACCCGACTGAAAGTCAGTGGAGAAGGATCTGTTTGGTATGAGTGTCATACCAAACGATCCGTCCCCATTGACTTACATGCAGCTGAGGACGGATCCGCAATGCCTGCGAGCACGTTCGCTCATCTCTAATTGCTATATTCTAACGCATAATTTTATTTTATAATAGGTTGGGTATTTTCAGACATGGTGTCTGCTGTTAAGTTTGCTTATTTTTATTGTTTACTTTATATATGTAAAATCAGGAAAGGGGGGTGATTTGAATTTTTTATATTTATGAGGTTTTTTTTCTACTTGGCTTCCTAGCAAGCTCTTTCTCAGGCTCAGCTTAAAAGGCAAGCAACCTGCAAAGAAAAAACAAGCCCAAAACAGTACCCATAAGATATTATAAAGCTTTATTGTGTATGAAAATATCATATATATTTTGTTTAAAGCTTAAAAGGCAGTTTGCTATGGCAGATCTGCAAGCCTTTACAAGGGCGCAGGCTGCCCCAGCAACCAATTGAAATCCTGCAATTTTGCCATGGGAGATCCAATTGGAGGGCAGAGGGATCATTCTCCTTCTGTTTAACTGCCCAGATGCCACGGTCGCTATTGAAGGGTCAATTAATTAGGATCAGAGCTATCTCCAATCCTGGTCATTGCGGCCTGGTGTTAGATCTATTATACAACTGAAACAGCTGCTGAGTACAGAGCAGTATCAGATTGTGATCCCAATTCATATGCCTCTTGTGCACCTCTGATATACAGTTACATAAATCTGATAAAAGACATGCATCCATCCAACTCAGTCCTGCAAAGTTGCCCGAGAGGGAACCATAATCCTCCATGACTTAGAGTTCAATATTCCTCATCGTACGGGAAAAAAATCCTTACAGACTCCAAATCTGGCAAGAATAAACACTGCATTGATAGCCTTTCTCCAGTGATCTAGTAACTGTAATTTATAATATAATAAGTTTTGTCCTCAAATAATCACATTTGAAATTCTCACAACAGACAGAGATTATATGGCACTTGAGTGACCACACTAATTCTTTGGCTAGTGGCCTCCACACTGCACACCCTTCTAGCTAAACTTATCTGTTAGCATTAACATTAGCATTAACACATAGATTGTTTTAGTATATTTTTTTTCCTATAAAAACTTGCATATTGTTTTTAAAAGCAATGTCTGTCTTGGTCATCACCACCTCAAAGGATTTGCAGAAATCAGTTCATAATATGCTTCCAAAACTCCTACTAATTGGGTAAAGTCTTCCAAAGTTATTACTCTAGGGTTTCACAACTCAGCCCATGCAGGCCACGCACTTCTAACCACGGCCTTTACTCATTGCACATTTTACATTCTCTCTCTCCCTTCAGGTCCTGGATTAGGAGTCATTATATGACATTGCAAGCCATAGATAGAGAGCTTGGATCAATGGAAAGAAACAATGTACTGCGGCCAAAAGTAACTCCAACTATGTAAGAGCTTATCAACAAGCTCATTAAAACCAATAAATGTTTTACTTCTTCACATTCCTCCTTCCACATTGTATTGTAATCATGCACGGTGCATACTTGTGTAATACAGGAAATTATTTTGAGGACTTGGTAACCTAGGTGTGCTCTGACATTTGTATCCATTTAAGTACAGGGAGGAGAAGATTGTTATGGCTTGTTACATAGGCAACAATTTGTGTAGGGGTATAGTGTTCAAAAACTTCTATGTAAATTGTAAAAATCGATGTAAGTGTACAATACTATGCAAAAGTTTTAGGTAGGTTTTGAAAAATACTACAAAGTAAGAATGCTTTCAAAATTTAATTTATTTTAGGCAGGTGGGCAAAAGTTTTAGGCAGGTGTGAAAAAAATGCTGCAAACTTAAGAGTCTATTTTTATCAATTAACAAAATGCAAAGTGAATATACAAAAGAGAAATCTAAATCAACTCAATACTTGGTGTGACCACCCTTAGCCCTCAAAACAGCACCGATTCTTCAAGGAACTGAAAAACCATTAGAGGTTTTTCCAAACATCTTGGAGAACTAACCACAGATCTTCTGTGAATCTAGGCTTACTCAGATCTTTCTGTCTCTTCATTTAAGCCCAGACTCAATTATATTGAGATTTGAACTCCTTGTTCTTCCTTACACTGAAGATAGTTTTTATTGACATTGGCTGCATGTCTGGCACCTCATTGTCCTGTTGCAGATGCCTCTTTGATGGTAATGCATGATGTATCTGCCTGTATTTCTCAGCATTAATTCTGACCAAATCCCCAAGTGCATTTGCTGAATTTCAGCCCAAACTTGCAAGAAACCTCCACCATGTTTCATTGTAGCCTGCACTATTGTACCGTTCTCCAGCCCTTTGGAAAATTAAATGCCTTCTGTTACAGCTAAATATTTTTAATTTTCACTCATCAGTCCAGAGCACCTGCTGCCATTTTTCTGTACATCAGTTCCATGTATTTGTGTATAGTTGAGCCGCTAGGCTTTTTGGCTGCAATTCTTCCATGAAGACCACTTATGATAAAGCCTGTCCAAACAGTAGATGAATGTTCCTGAGTCCCACTGGTTCCTACCAGTTCAAAGCTGATGGCACTGCTGGACATCATCCAGGGAAGTAAACATGATGTGTCTTTAATCTTCTTCACTAAGCTTCCTTGGCTGACCACCACATTTACAGTCCTCAACATGGTTAGGATTAATGATGTCCTCAATGCTGAGAGATACAGGTAGATATTTATCCATCATATAATACCATCAGGGAGGTGTCTGATTGGCTCTGAATTTGTTCTTGAGCAGGACAACGACCCCAAAAATACAACCAATGTCATTAAGAACTATCTTCAATGTAAAGAAGAACAAGGAGATGTGGAAGTGATGATATGGCCTCCACAAATTCAACATCATCGAATCTGTCTGGGATTACATGAAGAGATGGAAGGATTTGAGCAAGCCTACATTAACATAAAATCTGTGGTTAGTTCTCCACGGTGAAAAAAGGAACAACAAATGCAGCTAGCCGATGTATTGGCTGTGCAAAAGCAACCTCAACCCTAGTTCTCCAAGGTGTTTGGAACAATCTTCCTGCAATTTGTGTCCAAATGAACTTAGAAGAACTGATACTGTTCTGAAGGCAAAGGGTGGTCACACCAAATTTTGATTGGATTTAGATTTCTTCATTCATTTCATTCATTAACTTTTCAACATGTTAATTGATAAAAAAAACTATTAATACTTCAAATTTCAAAAGTGTTCTTACTTTGCAGCATTTTTTCCACATCTTCCAAAACTTTTGCACAAAATTATGTATCCCAGTATAATTTGAAATATTGCACTATATATATATATATATATATATATATATATATATATATATATCTTTGTGTGTGTGTGGTTGTGTAGATCAAACATTGTGTGTGTCTTCCCACCTTCAAAAAGGCTAAGAGTCTTACCACCAGCATTGAAAGATAAAGGAAAGAAGTAGCCGTAAAGCTGACATTTCACACAGTTGGCACAAGGAAGGCAGGAGGAGGCCAGTACTAAGCTGTCTTTTCATCCCGAGTATAAAAAGAAAGCGAGAGAGGGAAAAAAGCGAAAAAACACACAGGACTCCATCTGGCCATCCTAAAACTCTGTTAACGTGTTCAAATGCCTGTTAGCCCATTGGGCTCTGTGAAGCAGAAGTAATGGCCTGAATGGTATAAACACTCACCACTTGAGAGAATTACATTTCATTTCATGCCTGACTTCATCAAAACTGGGAAAATGAAATTTACACCTTTTTGATGTTCTTTTCCCTGCTGTTTAAGGAGCAAAGCCTTAACCCTGTGGACTTCTTAGACAGCAAGAAACAGGCCCAGCATCTAGGATGCTCCTAACAGACGGCTGACAGTTGCCAGTTTTTGTCAGGTCAGAAACCAAACATGCGCAGCATATGATGACTTGTGTGGTACAAGATTTTCTCCAACTTTTTTTTTTAGTTATCATAACCTACAGATAAAAGTCTTGAGTCCCACCGGGAAAAAAACAATATTTAAAAACATGATGTAAAATAAATAAATAAATAAAACGCTGTAAAACAAAAGACAAATGCACAAAAATCTGCAGATTTTATACAGAAATTTCCGTAACTGTCCCATACAGCTGAATCAGGCTTGCAGAAATTCATATGCTTGCTGCCCAAACAACCCTATTCAGATGCATGAAACAGGTTTTCTGTTGCAGATTTTATTTTATTTTTTTATTTCTCTGTGTGAATTGTACAGAGGCCTGGGCTGCACTGCAACTTTTTGTAACACATTGGGTTGCATGCAATTTTGTGGACTGCAGCTGCCATTCAATAGTTAAAGTCAATTAGTAGCGTTGCAGAAAGTTGCAATGTAGGACTTAAAAAGGTTCTCCAAGATATTTTTACTGATGACCTATCCTAAGGATAGGTCAGCAGTATCTGATCGGTGAGGGTGCAACACCCAGTACCCCTGCCGATCAGCTAATCAGTAGTGCCGTGGCCTTCTCCCTGCTTGCCAAGCGCAGCGCTGTCCATTTGATAGCGACTGTGTTTGGCATCGCAGCTCAGCCTTATTCACTTCAATGGGGCTGAGATGAACCTTAGTCATGTGACCAGAGAACGTGATGTCACATGGTCTAGGCTAAGCTGTGAGTAGGCCGCAGCACTACTGTGAGAGACAGTGACTTCTCAAACAGCTGATTAGCGGGGGGCTTGGAGTCAGTCCCTCATCGATCAGATGCTGATGACCTATCCTGAGGATAGGTTATTAGTAAAAATATCTTGAAAAACCCCTTAATGTGTCATCTGTCCCAGTTCTATGAGAGCAGCCACATAGACAAGTTTCCTGATACAGTTTTGGAAGCCACAATCAAAAGTGGATCATAAAAGGAGAGGATAGATCATCGTCATCATATCAGTGGCGGTTTGAGTTCTGATACCCCCACAAATCAGTTGTTACAGGGAGCCACTGCACTCACCGGAGCTCTGGTGAGTGCAGCCGGCTCCCGGCAGCTTTCCAAGCACAGCGCCATATAAAGTACAATGGCTGTGCTTGGTATTGCAGCTCAGCCCCACTCACTTTAATGGGGATCAGCTGCAACTAGACGATGTGACCTATGTACGGTGATGTCACATGGCCTAGAAAGGCAGCCAATAGGCAGCAGTTGAGAGTGTTGAACCCCTGCTGATCTGATATTGATGACCTATCCGGTATTAATTACCAGCCAACCTCTTTAAGTCACAACAGCTTGCCAGCTTGCGGTGGGGGACTATTTCTCATGGCAGCAGATGCCTGTTAAATAATTAGGCTCATCTCTGGCAAACTGTGTGGCCAAAACTCAAATCTACACCAGCTGAGGGGGTATTTGCAGGGGCGTAACTACCATAGCTAAGGGGCCCAGGGCAAGAGGGGGGCACAGTCTTAGTTGGGGGTTATCTCCTCCTCTACTGGAGGTGAAAGCTTGGTCAGGACACTACCCTCTAAAGGAACAACTTTTAGCAAGTGAGGCAGTGGAAAAATAGCCCAAGGGTCATTGAAAGCTATAACCTCATGGCATTGGTTTACTGACAAAAATTCTGGCGACAGATTCTCTTTGAGGGCTATTTGAGAGGAGCAATGTTCATGTCTGTATGTTGTCCAAGTGTAGAATGGGCAGCACACGTTTTGAACATTGAGCCATGAATGGGTCAGTTCTCATGACTGGACCATTGGTCCATATAGAAAAGTCCACAGCATGCTCTCTTGTGGTTGGGCTTTTATTGTAGGCTCAAGTGAATGCATTCTTGAGAAAATTGGACAGCACACAAACATCATTTGTGTGGCAGCAATTGCAGTGACAAGCTCAGTCCACTACAAAGTAGAAGAAGCTGTTTGCTCCCAGCACCTGAGCTATTGCCAAATGGCTGATCTGCAAGTGTGTGGCATCCTCAGCTGGTGATGGCCTATCCTGAGTTTAGACCATTACCTAATAAAAGGTGGACAACCCCTTTAAGTAGGTTTTCTTGTTGACACTGTGAGGGTACAGCCACATGATGCAGTCATGATGAGGTTAGGAAACACATACGATGGGTAACCATTGTTATTTGAACTGTGAATTTTCCAGTTTCTTGGTCCTCTGGTTTTCACACTTTAATCCCCAGACAGGGATCTGGCCTTCATTGCAGGGAAGCCACCTGGCTGCTACCTCCTGAAACAGTCCGGGTGTAGTTGGCAGTTGACCCATGCACTTGAAAAACACTAAGGGATCAGGCAATACTCGTAGGCAAGGAAACAGTCAGAGGTCAGGGCAGGCAGAGTTTGTGTGTATCCGTAAAACAAGTCCCAGGTCAGGTAGACAGGTAATGTTCAATTGGATGAACAGGAAATGGTCAGTGGCAAAGTTTGTTACATGAGCAGTTAGAGATAAGCACACCTCAACTAGGACTAGTAAGACTAGAAAAGCTAAAGCTCAGGCACCTTTTCCATGTGAAAGGTGCCTTAAGTATACGCAGATGGCCAACCATTAGCTGATGAGAGTAAATTTCAGGTGCACTGGGCCCTTAAGGACCAGGGAAGTGCGCGTCCTATTGAACAGAGCAAGAGGCCTAGCAGCCAGGCTGTAGCCTCCAGCTCCAGACAGGGGATTACGGTGGCAGAGTGGACCGAGCAGTGCTGTGTGTGCCCTAGCCAGGAGGATGGCTGCAGACATGGAGCACCGCCATTACACTCCTAATTTTAAAAATTATTTTGTGGCTGAACCCACAGGGAAATTAGATTTCGACCTCACTGGGGACAAGTAGTGACATGAACATTGATAAGAAGAATAAGTTAGCACTATATAAACAACAGGAAAAAAATTGTATAAACCTCCTTTTACAGTCCAATGCGATGTCCTCTTGATGGCGATGTTCACGACTTCTCTGTCATTGTCTCTTCTCACTACAATCTGTATAATAACATTACTTTGTCATTCAGGGATCCCCCCAAAAAATATTTACGTTGCTCTTTTATCAGTTCCTCTCCTTCGTAAAATAGACCACCGTCTTAATAGCTCCCTTGATATTTTCGTTGGACCATTTTTTCTGAATGCTGCAACACTTCATGCTTTGCTAGAATGGCTTCAGTAATTACCATCGGATAAAAAGATCTTAGCATGAAAAGATGTGTTTGAAAAGCCTCAGACTGTTCTACTCAATGATAGCTTTCACCAAGCCAAGAATTCACTACATACAACTACAATGGGCAAGATTATCTCTCTCTCGCTCTCTGAGGTTTCAAATTCTGTGCGAGTTACCAGCACCAGATTATGATAACAAGATCATGTTCAGTTATCAAAACAAGTTCCCAAACTTTTCTCATGTCACTTTCCATCTAAGCCCTGCTGCTTCTGCTGAAAAGCAGGGAGGACTTGTCTTAGTGTGTGCTGAAGCTCGATTTAAAACCTTACGCTTTGAACTCGATTCATGGGGTATTTGCATAAGAAGATTTAGGCTGGAATGAATGAGCTTGCAATGCATCTGGCCATTAATATGCCTCTAATTCAGCACATTGTAAGCTCATTGAAGTATCACAAAGGGGCTGAAATTCAAGGATAGTTACCCTATTGCCATTGTGAAGGTGTGAATCCGAGTAATATGTTCCCGACAGCCCTACAGTTGTTACAAATTAGATATGTTTCCTAAACAGTCAAGGCTTGAAAACAATAAGTCTTGTCCGAGCTTTAAAATTCGAGAAAGAAAACAGCATTAGTTCTACCCATACACCCGGGCTCCTTAAAATGCCAATTCCACTTAAACAGTACAAAAATAAACAGCGCCTCTTCCCTTAGCTCTTTTGTTGGCCGTCCCCGCAGTCCCTCCGGCTGAATATTTAAATTTATACAAAATGTACATAAGAAGCAATGGAGTACATGGGAACATATGTCGAAGTGGCTTGAAGTGTTTTTGTCTTCTAATGTCAATGTTCGCAGTAAATATTGATGCACATTGAGGGATTACTAAGAGGATATTCTTACGGCACAGATGCCAAGACTTGTCTTTTTCTTTTTTATTGACTTCTTGGTAGATTTAACATGTGAGACGTTGCATAGACTTGAAGGCTATTGTTTAAAGAGGTTTTCCCATCCTAGAAAGTGACTGTAGTTTGCTGGGATGTGCCAACACGTTCTGATCAGTTGGGCTTCAATTTCAGGGATCTCGGAAATTTGCTACAGTGCCAGAGCTGCACCCCTTTAAAGCTTTTCCCCCTCACAATGAGGCTCCCATTTACTAGCTGTGCACGGTACAGCAGCCCATGACATACTTACCATGGAGACAGACCATGTGGGGACCTGTTGTGAGTAGGTCCTGGCTCTGAACTCCTTCTGTTTCCAACATAAAACCTATGATTGTGAGCAGGGATGAGCGAATCGACTTTGGATAAAACATCCGAAGTCGATTCGCATAAAACTTTGTTTCAATACTGTACGGAGCGAGCTACCACTTGGAACCAAACCTGAGTTCGGGAAATTTTTTTAACAGTAGAAATCAATTTATGAAGTTATTACGCAAAGTCTCATGAGACTTCGTGAAGTAATAACTTTGGCTCACCAGAGCCAAAACATTCTAATACTTTACGGAGCGCCTGCTCCGTACAGCATTGAAACAAAGTTTTATGCGAATCATCTGAAGTCTATTCGCTCATCTCTAAATGTGAGCTACTGTGATTAACCAGTCTGAGGGTCATGTTGTAAAGGCTGTATTGGACCTGTAGATTAGCAGGTGATTGTTGGGGAGGCAAGTGTTCCTTCCTGGCAATCGCTTGCTCTTTAGTGGAGGAGACCACTGTAATCACATGCAGTGATCTCCTCAACATTATAGGGAGGAGCAATTGCTTATGCCGTCGTTCGTCCCCATACTGATCGCTTTTTTCCGGCAGGGAGCCATGCCTGGGTGAGTGGCATGGCACCTGTGCCTACAAGGGGGAGTGGGGCAGCTGTTGACATGGGACACACACATGTTTGATATTTTGTCTCTAGTTCTGTTGTGAATTTCCACCAAGTTTATAAAAAATGAATGACCATACAACATTTTTAAATTTCAGGTACTTGGTACAATCAAGCCCTGAACCTGAACTGCAGCTTCATGGCCTACCTGTGGTTGTAAGCAAAATTATGATTTTCTTACATACCCTGGTTATGTAGACTTGGACTGTTTACCTTGTGGCTCTGCAATCAGTGCCCATAATAATTGTAAATCCACTTTACGACACCTTCAAGTCCACTCAGATCATTCAAGGTCTCACAGGTTAAAAACAAACACAACATAGCAAAGCAAACAAAGTTGCAAAGTATAAAAAAATGTTAAGGACCTTGCAAAAAGAGAAGCTAGAGAGGGAGTCTTAATCAAAATTATTTCCTAGACTTAGAGAACTACATTGAGGTTGAAAAACACATGCTAATTGATCTTGAGTTTAGTTGGAAATTACTAGTATAATTATATTTATGAAAGGTATAATGTACATCCATACAGGTGCCGATGACTTCTAGAGAGCCATACGGCACCTCTAAACTTACATGAGGGTCTTACTAAAGCTCTGTATGCCTCACGTTATATACAAAGGTTCGTTCTATTGGATTCTTCATGGATGAAACTCAAATAAAACCTGCTGCCATAATACATATTACCAGAACAGTCAGGATGTGAGAAAGCTTTAGGATGGCAGAGTTCTACTCTATATCAATCATAATGTAACTCTCCTTTATAAAAGGACAGAATCAGTAATAACACTCTAGGGCTCCATAATGCTGAATATTTTATTAAATACTATATTCTATGACCAATCGCAGTATCTAAGACGAGGAGTTCATACATGGTAGTGGTAGAAGAAGACTGTATTTTGCTGACAGTTTTTGAGAATCTGAAAATTTTCTCTGACATTTATGACCCCATTCAACAGCTTGTACAGGGACCGCTTCGGATTATATCATTAGCTACTGTGTGTATGCATGAAGAATAACATTATTTCTCACCCTTCTATGACTTTTATCCTGTTTTTATTTGCTAATTCTCAGTTGTAGCTGAACTAGTGGACATAGGCTAGCTACTATAATGTCTCCCATAGACTGCACAGAGAGAAGATGAGACCATGCTCCCCTAATTACATTTGTTTAGAAACAGCAACAACACCATATAAGACATTATAAAGTAGTGCTGAAGTGTATTGATGAATAAAGTAAATAAAGCACTGAGATTAAAATAATCTAGAGGAGATTATAGTCCATCTTGACAGTCCAACATGTATTTAGCAGAGAATTCAAAATGAGTGAACACTTCAGTAGGGAGGGGAGGGGAAGGAGCAAAGTAGCCTGATACAGGGAGAAAAAGGCATTTTACTCTAATATGGCATACTACAAAGTCTTACATAATCTCTTGTACTAATGATTTATGCAACATTTGTTGAAAGTTTGTTGGACGTTTAGGGGATGGAGAATTTCTAATTTAATTTTCAAAATGCCATATACAGTCACGTATTCTCCATGACTGTCTACCGGCCCCAAGCTGACCTATTGGAGGCCCCCAGCTGCCCCAGTGTCAATGATGTAAACATACTTACCTGTCACCCACTGCCTCCATGGCCTGCAAGGAGGAAAAAATCGCTTCCTCTGGCTGCTCCTGGGAGCCTTGTAGTCAGTACATCAAATGGACCCATCTGGCACATGTATAGATACAGGAGATTCTGTTGCCTGTATCTGTTCATCTCACTAGTCCTGTCCTTGGATAACTTACATAATACATTGCACAACTTATGTAGTACAGTGTATTATGCCCACCTCTGCCTCAGCCTATTAGATCCTGTATATGTCAGGGTCTTATAGGCTTCCAGACTTGGTAGACATCAAGGCCTTTGTATAACGTAGGTCTTCCATAACAACCATTGGCACCCCACAATCGTGGAGGAGCCATTGGGTGACAGAGGGGAATCCCCTTCTCTGTCTAACCATCTAAATGCTGCAGTCAATACTGATTGCAGGAGCTAGGGGGTTAATGATTTGCCAGTGTATCAGCACTGCTCCAGAACTTTGCCTTTGACCATGGCTGTATAATAACAATGGGGTCACAGAGTGCATTAGGTGAAGGAACAGCCATATTTATACAGAGCTTCACAGTTACCAGTCTACTGCTGCAATGTATATAGTAGAGCAACAGTAGGGAACTGGTTAAAATGCAAAACTTCTCGGAAGTGGCTAGGCCAGGATAATGGAGTGGGTTCAAGTGTTAGTATCACTATAAACGTCTATGATGATGTTCTACGACAAGAATCAGCAACCCTTAACACTCAAGCTGTTCTGAAACTACAAATCCCAGAATCCTCCTTTCACTTCTATGGGAGTTGAATAGCCGAGTAATTGTGCATGCTGGGAGTTGTAGTTTCACAGCAGCTGGAGTGCCAAAGGTTGCTGATCCCTGTTCTAAGAGCTCCATTGACTATGGGAAAGTTAGGTGTCATGCACATGACCATGTGCGTTTTGCAGTCTGCCATCCTTGGATCTGCAAAATATGGATATAGTCTGTGTGCCATCTGCATTTTTTGGGTGGACCCATTAACTTCAATGGATGCGTGGTCCACATTTTCCAGACATATTTTGTCTTTTTGCAGAATGGACATAAGGTGTGTTTTCCAAATCCGTATGTCAAAATGAATATGTCTGCAAAATGTGAACCCATTCCACAAAAGTTGAACATGTCCTATACTTGTTCACAAAATGAGAACCACAGACCAATGGATGCAACAGGGACAGTGTCCATATTTTGCAAATCTGTGATTTAGGGAACGCAAAACAGGGGGCCTTATTATTACAATGTAAGAGGTACAACTTTACAAGACAAATGTGACAGCAATGTAATACGCCACCTGATGGATGCACAGTGCCGGGCTGCGGGGGATTCTGTTTTTGTCACTGTCTCCTTAGAAATGAAAGACACATTTGGCCTTATATCATAATCAGGTAAATGTCAAGGTCTAGCACAGCTGTAAATGGCGAAGCATTACCCTGTGCCAAGCGCACATCAGCCTGTAAGTGTTATGACAGGGATAGCAGAGAGGAGATTATATTTCCATTGTTGTTTCGTGAATACAATGATTAACAGGCCAAAACCTGAGTGCAAAGCATACACAGAGAGCAGGGTATTCCACGCGGGTAATCCTTGTTTGTCTTCTCCGTCAGGTTAATGGTTTTCCATAAGTGCTCAGATGACAGCAACGAAAATTGGCCTAATATTCCATTGATACACAACCAGAATCCAAATAAAGTAAGTGCTGTGTAAAGCACCAGCAAATTATGTTAATAAGAGCGACATGACATGCATGAGCATAGCTCGGAGATAATGCCGTAATAGCCCTGTGTGTACATTGCACTCATTATCCAACATTTGGCTTATTAACACAGAACGTGAAGAGCGTCATTTCACAGATGTTATGGCAAGAGCTTGTCTTAGGCTACTATCACCATTGTGGTAGCCTTTTTTTCCGTCAGGCTGTTCCGTGAGGGGAACAGCCTGCCGGATCTATGCTACCGCAAGTCCACCATGCCCCTGGAGGTCCGCTCCGGCCTCATTCACTATAATGGGGGCTGGCCGGAGGTCCAGCCACAGCATGGCAGACAAGATGAGAGGCGGCTGGACAAAAACTGCAGCGTGCTGTAGTTTTTATCCGGCAGTTTTTGTCCACCAGAACAGCCTGCCGAAAAAGGCTACCGCAAGTGTGAAAGTAGTCTAAGTGATCATGTAGAAATTTCGGGGGTCATTTATTATAAATAAATAATACTCCTAAATTAGGCATATTTCTGGCGCAGATTGTGGCACAAAGGTCACCCACTCCAGGTCTAAAAAAGTGGCTGTGGGTGGGGAAGGGGATGGGACGGTAGGCCATCTCATTTACCATTTTCTATACCTGTTTTAGGTGTAGAAAATGGTCTAAATGTAAGACAGCAAGGAAGCTGTCTTACATTTAGAAGTATAAAATAGTTGGATGGAGACAGCACATCCTTTCAGGTGAAAAACCCTTTAATCCGGATGCTACGTTTTGGCCACAGAGGCCTTTCTCAAGCATGCTTGAGATAGACCTCTGGGTTTTTCACCTGAAAGGACATGCTGTCTCCATCCAACTTTTTTATACATTTGGTCTTCCAATCGTGTGGGGATCTGCACCATTCCCCCTGGAGGTGTGCACCCATATCTCAACGACTGTGAGTGCTGTCCTACTTCGTATACTTTTACATTTAGAAGCGGCGGTGGATCCGCCAATGTTATGAAAAGACCGGGGCCTCTTCATAACCATAATGGATCCACTGCCAGGTATAGGGTTTATTAAAACCGGTGTCTAAAACGCCGGTCTTAAAAAATGTGCCCCTTCATTTTTACTTTTTTGGAACATTTTAATCCAGGGATTCCCAACCTGTGGCCCTCCAGCTGCTGCAAAAAATACAACTTCCATCATGCCTAGACAGCCTACAGCTATCAGGAAATGCTGGGAGTTGTAGTTTTGCAATAGCTGGAGTGCTGCAGGTTGGGAATCCCTGTTTTAATCTACATGGTAAATGGAAACTGTCCAAAATTAAGACTGGCCATATTGCCCAAAGCAACTGTCTCAGGCTCAAATTTACCAACAAATAGTACAGTCTTCTGTAGTATTTAAAAAAAAAGCCATGCAAAACCACCCATCTCACACATTAGTGGCATATCGCTAGAATATGCTCCCTAATGTCTGAAAGGTGCAGGTCCCACCTCTGAGTCCCACACATATCTCTAGAACGGAACCCTCAAAGTGAAAGAGAGTGCACCGTGTATTCGCGTCCACCGCCCATTCATTTCTAAGGGAGTACCGAAAATAGTCAAGCCGCACTCTTGGCTATTTTTGGGAGTCCCATAAAAATGAATGGGAAGCACACAGCTCAGCACAGTTGCCACTCCATTCACTTCTAGGGGGCTGACAGAAATAGCCAAGCTAGGGCTTGGCTATTTTTGGCAGTCCCGTAGAAATGAACGGAGGCCATCAATGCTCTCCTTCACTTTGCAGGCTCCATTCTAAAGATGGAAAACATTGGTGTCATATCCTAGCGATGTGTGAAATGGGCACTCTAGAAGAAAGTTGCAAACATTTTCCCTGTGATTGGTTGCTTTGGTCAAGGCTAGTATTAGGTTGGAGTCACTCATACAATTTTTTCTATTGTTTTGTATATGACTCCTCAAAATGATAACTTTGTCTCCCTCTCAAACTTATTCTGTTCAAAAACCCATAAACCCAATCCTGAGGACAGACCATCAATATCAAAATCTCGGAAAAACCCTTCAAATGTGACCTCTTCTCCCAACACCACCATCTGAATCATCCCAAATCACTACCTACTCCTATTACCAGATCCAAAACTGGCCTCCTCCTGTGTTTTTGCCCTAAGACTGGTCTCACTAGCATCCATTAAAAAAATAGACCCAAATAACATTCCACACATGCGACTACTTACATTTTAGGCAACATAATCCTCCTCCAATTTTGCTGCTTTCATGGGCAAGCAATATGGCGGAGCAAGCGCGAAAAGACAAGAATCTAGAAGCCGAGGCTGATGTTAGACCGGCAGTGCATGTCTTGTAAACTCTCTCCACACATCTACCAACAAAGCACAAATCATTTTGTAAGCTGAGAGTTTTAATTTTCAATTTGTCTCCCATACAAAACCACAACAGCGGCCCAGACTGAGGCTTTTGAAACATTTTTAGCTTGATCAAATGATGAGAAATTGCCTGTCCCGGAAGAAAGCATTAAATATTCATCTCTCTGGCAGATTGGCAGGACCAGGAAGCATTTTGTCTATGTGGAACGTAACCTGAATCTCCTGATTTCTATTGATAATTCATTATATGTTTCTGCTATCTGTCTTCGGCTCCAACGTATGCTTTTTACTATAATTATTTCATAGTGTGCTACCTAACAGCATCCTGGATATACCAATGGTGTGTTCAATAATATTATTCTGCCATCAATCTTATGGGAATGCTTAAAAGCTTTCTCTCATCTTCTCACTTTAACTCATGTATTATCTGAGTTTTACATTAAATGGACAGTTTTAATATCTCCTGACATGTCAACCTCTTTTCTGCACATGTAGCTGCTAATTTAGTACTTAGCCGCTTCCAGAATCGATGCTAATGCCGTTAGCCGCGTACACCAGAGCGCAGCCTCCTTGCTTTTAATCTGCAGAAGGAACTTGGGCAAAAGAAGTAAAACAATTTGGACAAATGCGAGATTCGCTGATGCAATTTGCGGATAAAATTTACTTTGGCTTCTGCCCTGTATATATCTCTATATATATGTATTTGTGCCGGGGGAGCGAGGTGTCAGAGTTAAGCGGTTTACGATGGCAACATTCCTCTTCCTCGCAGCATTAGAAACACAGACGGTCCTTGTGGTCAGGATAGAAATGGTATTTCTTAAGATTTTTTTTTATTTATGTGTTCAGAAAATATGGACACGTTGAATGTTGCCACTAGAGATGAGCAAATGGTTGAAAACATTAAGAATTTCCCCCGAAAATTCGAATCAGAAACTTTTTTGCGATGTGTGTATTGTTGTATTGTCATTTTACAGATCAGACTGGGAACTTAAAGTGGCCCTGAAAAAAAACTAAAAGTGGCACCATTTTATAGGCGAAATTGACAGAAGACAGGCCAAAACAAGTAGGCAGGGACAACAGAAACGGGCAGGGCCTGCCGCCCCCAACCACAGTATTCAATTGTATCACCATCATGAGGATGGTAATACAGTTGAGTTCAGAAGGCAGGGGCAGATTGGCTATAGACCTTACAGTGAAAGTTTTTGGAGATGTATTTTGTGCTGCTGGCAGTATTTTGTGATGGACTGTGGTATTTTGCTCTGTTTGGGTGTTATAATGTGCCACAATATGGTATTGCTGGCCCTGCCTTCCATCAATTTGGACCTGACTACAAAACAGGGCCACTTTTAGTATTTTTTCCAGGGCCACTTTAAGTTCCCAGTCTGCCCCTGTCAGAAAGGCACCCTGACTGATAATGACTCACAGTCAGCCTCAGCCAATCAGGAGGGGCTATACAGACACGTGTCCTAGGTACTATCTAAGATCCCAAACAGGAAATGCATGTGTTTTCTGGGGTTTTACATTGCGATGATAAGACGTCTGACAAAAAGAGGGAGAAAAGAAATCTTATCTTTAAACACACAAGTCAGCTAGTTTAGTGTCAGGAGAGTATAATGAGACAATTACTCGTTAGGTGAATTAATTATCAGAGAGATGACAGGATAGGAGTCAGTGCCTTGTGTCATGGTATAAAGGCTCTATTACACGAAGCAAATATCGCACAGATTCTTGTGGATCTGAGTGAAAGTGAAGGAGAATCATGTGATTTAAAGGGGTATTCTCATCTTAGACAATGGGGGCATATCGCTAGGATATGCCCCCATTGTCTCATAGGTGCGGGTCCCATCGCTGGGACCCGCACCTATATCCAGAACGGAGCGGGGAGCGCTGCGTCTGGAGGACCCCGGGTTTCCCTGCTGTGCTCATAGAAATGAATGGGAGAGCAGCGCGCAGGCGCGGCCACCGCTCCCATTCATTTCTATGGAGCCGACGGAAGCAGCCGAGCCAGCTCGGCTATTTTTTTGGCGGCCCCATAGAAATGAATGGAGGGCGGCTGCGCATGTGTAGTGCGCCCTCATTCAATTCGGGGCTCCGTTCTGGATATAGGTGCGGGTCCCAGCGGTGGGACCCGCACCTATAAGACAATGGGGACATATCCTAGCGATATGCCCCCATTGTCTAAAATGAGAATAACCCTTTAATAAGTATGAATGAATCAAAGACGAGTTAAAAATCGCTCATTTCTTGTCCATCGTGATCTTTTAGCATGCTAAAAAATTAGCTACAGCTAAAAAGTTGCTACATCTTCAATTGTTTATTGTGATCTATATGACATCTGCTGGTGTAATAGTACCTTTACTCAGGCTGCCAGCCATTCTCAATGAGTCTTGCAACAGCATTTAAAGCTATGACACTCAATCTTTTTTTATTAATATGAATCATCCCAATTTTTTATTAATATGAATCATCCCAATATACATAATCACATACTTCACAATCACAGACACAAAACTTAAAACAATAGTAATCCTGGTGCTGATAGTATACTGCCTGCATCATAGTTTCCTTGTATTGTACTGGACTCTGGACTCTCTGAGCCTGCTCTTGTGGCAATTTTTGGAAATCCTGCTGCCATAAATGGAGAGCTTGCCACACATGTGCGGTGTGCTCTCCTTCACTTCTGGAGCCCCCTTTCTCTAGAAGGGAGCAGGTCCCAGAGGTGGGACCCACATCTTTCTGACATCCTAGCAATAGTCCATCAATGTCCCAAATTTCTTAAGGGTGCTTTACACAGGCCGAGAATCCGCCAGATAGTCGTTAATGAGCGTTTATACGAATGCCCCCTGGCCCAATTGACTATAATGGGATACGACAAAGATCTCTACTGAACCCCATTATAGTGAGTAAGGCCGGTGGGCATTCAAGTAACAGAGAGCTCTCTACCGCAACTGCTGCCGGCAGTGTACAACAGACCTTATACTAGTAATAACATTAATTCTTTGCATAATTTTCTAGGTCAGTTCTCCGTTTTTCCTCAAAAATCAACCTGCAAAAACCTGTACAAAATGAGACCTTCACAATCGATGCCCCTGATTTGACATCAATCTTTTTTTTTTTTGTCCTGTGTCCTCTGTGTCACATTTGCTTATCTTACCACAAGACAAGCCTTTCTCTGGCTTTAGCTAAATACAAACACAAAATGCTTGGGGAAATCAAGATAGGTTAGGTCTTCACTCATCGCACCATTGCAGGCAGTAATCATTGTGTCTCTGATTGATGGAGTGAGGTTCTATCTGATGCATTACAAGCAGCCCATTCATGAGCGCATTCCCATCTGAAAAGGAGTCACATGCTCATGTCTCTTTAATTCTAAGAGTCATTTTACTTTCTTAACTGAGTTCATCAATGTGACATCCCAGCTTGGAGACCGTGCCAGCCACGAACATATATCTCACTGGGTCCATAAATGTAACACTAAAATATACGGTCAGTCTATACTAATCATGAAAATAGAATGTTCCCCTGGGGTAATTGGCAAAACTATCCTTTGTACCCCAAAATACTGTATATGGACTCTTTCAATATAGATATAAAATGGTGCATGGACATATAAAAGTCTATAAACTCTTTATTACTGTGGATAACAATTAGATTTGTCAAATGAAAAAAACAAAACAAAAAACAGCCACCTGATTCATTTTTATGCATCATAGTTGCCTTGTATTCAGGGGAGTAACTACCATAGTGGCAGACCAGGCGACTGCTATGGAGCCTAGGGCAAGAGGAGGCCCAGTTGGGATCATCCCCTCTTCTACTGGGGCTGAAAACTTGGTTAGGACTCTACCCTCTAAAGAAACAACTTTTAGCAAATGAGACAGTGGAAAAAATGGCCCCAAGGGTCACTGAAAGGGATTTAGGCAGAAACCCTTCTGTCCTGTGTGGGGGGCCTGGTTTGATCCTTGCTATGGGGCCCTTACTTCTCTATGTACGCCACTGCTTGTACTCGACTCTGAGCCTGTTCTCTTGGCAATTTTTGTAAATCCTGCAGTTATAAATGGAAAGCTTGCCACACATGTGCAGTGTGCTCTCCTTCACTTTTGGAGCCCCCTTTCTCTAGAAGGGAGCAGGTCCCAGAGGTGGAACCCACATCTTTCTGATATTGATGGCATATCCTAGCAATATTCTATCAGTGTTCCAAATTTCTTAAGGGCCCTTTACACAGGTCGAGAATCCACCAGATAATCGCTAATGAGCGTTCATAGGAATTCTTGGTAACTATTATTTTGCAGTGTATTCTTTGCACACCAAAGTACTATATATGGGCTCTTTCAATATAAAATGGTGCATGTCCATATGAAACTTTATAAACATTTTAATACTGTGAATAACAATTAAATTTGTCAAAAAAAAACAAAAAAAACACTATAGCGCTTGTGGACTGCAAAACGGATATAGGGATATAGTCGCGTGCATGAGCTTTTCTTAGTTATTCCAAGATAAGCCAAGACCTTTGTTTACCTGGCAGTAGCGATGATGTGCCAGTATATTCCACGGCATGTGACTGTTGTGGACAGTCGTTGGCTGCAGAGGTCATGGGGTGGGATATAGTCACATCATTGCCGCAGCCAAGCCACCAAATCCCAACAGTGACGGATGTAGCAGTGACATTAGAAGTGGCAAGGGATTAAACTGAGAAATATAGATTTTTTTTTTTTAAATTTGATCACGATTTTTAGCTTGGTTAATTTTTGGAGACACCATTCGAACAGTAAAAAAAATGAAATATTAGAAAGGAATGTGTTTGAAGCCTATTGCTCTATTCTGGGCAGACAGCTGATTCCACAGTTGAGACATGCGAGCAATAGACTGCTTGGGATCAAGTGTGACTTTAACAGGCACTTGACTTCCTCATCCTGGAGTACATTGTTCACGGCCTTATAAGCTTTCATGCTGTGCCTGTGTTGGAAGTTGCAGTCTGCCTACAGCTCTTTCCTATGGTGTACCTACCAACAATATATAACTATAAGCATCATTCTTTAAGTACTGTCCAATAAAGCGGCTGTGATAAGAGTTTTGGGGGGGGGGCTCTCACTGCTAGAACCCCTGCCGGTAAAAACAATGGATGTCTCCTTTCTCTGTTTTAATGGTGCAGTGGTCACCCATGCACACTGCCACCCCATGTAGTCTCTATGGGACTGACTGATATAGACGAGTACAGTTCTCAGCTATCTTCTACAGTCGTGGGTGGACTGGGAACGTAAAGTGGCACTGGAAAAAATACTAAAAGTGGCCCCATTTTGTAGTTGGATCCAAATTGATGGAAGGCAGGGCTAGCATTACCATATTGTGTCAGATTATACCTCTCCAACAGAGCCAAATACCAGAGTCCATAATAAAATACTGCCACCAGCAGCACAAAATATATCTCCAAAAACTTCCACTGGCCAGCCATGAGGAGGGCCCAGGCAGTCCCCTGGGCATCGGCCCACCAGGAAATTTCCTTTTAAGGTCTATGGCCAATGTGCCCCTGTTGACAGTCCCATAGACCTTGCATGATTGTAGCTCCATTACCACAGACAGGAAACCATAATTTCATGATCAGTGGGGATCTCAGCATTGAGACCCCCACATCATCACCAGCAGGGGTGGATTGGGAACCTAAAGTGGCACTGGAAAAACTACCTAAAAGTGGCCCCACATTGTAGGAGGGTCTAAATTGACAGCAGACGGGGCAACAAAAGTAGGAGGGGGTCAGCAATACCATAGCGCAAAATGCCACATACCACAGTGCCGCACCTTATATTGCCCCAAAAGCTGTCCCTCTTAGTTGGCCATCACTAAGAGGGACACTGTACAGCACTTAAACAAAGTTTTGAACAAAGTGACTTTGAATCTTCGCTCCCTACTACTTATTATGTACCCAGACAGCAGCATAGATATGGGCTTGGGTGGCCCCCTGGGCATTGGCCTGCCATGAAATTTCCCTGTAAGATCTATGGCCAATCCACCCCTGATCACCAGTGAGACCCCCACATATCAGGCACATCACCTATTGCATGAATAGGTGATACATTTTGATTCTGGTAAACTCCTATAAAATGTATGGCGAACAGCTGAGCTAAAGATTAGAAGGGGTTGTCCAGTCTTTAGTAAGTCGTGGCCTATCCTCAGGATAGTGGGTCTGACATCCCAAACTCCCGCCAATCAGCTGTCAGTGAATCATTGAAGTCAATAGGGAACAAATATGGGTCCTTAGAAGACCCCCACAGAGTCATATACCAATTTTCAGACCAATTGGAGCACTTTTGATTCAGGTAGAATAAATTTGGATTGGCTGACCTCTCCAGACAAATGTAACCAGAATTGAATTTTGAGCAATTTGCTTATCTCTGATGAGAGGTCCTCTTAAAAATGATTTTAGGTCTGCATGGATCCACATAATTGAAATGATGCTCTTCTGTGGAAGAATATTTCATAAGAACTTGATTTGAGCTTGAGTTTGTAAGTCCAAGTTTATTTCTGACAGGAACAGGTCAGGGTGCTATTTTATTTTTCTGTGCTGTCATTTGTTTTTCAGCTCAGCATCTATGGTCTGTGTAGCGTTAATGTCCTTGTCACCTGCCATCTCATTCCAACTTGCCTGACAGTGCTTGGAACTCCCCACAGTTCTCTTCAGCAAGTCTTGTCTTTAAGCTTTTAGCACCTACAAATAATTGATATTGTCACAAGCTCTTCAGCCAAGCCATTTTTTTTTCCTGATTCTGAATTTTAAAAGCATTATGAGCGATATTCGACACATCTTAACCCTCACCCTAAGGGACAGGCAAGTAGGTTAACATTTTATTCTTAGTTCGTGGCATAAATAAATGAAAATGGTATTCACAGTCTATAGAAATCTGTTGTATCTACTAAAAGCAAAAAGAAAAAAAAAGAAAAAGCACGGCAAAGTCACAGATTGTCACAGCGTTTTTTTTCCCCATGGAAGTCTACTAAAAGGCACGGACCCTAGTGTACTGACACCTCTGGACATTCGATCTGCAGTTAGAGGCAAAGTTACAGTAGTGCGTAATCGGGGGGGCTCAATAATTATGTTGGGATGTGTGACCGAAGAGTTACAGCGACACGTCATCGGGTCAGATGCGGATTATCACAATGAAAAATCTGCGTAATTGGCCCCATTTCACAGTAGCAAAATCGGCACCAAATTTTGCAACTTTTGATGCATGCTGCGGATTTGACTGTAAATTTTAGCTAGTTTCACATCTGCGGCACAGCCTTCTGGTTCTCCGGATCCAGCATTGCCAGATGCTGCCAGAATGTTTGCCGTCCCCATTAACTATAATAGGGTCCTGCAGAGAGGTCCACAACCCAGGTTGTACTGCATATCTGAAAGTAGCCTTAAAGGGGTTATCCAACCCATATAATGACCCCCACAATGCCTGGGCGCCTCATGTAGGTTATACTTACCACGCTCCCAGTCACGGCCTGCTATTGGCTGTAACACACACAAAGTGGGCCTTTTTACCTTCAGACATTTTAGAAAATTATTCATACAAGAATTGATTTTATCTAATCCAGGGCTTAGACTAAAATGTAAGACTATATCATTTGTGTCAATTGTGGGCTTCCAAAAAATGGACATTCCATGGGAATCTTATTTGTTGAAAATGTGACAAGATTCTCCTGAAGATCTTGCTAATGCAAAGGGGGCTCTCCGTGTATACAAGAGAGACATTCAGGAGAGGTTGCCTGGGGTTGTGAATACAAATGCCTTGACAGAGGGCAGGAAATTTTCTCTTCTAGATTGGAAGTCATGAACTCATTATAGATAAGCGTTTTCCTGGTAGCTTCTGCAATGTCTACATGTCTCTGCAGTGTGTTTTTGAAGCCTGCCTGGGAGAAAAGCCCTTGGGAGAAATTCTTGTTTGTTGGTTGAAGAGGGTTCCATTTTTTCTTCAGTTATTATCTTGGACCAGAAGACAAGTTCCGGGTGAAGCTGCTTTGATGGTTTCTTTTTGTTCAATGTGACCAATCCTGGCAATGATACTATTTGCATCTATAGTGTCATAATCAAGTGGAAATGTTATATTTTTTGGATTTCTTTTACGTTACATGTGTGATTTTGATGCTTCAAGTTATATTTCAGTTAAAGAGAAATTAGATGGTTTATCATCTGGGAAAAAAAAATATTGGAGAGATGTATCAAGAAAAAGTTGTACATAGCAAGCAATTTTGGAGGCCAAATGATTGAGGCTAAAAAGAGGCTTCCATTTTTATTACCTACCTATTATTGACCTTGGGGGTCCAACTATTATGACCCCTAAGTTCGCTAGAGCTTGAGAGCTCAAATGAACAGAAGTCATCCCATCCATGACTTCCATTGATTTTAGGGCTCGCCTAAACAAATGGGATTAAATCAGTCCGAATCTCAGAATCCCAGCAGTTGGATCCCCAAGACTAATATGGATTCTTTATTATAATATCCGGCAGGATCACATATCTTACATAACGTTCCATTTCCAGAGGTGACAACCATAGTTGGTCATGGCTATAAACTTATACATCTCACACATTGATGGCCTAGCGCAAGAATTTGTGATCAATGTCAGATAGGTATGGGTCCCACCTCTAAGATCCGTATCTATCTCCAGAACATGGTGCCCCAAAGTGAAGGAGAGCCCACCGTGCATGTACGTGTGCTCACTATTCACTGGTATGGGAGATCCGAATATAGATGACCAAGCACACTTGACTATTTTTGGAAGTCTCATAGCGGTGAATGTAGAGTGCACTGTCCATGCATGTCCACCTTTCCTTCATCACTAGGAAACTGCATGGAAATATCCAAGTCAGTGCTCATCTATTTTCAGAACTCTTATAGTGGTGAAAGGAGGGTGTCGGTGCATGCTTGGCTGATCTTCCTTCATTTTGAGGGGTCCGTTCTGGAGATAGGAGGGGGTCTCAGTGATGGAACCTGTACCTATCTGAAATTTTTGGGATATCCTAGCAATATGTCATGAATGTTTGAGATGGGACAATCTCTTTAAATCTGTGGCACACTCTCCTTCACTTCGTGAGTCCCATTCTCTAGATAGGAGTGGCTCCCAGACATGGGACCTGCACTATTTGACTTTGATGGCACATCCTAGCGATATGCCATCACTTTTTGAGATGTGCTAACCCATTTAACAATAAAAGCCCTCAAGAAATTAGTAGGTAACATTTGGAACATGCAGCTTCAAATCAGAATTGTAGTACAAATAATTCTGACCCCTGTTCAGAATGGATTACATTATCTGATAGATACCAATATCTATGATTTGTGTTCATGCTTTTTACTTGCGTAGTCTGATATAATGGACAAGATGGTGATCCTAATCTAAAATAAGTTTTTGCAGCCCAGTAATTTACACCGTAAGGTTAAGGATTCTGTGTTGTCGGAATCTGTCAGCTCTGAGATGAGGTGTTGCAGGTGTCACAGCTAAAATAGCACTGACACAAAGGCTGGGACTAAATCTTGTCACATACATCTTAACCCTCATCCATCAACCTCCTGGTTTGCTTCAGTCTGTTACAGATGCCAGCACTTAATTAGTGGTAGTGTAATTGGCCCATCAAACCTGTAGGAAATGTCTGTTTGCAGAGCACAGGTTTATCTCTCATGTGGGAAGGACTCTTATCAGAAAGTCTTTAGGGCTGACCGAAGGACGTGGAAGTTACGAAGAGGCGTGGAGGTTGGGGATTCAAAACTGTCTCAATCAATTATTGTTAGGGCAGAGTAACAAACATGTATCAAGTGGTCAAACTAATCTTATGGTTCATCTCAGAAGATGATCTCGTGGTCAAAGATTCTTGACTGGCAGTACATCTCCGAATGTAATTAATAATTTACTACAAAATGTTGTCTCATATCTAAAGGCTCCCACACACATTAGTTTATCATCAGCTGATCCAGCCGAGAACAGTGGGTCCAGTCGACAGTCTAATGTGTATGAGGAGCTCCGACTCTTCCCAAACAGGACATGACAGGAAAGAGGAGGATCGGGCAAAGTGAATATTTTTGCCCAATCCTTTTGTTCTCTCAGGAGAAGGGTCTAGTGGGGCTTTTTCCCCTCTCCCCATTGAATACACATACACAACCAAATCGAATGTGTAAATGTATGGGGGAGTGGGAGCAGGGCTGGACTGACCCACCAGAGTACCAGAGTTGGAGGAGATAGCTGTTGGTCGAACGATTGCTTGGCCATCTTTTGATTGTGTATGAGCTCCAAATGTACAAATTAGATTGGATGAAAGAGCTTTGTTTTGAAATTTGAGTCATCTTAAGCAAGCCATACAGATTTTGGTGGGAACATGTATTGTGTATGGGGGCCTCCCATCTTGACAGATGTCAGGGGAAAGAAGGGTCGGGAATGTGTGATTTCAACGTATGTGATCATTTTGCTCTTAGGAACATTGTTGCCTTGTCCCCTCTACCTGTTTGGAACATATGCATGGTTGACCAAGATAGCTATCAGTTGTGACATTTATGTGTATGTCTAGCTTTACGGGCCCTTTAAATGGGCCAATTATTGGCCAATTTGTTGCAGATGATTGGCCTAGGTAAACGTCCTACTGATCATCTGCCAATGTGCAAATGTTTATCTGCAGATCAGATCTTTTATGCCAGCGAAACAATTGTCCTCTTCTGGCAGCATATCTTACCATTTAAGGCTACTTTCACACTAGCGTTTTAAAATTCCGGTATTGAGTTCCGTCATAGGGGCTCAATACCAGAATAAAACGCTTCAGTTTTGTCCCCATTCATTGTCAATGGGGACAAAACTGAACTGAAGACAACGGAATGCTCCTGAAAGCATTCCGTTCCGTCTTCAGACCGGAGAACAAACCGCAGCATGCTACGGTTTGCTCTCCGGCCCAGGCATCCGCACCAAGACGGATCCGGAATGACCCCCAATGCAAGTCAAAGGGGGCAGATCCGTCTGGTGTGACCACAATGGTAACCGGATCCGCCCTCCATTGACTTTCAATGGAGTTTATGACGGATCCGTCACCACATACACACAATACACACATACAGACATACACATAAACATACACAGACATATATACATACAAATACACATACATACTTACATGCTCCCCGGCAGGTCTTCAGAGCGCCGGGGGGACAGGACGGCGCGCACAGATGACGATTCCACCAGGCGCCCAGCAGAGGGCGCTGTGGGGAATCGTCACCTGTGCGAGCCGTCCTGCTCCTCCTGCGCTCTGAAGACCTGCCGGGAGCATGTAAGTATGTATGTGTATTTGTTTGTATATATGTGTGTGTGTCTGTATGTATGCATGTACTGTGTGACATGTGTGGAGCCGGAGCGCGGTTCCGGCTCCACACATGTCGCTGCGGCAGTCCTGATCCGGCAGCACCCTTCACCTGCCGGATCAGGCCTGCCGCTAGTGTGAAAGTAGCCTAATAATGGGATGTGCTGCCGACAATGAACAGCCACACAAATGATCTGATAATTTATGCAGCTATTTGTTAAGGCAAATATGTGAAAGCCTTTACATGAGCAACATACTAACTATATCATCCATTGGCACTCGTTACCAGGCAGAAATCTGTTCTTGTAAAAGAACCCATAGTGTCCTTTTATTCAGTTGTGTTGGAGAGCAGGGCCGGCGTTAGAAGGGGGCAAACAGGGCAAGTCCGGCATCAGGACGCTCTGCGTGGGTGGAGCTAACATAGCTCCGCCCCCCCGTCCTTTGCTCAGGCTGCAAGGCCCAAACCATGCTGGGGTGACTGGGCCTTCAACTGCATCGGACCCCCAGCCCTCAGCTTCTAAACTGCAGGGGGCTCCCAGGACCCTGCCTGTTCCCTCTCCAGCAGGTAAGTCCATCCAGAAAGTGTAGGTGGAAGAGGGGGGTGCAGGGCTGCTTGGGTTACACCACTCTTATTGTAACAGCCCTGCACTAACCTCATGTACTGATCTCATAACAGTGTCATCCACAGATCCCCCATAACTGCCATCCACAGATCCCCCATAACAGTGCCATCCACAGATTCCCCATAACAGTGTCATCCACAGATCCCCCATAACAGTGACATCCACAGATCCTCATAACAGTGACATCCACAGATCCTCATAACAGTGTCATCCACAGATCCCCCATAACAGCGCCATCCACAGATCCCCCATAACAGTGCCATCCACAGATTCCCCATACAGTGTCCTCCACAGATCCTCATAACAGTGTCATCCACAGATCCCCCATAACAGTGTGTCATCCACAGATCCCCCATAACAGTGTGTCATCTACCGATTTCCCATAACAGTGTCATTTACAGATCCCCCATAACAGTGTCATCCACAGATCCTCATAATAGTGTCATCCACAGATCCCCCATAACAGTGTGTCATCCACAGATCTCCCATAACAGTGTGTCATCTACAGATCCCCCATAACAGTGTCATCCACAGATCCCCCATAACAGTGTCATCCACAGATCCCGCATAACAGTGTGTCATCCACAGATCCCCCATAACAGTGTCATCCACAGATCCCCCATAACAGTGTCATCCACAGATCCCCCATAACAGTGTCATCCACAGATCCCCATAACACTGTGCCATCCACAGATCCCCCATAACAGTGTCATCCACAGATCCTCCATAACAGTGTCATCCACAGATCCCCCATAACAGTGTCATCCACAGATCCCCCATAACAGTGTCATCCACAGATCCCCATAACAGTGTCATCCACAGATCCCCCATAACAGTGTCATCCACAGATCCCCATAACACTGTGCCATCCACAGATCCCCCATAACAGTGTCATCCACAGATCCTCCATAACAGTGTCATCCACAGATCCCCCATAACAGTGTCATCCACAGATCCCCCATAACAGTGTCATCCACAGATCCCCATAACAGTGTCATCCTACAAAATCCTATCGGACTTCTGGTCCAATATTTCAGGATTTAGGGCTCCACTTTCAATTTTGCCCAGGGCCACACTTTGTCTAAAACCGGCCCTATTGGAGAGATCCATAGGTCCTCAACAGACGGTGCAATTCCTAGTTTCCCACACTCCTACAAGAACCTGCAGAACCCAAGACCCAGAGACCCAAGGAGAAGACTGTCCTGGACCCTCTAGGAACAGAGAACTGGGGAGAGCCTCAGGCTCAAAGCTCTGCCTCTATTGCAATTATGTTATCATGATATCACTTATACTCTTATCAACTGAAATCCTGTGCGTTAATTCAATGTTGTGCCATTAAAGGAGTTATCCAATAGTACAAATACCCCCCACAATGCTTGGGCCCCTCCTATAGATGAGATTTACCTGGTCTCTGGTACCCGTGTCCCTCCAGCTCCCTGCACGGCCACCGCTGCATCTCCCCTTTGCACGGATCAAAACATCTGGCAATGGGAGGAGCAGCCAACAGCAGCCCGTGACAGTGACCAGCCTCCCTAGGACACCCACAATGCTAGAGAGGCTGGTCACCATCATGGCCTGCTATTGGCTGCTCACCCACATCCACCCACCACAGCCCCTACCGCTGTCGGAAGTTTTGATCTGCTCAAAGGGGAGATGCAACGGTGGCCATGCAGGGAGATGGAGGGAGTAAGTATCTTTTATAGGAGGGGGTGGGCATGGTGATAACTCCTTTAAATGTTATTTTGATATCATTCAAATGTTATTTTTGTAATTTACTGTCTACAAGATGTGACTAGAGATGAGCGAACGTGCTCGTAACGAGCACTGTACCGCTTGGCTCCCCTGTGCTCGCAAGAGCGCAGGCAGCCGCTTCCGTTGGGTGAGGAGGACGGAAGCGGCTGCCTGCGCCCATGCGAGCGCAGGGGAGCCGAGCGGTACAGTACTCGTTACAAGCACGTTCGCTCATCTCTTGCTGTGACATATTATCTGTACTTCATTATAATGGAGGTCCCTTGGAGTTTAATCTGTATAGCAAGATGCACCTCCACCTACTGAGGTGGTCGTACATGCTCAGTTCCATCCCTCAACCGCCACCCACCGTATCTACTGTGACAGATACAAGGAGATCGCTGCAGGAAAAAGGAGACAACCCCTGAGCTGTGATAGGGAGAATTGCTGCAGCAGAAAGGAGAGCTGCCAGCTTGGAATAAGTCTAGCAGAAAAATTGGAGCAATGAATGTGGAGATCTCTGGATCCATGTGAGGTACAGGGCTGGTTTTAACTTTCTTAGAAAGAGATTGTCATGTACTATATATAATTTTTTACATCAGTCATGGCATAACCCCTTTAAATTTCATCCACTTTGCTGCTGCTGTAAAATACCGAGGAAAACATATATAAAATATATATATAAAATATCTTCTCCATGACATTGATAAATATATAACAGCATTGAAGGTGAAAATGGCACATGACACATTGCACACTGCACGCTCTAAACATAGAGGTTTTACACATATGTTGACTGTCAGGCATCAGGACACAGCCTATTTAGCAGTTTAGTCTGTATGTGCCACAGGCGTAGTTTCCGTGTATGAGTCAATAAAGGAGGAGGGCCCGTGGGACCCTTCTTTCTGTCTTCACAAAATGAAAGTGCAGCTGCTGAATTGAAGTGATGATGAGGGTTTTGGTGAAGATTAGCCATAAAATGAGCAAAGGGCTGGATTGTCATGTAAAGGTTCTATTAATTTAACAATATCAGAAGAGCCTATAGGAAGTTTGAGCAGGTGGGAATGATGCACATCATATGGCAAGGCCAGCACTTTTACTACTGCACATCATATTATTTAAGGGTGAGATGAAGCTCAAGGAACGATTTAAGGAACTGGCTAATTTTGTTCTTTATGAGGCAGAATATTTTTAAGCTTTTTTGCCTTACCGGATTGAGAGAACCAACACTGGACTTTTATTTTTTATTTATTACATTGGAATACCTTTGTATTTAAATTAGAGACAAGCAAATTTATTCTAAAATTAAGAAATGTAAAAAGTTTTGATTGTACTAAACCTGAGTTTTGTATTATTTGATTTGGGAGAATTGAGGAGAGAAAGGAGACACAGTTAATTTGGGTCAAATTTATTCAGACCCTAATCGAATAAAAGAGTCAATTCCACCAAATCGGACCTGAATGAAATTTTAATAAATTTGCTCATGTGTAATTCTAATGCAATGCAGCCTTTACACAGAATCTTAGGTACATCCTAACACAATAATCTTTCTTTCTAAAATGTATTTTTTATTATAGAAAAAAATTCAGGTGCAAACTTATTGGTGCCCAATCCTACGTGGAGTCAAAAGCCTGAAGAACCATCATTGTAAGGATTTCATATACTCTCATCATTCCAAACAACATGGGATATGGGTCTTCATTTTGCACACTTTCATACAGATTTTATATGCTAAGATTCTCTAAATTTATGTCATAGCCACTAATGTCAAGTGTAGTGTATTCTGTTTTTTACCTCTCCATCAGACTGAATGTATCAGTCCTCATCTGAAAACAGTCCTGAGGACCAGTCCATAAAACCACCAGCTCCTCTGTCCTGATAATGGGGGTACCCTTCCTTTGTTGATGTCACAGTCACTGTTGTGATTGTGACATCAAAAGTGTTAAGCAACCAGGTGTTTTTGTCATTTGCGGGCATCGCTGGTGTTTGTATAAGGTTGTATCGGGTGTGTGTGGTGAGCACAGCTGTCGATGAAATATTTGAAGGGGTTGAAATGTGGTTAATAAGAGGAAGAAAATATTGATGACCTAGGATCACCTATTTGATTGGTAGGGTTCCGATACCCGGCACCGCCACGATCAGTTGTGATTAAAGAGGCCGTGGTGCTCTAGTAACCGCTGCGTACCAAGCACTGTGTTATTTGTTGTACAGCAATTGTGATCAGAATTGCAGCCCAGCAGGGGTGCACTAGCCATAGACCCTACTCAGAAATTTCCTAGTGGGTCAATGTCCAGGGGGCTGCCCCAGCCCTCCTCAGGTACATAACTGATCTGATGTTCTCAGCATTGCTTAACACTAGGAGCATCAGGTACTTCGGGTACATATGGTACATGAGGTACATATGCGAGTACCCTCCTGATTTCAATTGTATTGCTGTCCTCAGTACGATGAATTAGTTGAATACACCCTATTCACCCTCAGGGACACAAGTAACTACGGCCAAAGGCTGTAAAAGGTCTGTTGCAGGTGGCGACTTGGAATAGGACTCTGTTTCCTTCTTTCCTTGGCCACATGAGATGCATACTACTGGGGGCACCATAGAAGTCATTACTAGGAGCAGTCCAGGCAGCATGCTGAAGGTAGGGCTGGCTTGGTGTTGTGGCCCACATCTCAGTTCAGTTCATACCCTCCATGCTCCATATCTTAAAAGGGTTTTCCAGGCTTTAAATATTGATGAGCTAGCCTCAGGATAGGTCATCAATATCAGATGGGCGGGGGTCCAACACCTGGCACCTCCGCTGATCAGCCGTATGAAGAGAAGGCACGCGCCATATGCATGTGCTATCTCCCTTCTCTCTTCCTACTTGCCATAGACATAGTAGCAGTGAGCAGGAAGAGAGATTGGAGACGGCTCATTCCTTCTCTTCATACATCTAATCGGCGGGGATGCCGGGTTTCGGACCCCCGCCAATCTAATATTGATGACCTATCCTGAGGATAGGTAATCAATATTAAAAGCCTGGAAAACCTCTTCGATTAGAGACAATTAGAGGAGGGAGAGAACAAAATGCGGTCACTATTGATGGCCACCACAGACAGACAGTTTCTTATGGGGGTACTTTATGCTACACAATACTATTACTGACACCGTCTACTTGTGTTGCCCAACCCTCCATCCTTTTGGGCCTGCCTACACCACAGGGGCCACTTTTAGTTTTTTTTTTTCTAAGGCCGCTTTAAGTTCCCAGTCCCATATTTTTTCCTTCACAAATAATTCAATTCAGTCTAGATAAATTCCATCAAACTGGAAATCACAGAGGGCAGATATGATATTACTTTTTGCTGTCTTCTGATATTTAACAATATAATAACGGCATTACATCATGTTCCTAAACATCGCCATTGTGAGCGCTCTAGGTTTTAAGGCACATAAGCTGGAGTCTATTTAATTATACCATGGTAGATGATAGACTTAAACGGTATTAACATGAAATGCTGCATTACCCTCCAAGTGGGTAAGAAGCAATATATATAACTGTATAATTTGTTACCGCCCTCCTCTTCCTCCCCCCTCCTCACCAAGCAAAGATGCTGTTAATAGAGGCAAAACTCTGATTACTTAATGGTTTTCGAGACAGCCGTGGCCTAGAAAATTAAATTTCACATCTTCTTTTATGACGTTAATCTCTCTTCTCACATCCCGCCTGTTATGATGTGTGCGCCAGAGATAATGTTTAAACTGACTAAGGCAAAGTAAACCAGACAAGTCTGTTATTGGCTTTATAATTACATAATTAACTTTTTGTCTCTAATCGTTATGGAGGTAATGGTGCTGTTAAAATGGGCTTTTGGCGTGCAGAAAGTAAATCAAAAATCAATAATCCATAGAATGCCATTAAGGGCTGTAACAGCTCTTATGTTGTGATTCACTCAAGTTTTTTTTTTTTTCCTGTACGGCAAATGAAATTCATTAGGGCAGAGATTACTGTCTGAGGAGTTGACTTTCAGTTGATAGTCAAGATCAGGAAAGATTGTCTCCGGCAGCAGGAAGCGAAAATGCAACAATGTTGCCATAAATTATGCGCTGCTTGTAACTCTGTTATTACATTGTAATTGACCTCCCAGCAATTAATTCTATTTTCCATGAACCCTCTTTTATTTCTAATTTACATTACGATCGTATATGCCTGAAAAATGACAGTATAAAAAAGATAAATGTGCTAATTACGCCTCTGCTTATCTCCAGCTCCCCGATGCCAACACCTTTGGTCCAGCCTCCCTTGGTATGTAAGTATGTCACTTATTTCACTCTGACATCTCTAATGTATTTGTAAACTGTCCCATAAATACTAGAGCCACACGCCGCTCTCGAGGGCTCCGACAGCAGCCTTTTCTCCGCCGTGTATTTTTTTCCCTAGAACGAATCTGAAATTGACAAAATAATGTTCCAAGCCAGATGACTTTGCTGTCACCGGGAAATTAAGTTCTTGACCCTGTTTCTGATCTATGCTTATACGTCTACATTTTTTCTCCAACCTAATGTGGCACTATGGACTGGAAAGAGCAGCATTTGTCCCTGAGAAGATAACGTTTCTGCTTTCATTTACCTATGAAATCAACATATTTCTTACTCCCAATGTCAGGAAGCATTTTTCTACCTACGAAATTATAATCCTACCAGTTGTCAGTTCAGAGGTGGAGATGCAATGTTCTCTGAAGAAGAACCCAACTGGATGGTTCAGGTCACCTAAAGGACCTTACAATTATGTTTTGGGCCTTGGTACTTTGCTGGCTATAGGATGTTGCCTGAGTACTATTCAATTTTCTTTACAGAAAGTGCACCAGAAGACCAACCTTGCACCAGATCGTAGGAGGCATTGGGAATAAACAGATATGGCTGGCCTGGATTTTAATGGGGGTTGAAGTTGGGTCATAATATTCATGAAATTAGGAGATTGTTGAACTGGACTTGTCTGAAGTAAAGTGTAAGGCTATGCTCACAGTAGCATTATGGCTTCACGATGTTGTGTATCCATTGTCTGGCAAGAAGTTGTGCAACTCCATGATGTTGATGATCCATCCTGAGGACAGGTCATCAATAGCTTGGCACTGCAGAACCCTTTTAATGGGGTCATTCAGGATTCCATTGCAATTTTCAGAAATTCTGTTGCTCTACTCTTGCCACCCAAAAGGACAATCTAATGGAACTTAGTAACATAGTAACATAGTTTGTAAGGCCGAAAAAAGACATCTGTCCATCCAGTTCAGCCTGTTTTCTTACAAGTTGATCCAGGGGAAGGCAAAAAACCCTGTGAGGTAGAAGCCAATTTTCCTCACTTTAGGGGGAAAAATTCCTTCCCGACTCCAGTCAGGCAATCAGAATAACTCCCTGGATCAACGACCCATCTCTAGTAACTATAACCTGTAATATTATTACCCTCCAGAAATACATCCAGGCCCTTCTTGAACTCTCTTAGTGAACTTACCATCACCACCTCCTCAGGCAGAGAGTTCCATAGTCTCACTGCTCTTACCATAAAGAATCCTCTTCTATGTTTATGTACAAACCTTCTTTCCTCCAGACGCAGAGGATTGTCCCCTCGTCACAGTCACAGTCCTCGGGATAAATAGATGATGGGAGAGATCTCTGTACTGACCTCTGATATATTTTATACATAGTTATTAGATCTCCCCTCAGTCGTCTTTTTTCTAAAGTGAATAACCCTAATTTTGATAATCTTTCTGGGTACTGTAGTCCACCCATTCCAGTTATTACTTTAGTTGCCCTCCTCTGAACCCTCTCCAGCTCTGCTATGTCTGCCTTGTTCACAGGCGCCCAGAACTGTACACAGTACTCCATATGTGGTCTGACTAGTGATTTGTAAAGTGGCAGGACTATGTTCTCATCACGGGCATCTATGCCTCTTTTGATGCAACCCATTATCTTATTGGCCTTGGCAGCAGCTGTCTGACACTGGTTTCTGCAGTTTAGTTTGCTGTTCACTAAAATTCCTAGGTCCTTTTCCATGTCAGAGTTACCCAATGCTTTACCATTTAGTATGTACTGGTGACTTGCATTATTCCTTCCCATATGCATAACCTTACATTTGTCAAGTGTTAAACCTCATCTGCCACTTTTCTGCCCAAGCCTCCAGTCTATCCAGATCCTGCTGTAGCAGTGTACTGTCCTCTTCTGTGTTAATTACTTTACACAGTTTAGTGTCATCTGCAAAAATTGATATTTTACTGTGCAAGCTTTCTACAAGATCATTAATAAATATATTGAAGAGAATAGGACCCAATACAGACCCCTGTGGTACCCCACTAGTGACAGTGACCCAATCTGAGTATGTACCGTTAATAACCACCCTCTGTTTTCTATCACTAAGCCAGTTACTTACCCACATACAGACATTTTCTCCCAGGCCAAGCATTCTCATTTTGTATACTAACCTTTTATGTGGTACAGTGTCAAACGCTTTGGAGAAGTCCAAATATACGACATCCATTGAGTCGCCGCGGTCAAGTCTAGAACTTACCTCCTCATAGAAACTGATTAAATTGGTTGACATGACCGATCCCTCATGAAGCCATGCTGATATGGAGTTATTTGCTTATTTTCATTGAGGTACTCTAAGATAGCATCTCTTAGAAAACCTTCAAACAGTTTACCCACAACAGACGTTAAACTTACCGGCCTATAGTTTCCAGGCTCTGTTTTTGGACCCTTTTTGAATATTGGCACCACATTTGCTATGCGCCAATCCTGTGGAACACTCCCCGTCAGTATAGAGTCCTTAAATATCAGAAATAAGGGTCTGTCGATTACATTACTTAATTCTCTTAGGATACGGGGGTGTATGCCATCCGGTCCTGGTGATTTGTCTATTTTAATATTTTTAAGACGTTGCTGCACCTCTTCCTGGGTCAGAGAGGACACTTTTAAGGGGAATTTACTTTTATACTCTGCATTTCATCTGACATTTATTTTCCTCAGTGAATACAGTGGAGAAAAAGTTATTTAGCAGCTTCGCTTTCTCCTCATCGCTCTCTGCTACTCCCCCCTCATTACTCTGTAAGGGGCCCACACCTTCAGGTTTATACTTTTTAGTATTTATATAATTGAAGAATATTTTAGGGTTAGTTTTACTCTCTTTGGCGATTAATCTCTCGGTCTCTAGTTTGGCTGTTTTTATGTGTCTTTTACATATTCTATTTTTTTCCTTATAGTTTTTCAATGCTTCCTCACTCCCCTCCTGTTTTAGTGATTTAAATGCTTTCTTTTTGTCATTTATTGCTTTCTTTACAGTTCTATTTATCCACATTGGTTTTTTCTTGTTTCTTATTATTTTATTCCTATATGGTATGTACCTCTCACAATTAGATATTGGGATGCTTTTAAAAATATCCCATTTTGTGGCTGTATTTTTATTTTTGAGGACTTTGTCCCAGTTAGTTAGGCCTATGGCCTCTCTTAGTTGGCTAAGTTTTGCTTTTTTGAAGTTTGGTATTTTTGTTCCTCCCTGAAGAAACGCTCTTTTGAATGACAATTGGAAGGTTATTATATTATGGTCACTGTTTCCCAGGTGTCCCCCGACCTGCACATCTGTTGTTCTGTCAGGTCTATTGGTTAATACTAAGTCCAGTATGGCCGTCCCTCTAGTGGGGTCCTGAACCAGTTGGGAAAGGTAATTGTCTTTGGTTATTTCCAAGAACCTGTTTCCTTTATGAGATGTACAGGTTTCAGTTTCCCAGTCTATATCTGGGTAGTTGAAGTCCCCCATAATAACGACCTCATTATGATTTGCCGCCTCGTCTATTTCATTTAGAAGTAGATTTTCTGTGGTCTCTGATATATTGGGTGGTTTATAATAAACCCCTAGTAGTATTTTATTATTGTTTTTGGCTCCATTTATTTCTACCCACAGTGACTCCACATCTTCATGTCCCTCACTTATATCTTCCCGCAGTGTGGGCTTTAGGCATGACTTTACATAAAGGCAGACCCCTCCCCCTCTCCGGTTTTGACGATCCTTTCTAAAAAGATTGTAACCCTGTACGTTAACTGTCCAGTCATAGCTATCATCCAGCCATGTCTCAGTTACTCCCACTATGTCATAGTCCTCCTCACACATCACTAATTCCAGTTCACCAGTTTTATTAGCTAGGCTTCTGGCATTAGTGTACAAACAATTAAGAGGTTGGTGTATATTTCTTACCCTACACCTTTCCTTCTGATCTGTTCTAGTTCCTCCTTCCATTCCTCCCCAGTTCCATTACCTTGCCCCAGGTCTCTATCTGCACTATCTTCCCCTCCTATTATGTAGTTACCCTCCCCCCCGTCCCTAGTTTAAACACTCCTCCAGCCTTCTAGCCATCTTCTCCCCCAAAACAGCTGCCCCTTCCCCATTGAGGTGCAGCCCATCCCTACGTAGAGCCTGTAGCCGACAGAGAAGTCGGCCCAGTTCTCCAGAACCCAAACCCCTCCTTCCTACACCAGTTCTTGAGCCACTTGTTTACCTCCCTAATCTCCCGCTGCCTTTCTTGTGTGGCTCGTGGTACAGGCAGTATTTCGGAAAACACTACCTTGGAGGTCCTTGCCCTAAGCTTATGCCCTAGATCCCTAAAATCATTTTTAAGGACACTCCCCCTACCTCTAACTTTGTCATTGGTATCGATATGGACCATGACTGCTGGATATTCTCCAGCCCCTCCCAGTAATCTGTCAACCCGATCCACGATGTGCCGAACTCGAGCGCCTGGAAGGCAGCACACCATCCGACGATCCCGGTCTTTGTGACAGATTGCCCTCTCTGTACCCCTAATAATGGAGTCGCCCACTACCAGCACCTGTCTGGCCTGCCCTGCTCTCCTGGCCCCCTGCTTACTGGAGCTGACATTCCCCTGACTGGCAGAGGAAGTGTCCGGCTGCAGCAGTGCTCTCCCTGAAGTAACATCCCCCTCATCTGCCAAACTTGTCAATTTTTTTTTTACAGAAAGTGCACCTGAAGGACCTTACAAATATATTTTGGGCCTTGGAACTTTGCTGGCTATAGCATGTTGCCTGAGTACCATTCAAAGACCAACCTTGCACCAGATCGTAGGAGGCATTGGGAATAAACACAGATGTCTGGCCTTGATTTTTATAGTGGTTGAGGTTGGGTCATGGAACTAGGTGATTGTTGCAGTGGACATGTCTGAAGTGAAGTGTAAGGCTATGTTCACAGTAGCATTATGGCTTCATGATGTTGTGTATCCATTGTCTGGCAAGGGGTTGTGCAGCTCCATGATATTGATGACCCATCCTGAGGACAAGTCATCAATATCGTAACACTGCAAAACCCTTTTAATGGGGTCAATCAAGATTCCATAGGAATTTTCATAAAATTATTTTGCTCTACTCTTGCCATCCAAAAGGACAGTCTAATGGAACTCGTCAATGATGGTTGAATGAGCACTGCCTTTGGTTTCAGTTTAATAGCAAACCATGTGGTTGGAATAGGTATTGCAGGTACATCTTTTCAGGTGTGAAAATTACTATCATTACTTTGGACGGCTTTGAATATGTTTATAGACAAGCTGCATTTTTAACTGGCCACTTTGCTTCCCAATGTCATAGATGTTCATATTATGTGGTACACTAATATTGGTTAGGTAATGTACAAATGTGTCCATGTTAGGGCTACAGCAGTAGGGATGGATGAAACCTAGTTGATTAGAGATGCCAGTACTTTGTATATGCCACTGTCAGAGTACAGCAGGTACATAAGAACGGCATGTACCGGTTAAGCTGTAATGTAAGAGCACGTACAGCATGCAGTAGTGAGGAATAATCAATGTACAACCAATCGGTTTCCCATACCTCCATTACATTGATCTCTTCAACCCATCCTTTATTCTCATGGGAGATAAGTCTTTTTCTTCATTGAAAAAAACATGCATGCTCAGGCAAGTGTGTATGTTTATGGTGAAAATTGAGGGATAAAAAGAACATATTGATGTCATAGAGGGGCGTCTCCTGCTTAAGCATTAAGCCAGAAAGGAGAGCTGCTCTATAAATTACGTGGTCGACCATTCAATTGTGTAAAGGAAGTGGATCTCACATGCGCTAATTTGGCTTGGGGTTACTCCTATGGACATTATCTAAGTAGCCCTCCCTCCTTAACCCATCTACAGGGATCTGGACTTTGCTGCAGGGGAACAACTAGGTCATCCCCTCTCTCAACAGGGTCATTTTTTGTAGTAGAACAACTAGGTCGCAACCTGTTGGAGTAGCCTCTGTTCAAGTGACTCCTGATCCATAGGGGTCAAGAGACACAAGTGCACAGCATCGAGAGATCAGACAAAACCATAGTCAAGGAACAAGACAAAGTACGGGCAGGAAGGCAGAGTACATTCAGTACAATAATCAGGCCAACGGTCATAGGGAGAAGCACTGAGTAAGATTCAGGGAGAGGTCAGCTTAGGTACCAAAGGGTCAAAATACAGTAGTGTGGCAGAGGATGGGCATAGGTGATCAGAACTTATACATTTCACCTTCACAGGGAAACTAGAAGGCTAGAAACACTATTGCTCGCACACCTGCACTTGTAGGAATGGTTTGAATACCCATTGAATGTCTGCCAGGGAGCATAGGAGATGTGCCTGCACTGGCCGTTGAAGAAGTCAAGAGTAGCGTCCACATCCCCTAGGGACTTCAGTAGAGGCTACAATAAGGGCATTCAAGCCACACAGACCTAGTCAAAGCCCGGACAGAGTGTTCCAACGTCTGTACCCATAGAGGAGGCAGACAAGGATGCCAATTAGGGCCATAGCTATAGTAGAAGCAGGGAAAGCGGCTGCAATGGGGCCGAAACTAAGAAGGGGCCCGTCTGGTAGGAGGACTGAATCATTTTATTGTCAGGGTCTACTCAACGGTTTTATATAATAACAGTAAATACAGTGACATGACATACAGTATATACATGTAGGAAATGGATGGAGCAGCTGCTGGGCCTGGTCTAAGAGCGATCTTGCCTATCCACAGGAGTGAGGGTCACACAGGAGAGTGGGTTGCTGGGGGGGTGGGGGTCTGGGGTCTGTGGGGCCATGTCAGTTCTAGTTACGATACTGATGCCAATGGTCATGGACCGCTGACTAAGGTGCGAGGAATTGGTGAGCAACCCAGCAGCCATGTCCAATGAGAGCTCTGGCGGGCATAGACCCCAAAAATAAATTGATTGGCCACAATGTAATACTACATGTCCCCTGCAGTCACCACAGCTTCCCCAGTACAATCAGCAGTCTGCTGTGGGGCCAGCAGCGGGACCTAGGGCAATCAGCTAATTGTTCCATTGTGAAATTGTTTTTCTTTGATGGGACAACCCCTTTGACCTTTCTTCAGGATTAGGTAAACTTAATTATTGGGGCCCCTGCATGCTGGTTTTATAAGAAATAGGGACAATTTTAATGGCTGTAATTTCAGTGCAAAAATGCGCCGCTTTTTGTGATTTGATGCCACTTTGACCACTTTTGAAAACTAGATGAGAAGGTGGGTGTGCTTAGCTAAAAGAGTAATCGTACACCAGATTTATCAAATGGGATTTTTTTTAACAAAAGTTACCAGCAACAGCTCAACAACATTACTCCAGAAGGGGCATTGTGTAAAAAATGAATTAACATGTCAGAATTGAGCAAAACTGACTTCAAAAATTCCCCTCATGAAAAATCTCGCCCTGTTCTGTCTTATCTAAATCAGACACAGCGATGAGACATTTTTTGCTGTATGACATCAGCTTTAACTCTCTGTATAGTCCTGATCGCAAACAATAAAAAAAAATGCTCAGCTTCATTTTGCCATGATAATAATTTCCAGAGGCGAAACACCTGGCTGCTCCACAAAAAAAAAGATGATTAATTTCATGTATTTAGGGTGCAAAATAACAGCACGGAAAGAATGATGGATTGCAGGTAAAGCAATGGTTGATGGGACATGGCCCATGAATGTGTTGCATATCATCAGTTCCTTTGATCACTGGCAGATAAGTTCACAGATAATCTTCACATCTGTCCAAATAATAATACATCTGAGTGTAACTGCACGTTGAATAACCGAGGCATTGTTCGCAATCCTCCAGTGAAAACTTTCTCAAGAAAGTCCCTGCAATCAGTTTAAGTGAGATAAGTAAGTATGGATGTCACCTGTCAAAGGTAATTATACGTAAAGGCTTAGCGGAGGACAAAAGAACAATAATCGTCAAGGTAAATGGGTCGTCTTATATTAAAATTCACAAGGCATTTCTAGGTTGTCTCTTGCAGGTCGTTTACATGGAGACCATCCCATTAACATTGCTGACCACTGGATGTTTATATAACCCAATCTATTGGTCCCCTACAAAGACGGAATGGATTACAACTCAGATCGATCACACAATATCTCTTTTTGTGTCTTAGAGCAAAACCAAAGTAAACTCTCCTCCAAATTCGACCATTTCCTGTAATGACAGATTTAGTGAGTTTGCTCGGCCTCTTCTGTCATCACCATATCAGCTTTCACAACTGGCCACTTGTTTGTAACTGGGAAGCATCAAAGGTTTATTCATCCTGAGGTCTGGGAGATAAAAGTAAAGTATTTTCATATGTTCCTCTGACAAAACGACACCCGAAAGCGACACTTTAAAAGATCACAGAAATCTTCACTGGGAGGCCATGGAAACCTGGTGAGCTGTTAGGATATAGATGCTCCGCCATCATTTCTCCCTAAAGGCTGTATTACGCTGGACGATTTTTTTTGGCTGAAAATCGCAAACAAGTGTCCGCACGAACACTTGTTAGCGATGATCTTGTATTGTCCAATGAACGAGCTCGTTCATCTGGCAATTTCTGATTTTTAAGGCAAACCACTGGAGAGTATGAGAACGAGCGATGGCATAACGATCGCTTCTCCCCATGCTGCAGAGGAGATCACTGCATGTAATAGCAGTAGTCTCCTCCGCTAGATAGCAAGAGATTGCAAGAAGGTAGGGGTGCACCACCAATGAGGCGAGGTTAGGCGATCGCCTCAGGCAGCACCAAGTAGGGGCAAGAGGGGGGGCAGTGGAAGGGCCATGGGGAATGAACGCTTTCATTGTGGCAAAGGGGTTAGGTTAAGAAATTGGCATGGGGGGGCGTTTCAGTTTTCACCTAAGACAGCAGAAAGGTTAGGTGCACCCCTGCCAGGAGTGAACGCTTCCCTTCTGACAATCGCCTGCTCAATCATCCTTTGTAATAAAGACTTTACTCTACCTCAGGGATAAGCAACCTTCGGCACTCCAGCTGTTGTGAAACTACAATTCCCAGCATGCTCCATTCATTTATATGCGAGTTCTTAGAAGAGCAGAGCAAGTATGCATGCTGGGAGTTTCACAACAGCTGGAGTGCCGCAGGTTGCCAACCCTTCTTCTACCTTATCACCAGTGTATCTGAAGAACTTATTATCATACTTTAGAATAACATTTTTTACATTTTGTAGTCGTCTTAAAGGACAATGTAAGTGAACCCCTTGGAATTATATGGATTTCCACATTGATTACCATTAAACTGTGGTCTGACTGTTATCTAAATGCGGGTTTAGACTCTCCAATGTACAGCCCATTGTTGGAAAGGAAGCGTTCCTTCCCACCAGTCAGCTGCTCGTTCAGTGAAGGAGACCAAGCATTTACATGCAGCCATCTCCTTCACAGTATGAGGACAAAGGATTGCTATTGTGATCACTCGTCCTCATACAGAATAATTGTTTCTGGGCAGCAGATCGCTATTTAGATGGCACAATCTGCTGCCCAGAAACGATGATTGATGTGCCTCCATGAATGGCAGGATCACCCGATGAACGAGCGTTTGGTCATTCATTGGTTGATCGGTGTACATTTAGACGGGCAGATTGTCGGGATCGAGTGTTCACAGGAACGTTTGTTCCCGATCTATCGTGCAGTGCTAATTCACATTTAGTTACAGTTATAGACAAACACAATATAACAAAACTAATGACACCCAAACAGTTGAACCATTCAGCAAACTTCCTCAATGTACAGAGAAAAAAATAGTGAACCCTTGAATGTAATGACCTGCAGATCCTCTTTTGGCAGCAATCATATTCTCCACCAAACTCTTCCTAAAGCTACAAATACGATATGCACAATGTTAAAAGGGTTTTCTGAGATTTTTTAACTCTGGATAGGTCATCAGCATCTGATCAGTGGGGGTCCGACACCCGGGATCCCCACTGTATAACTGTTTGAGAAGCCACAGGCGCTCACAGTAGCTCAGCGGTCTTCTCTCTGCTCACCAAGCACAGCCCTGTCCATTTGATAGTGTCTCTCCTTGGTATCTCAGCTCAGCCCCATTCACTACAATAGGGCTGAGCTGCTCCTAGGTCATGTGACCGATAAATGTGATGTCACAAGGCCTAGGCTAAGCTGTGAGAAGGCCACAGCGCTACTGCAAGTGCAGGTGCATTCTCAAACAGCTGATTGGTGACGGTCCCTGGTGTCAGACCCCCACCAATCATATACTAATGACTTACCTGGAGGATAGGCCATCAGTTCTAAAATCTTGGAAAATCGCTTTAGGGGAAGATATCAAACCATTCCTCCCTTCAGTTTATCAGTGTTTCTGGGATTTTCTGCATGCACAGCCCTCTTCTGGTGATGCCACAGCATTTCAAGAGGTATATAAAGAGTCACTGAGTTTTGGTAAAAATTTTCATATGTCACAGAGACAAATCAAATGTTTTGAACCATGGGGGGTGAGCGCTAGAACCCCCACCGATCGTTAGAACAAGGAAAAAGATGCCTGTGCAGATCCTGCTCTCTCTCCTTGCAGCAGGAGACTGTCTCAATAAAAGTCTATGGACCGATCTTGATTGCGACCTCTGCAGTGAGTAGAGAGAGTGCGATATGCACTCATTTCTCTCAATCTATTCTAGTGATCGGTTGGGGTTTCGCGCTCAGACACTCACTAATCAAAACATTTGATATGTCTCTATGAAAATTTTTACCAAATCTCAGTGGCTCTTTAAGGCAGGTCTCAGAAATATTCTTTTTCAACCATTCTTAACTCAATTTACTGTATTTGTGTACTTCAGGTCATTGTCTTCCTGAATCACACCTCAGCTTGAGGTCATGGACTGTTGTCCTTACATTCTACTGCAAAGTGTTTAATTACACCTTAGAATTCATTGTTCTCCCAATTATCGCAAGGTCCCCATACACATTAGTGTATTGTCAGCCAAACCCATCGGGAACAGTGAGTTTGGCCGACAGTCTAATGTGTGTGGGGACCTCCTGACTCTCCCCTGACAGATGATTTTGGGTGAGAGAAGGATCGGATTAAATTAATATTTTCATCTGATTCCTTTGTTCTCTTGGGAGCTAAGTCACCCGAAGTGTTTGGTGGTGACTTTCTCCCCTCTTACTATTGAATACACATGCATGTTTGCCCAAGTCGAATGTGTATATGAATAAGCGAGCGGGGAGGGAATTAGAAAAAGTTGAATGTGTATGGCCGCCCTTAGACAAGCAAATAGGCCCAAACCATGATTCTCTCTCAACCATGCTTGAGGTTTTGATGTTGGTATGCAGTATTCTTTTTCTGCCAAAATGTTTCAATTTTGCCTCATCTGCCAATTGAACATTTTCCCAGAAGCACTACAGGGTGTATAGTGCTTCTGGTATGGAGCAGACTTGATGGGCCACAATATTTTTTTTTGGACAGCAGCAGCTTCCTTTGTGGTGTTCTTCATGAGCACCATTCTTGCTCAGTGGACAGGTGTTTCAGTTTGTAGAGTCTTCTACAGATCTTTTTGCTGTCACCCTTTCTTTCTCATCTCTTACAGGTTTGTCCATTTTGCTCCTGGATTGATCTTAATAGGATGACTTCTTCTAGGGAGAATAGTATCAGTCCTTGAGGGGTTTGATCACGTTATGTGGTGCTGCTTGTTTTTGTTGTGCAGTAGCTTCTGAGGTCTTCTGAAAGGGATTTGTCCTAAAAAGGGTTTTTGTGCCTTTACATAATGAACAAAGCTCCTGTGAAACCTAAACTTCCAGTTATTCATGTTGTGAGAAAAATCTTTTTGTGTATGGCCCCATGCCAACAAGGATTGCTTTTTTTTGGCAAAATCTTTAGGCTTGAGGTTTCAACACACCTGGGCCTCTGGTTTAGATAGATACAAAAAATCAATATGCGTTTTCAATGGGGATCTGGAAGAGTAAGGCTACTTTCACACTAGCGTTAGCACGGATCCGGCACCTAAAGGGTGCCGACGGATCCGTGCTAACGCTATACATGTGTGGAGCCGGAGCAGCGCTCCGGCCCCACACATGACACACATTAAAACAACACACAGACTACATACAAACAAACATACAGACATACATACAAACATACAGACATACATACATACTCACATACTCCCGGGACGCCGGCAGAACGTCTTCACGCGCCTCCTGCGCGCAGTGATGACGATTCCCCACAGCGCCCTCTGCTGGGCGCAGTGGGGAAACGTCATCGCAGCGTGCAGGAGGTGCGTGAAGACCTGCTGCCGGCGTCCCGGGAGTATGTGAGTATGTATGTATGTCTGTATGTTTGTATGTATGTCTGTATGTTTGTTTGTATGTAGTCTGTGTGTATGTATGCCGGATCCGGAATGACCCCCCATTGGAAATCAATGGAGGACAGATCCGGATTACTGGTGTGTCCACACCAAACGGATCCGTCCCCATTGACTTCCATTGGGGGTCATTCCGGATCCGTCTTGGTGCGGATGCCTGGACCGAAGAGCAAACCGCAGCATGCTGCGGTTTGTTCTCCGGTCTGAAGACGGAACGGAATGCTTTCAGGAGCATTCCGTTGTCTTCAGTTCAGTTTTGTCCCCATTGACAATGAATGGGGACAAAACTGAAGCGTTTTTTTCCGGTATTGAGCCCCTTTGACGGAACTCAATACCGGAATTTAAAAACGCTAGTGTGAAAGTAGCCTAACCTAGCTATTGTTATAACAAAGCCACAATGCCTATGTGAACAAAGCCTTATGGAAATATGTGAGACTAGGAATGGCCATACCATGTGTGCAAGTTGTGTAGCAGCACAATAGCATAATACATAAGATGGGGTCACTGTTACCCCAAAATTGGCTTCTGTCTTTTAGTTTGTTGGCATGGGACTGAGCTTATTCATTTCATGGCTCACAATGCAATAAGATATTGGAGAGCAAGAGGTTCATATTAAAGGAATAACTTGAAGCTGGACCCCAATTCAAAATGTGTAAAGTAGAGCTCCCCCTTGCCATGTGCTATGTATAATATTGGTGTCATCTTATGTGTCAGAGAAGCATCTGAGACCTGTTAGGCATCAGGACCTAGTTGTAACTCCTGCTTCTACACTTGAGAAGAGTGAATCAACTCTGAAATTCAACTCAAATTTTTCAAAAAATTTGGATTCATTAGAATTGTTGTGATTCAATTACGTAGAATCAAGGAGGGAGAGAGACAACGAGAGACACAGAGGGAAAGAAATAGAGAGGGAGAGAAAAGGAGAGACTTTTCAAGGCAATCAAAGTACATTCGGTTTGGATAGAATTTACACCAGACTGGTGATTTGACCGAAAAGGACCCAAATCAAATTTTAAGAAGTTTGCTCCCTATTTCTATGGTCCTGATCAATAATTTAATATACACATATACCTTTAATAGCTATAAGCCGAACAGTTATTCCTCTTAAACTTCCCATATACATGGGTTCACAGTATATGTATTATCATTGGGTGCAGAGGTGGCTTATATTGGGTGTTGAAATCCAACAGGCCAATCCTTCTCTCCCTGAAATTATGTGTCAAGGGAGAGTCGAGAGACTCCATACACAGGATAGTAAGCCAGTCCTGCCAATATCTGCAACTTCAGCTGACTTTAGACTTATGTGTACTGGCACCTTTAGGGCCCATTCACACGACAGTGTGAATGGGTCCGCATCTATTCCGCAGTATTGCGGATTAGATGTGGCCCCATTCACCTCTATGAGAGCGGGCAGCCGTGCCGCGGCTCCGCATAAAAAGATAAAACATGTCCTATACTTGTCCGCATGAGCGGACAAGTATAGGCATTTTGAATGGGGTGCCCAGCAGTTTGTTCCGCAGCGCTGTGGAACACACACCGGACAGCAGCCGTAGTATTGCGGGTTCGCATTATTGCAGACCCGCAATAATACTGCCGTCTGAATGAGCCCTTACAGTTTTGCTTCTCAAGGCCTTTTACGTATCACTCAGGTCTCATTTAAAGACTTTTTTAAACTCCTAATTAGAGATAAGTGAAACACTAAAATCAGTTGACCAATTCAGTCTGGACCTGAATTGAAAGAGCTCCAATTAGCCCGAATATTTTTGTATGACACTATGAGTTCTCCTACATCTGAGGGCAGCACCTACATCTGACATGCCATTGTGTGTTTGATCTGCATACCTTTATTCACATTGTTTTGATTCAAGAAATATTGACCTGTGGATATACTTTTTCATCTAGTCTCCTTACGAACCAGCCGAATGTCAAGGAAACCCATTGGCACACCCAGAGAGCCAGCTTTAAGGCAGGGATACTAAAGGATCAAGTGAGGGTTTAACCACCGAGAAGTGGGGTCGCTCTTTTCGGGGCAGGTGCTTTGCCTGTAGGCAGGGGTAGTGCAGGGACAATGGAGGGACAGGAATAGGTGTTCATGGCATTATGTTACCATCATCACCATAATCTACAACCCACATATCATGTTTACTGTCGTCATTTGACCCCAACTGTTCAACAAACTGTAAGAAAGACGGACCAAGAATATGGTAAGACATTGGTCCCGTCTGCGATAAATTAGTAGTCTGTTTGCAGTACCCACCTAAAGGTACTTTATTGTCATTGATATGGAAACAGGAGTATGGTTTTGACCTGTAATTTTTATTCTTTTTTTTATTTTTGGGGAGGATTTACAGTATGTTATGTTTATTTTTAATTTTAATTAGTAAAGGTTAAACTTTATGAGAGAGTTTTGTCTATATATGGTGATAATATAAGGTCTCCTAGTACTATCTTGTCGCTCACTTTTTTAAAAATGCTGTTTATTTTTCTTCCTCTCTCTACACATGTAATACATACCTCACCACAGAATACTGTAATGCTGTCCTCATACACATCCCGTGTTCACCCATGACGTTCCCAGACAAGTTTCATCTTCACCCGAACACAAAGAACAATGCGACTATTTTCCAGCACTTGTAGAGTAACAACATTTTCTCACCTTCGATCCAAATCCAATTATACTAAGTGTTTTACTGCGCATCTCAATAAAATGATTGTCTTAAAGATTGGTAACACAGCATCGAAAGGCCCAAACAAATGGACTCTTTATCCCATAGAATGGAGAAGAAGATAGAGAGTGAATACATACTTTGTAGAAATGAGTCAAACGTGGTCCACACCCATGTCCGTGTGAAAAATATCACATGACAGAGCCAGCCACTTAATACTGACCCATGCTTTATGTGGACACACAGGGCTGTGCAAGGTTAGGAATGGATCCTTCGGGGGATTACAAAAAGAGTGAAAGAGTTGGTTTGTGAGGAAGGTGAATGGGAGAAGCTTGTGTGAGGGTCAGAAGAGGACAAGGATGTACATATGTAGCCTACCAGCTCAATTCCTCAATGTCCATTTCCTCGGCCTCCTTCATTCTTGTTCCTGTGCTGACAATAACAGGGAGTTCAGTAGACCAACTATAGGCGTTCAAAGGTCTATCTGCCATGTGCGGTGCTTAACATCAAGCTTTATAATACAAGGAAGGATAAAACGGTTTTATTATAGCACATAAAAGAGTTTCCGACAATTTAGCAGAGAATAACTTCCTGTTTGGGTGGAGGTGCATGGGTGTATTCTTCCACTGGGATTCACCAACCCCCCTGGGGATAACGGCCACATCTAGAATTGCCAAATATATTCTAACATGCTTTGTGCGTCATTTAGACACTCATTATGAGTTATGGCAGCTCGAACTTCACAGGGAAGTGGGAAAATGATTTTGGTCGTGACTGAGAAAAAAGATAACAACTTAGAAACATGACTGTCCTGGAAATACTGTAAATTCGTACAGTAAAAATCCTTGTAAAATGTGATAATTCAGCATGTAAAATAAAAAGCATTCTATGCTAAGTGTATCTGTCCAGCACTTCAGCCTTAAAGGGAATGTGTCATCAGAAAATTACCTATTGTTTGAATCACGTTTTTATGTTTTATTTTTAAAGAATTTATGGTGGTTATTTTAAATTTTCCACGTAAATATCTATATTTAAAAAAAACCATAAAATCCTGCAGTTTTCACACTGGCCACTAAGAATAATAATAATAGGCACCACTTATTAGGCTGTACAGATCACTTTACAGTAGTTATCTGCTTGTCATTACAGATGGGATTATAATGACTGATATCACCTATATGTAAGGATAACACATGATTCACAGTTAACAATAGGTGATATCACAGCTTATTCACAGCTTATCTACTCCCTCCTGACCTCTGCACAGATCTCAGAGATTGCCTCTCTCATAAAAGTCAATGAGGTCCCCTTCTGTCCAGTGTGTCTATGGTAGGGATGAGAGAACTTCTGTTTTCAAGTTCGGCGTACAAGGTTTGGGTTATCTAAGAATTCCATTATGGATTCTGCTACCATGGTTTATGGTACAATCAGAATGTGAGGGGTACAATGATGGGGTGCTGCACCATTGCCATTCCCCCAAAAAAGAAATGGCTTTGTGAGAAAGTAATTTGTCAAAAAGCGAATTTCTTTGAGCTGAATTAAATTTTTAATAACTTTGCTCATCTCTAGCGGTCACTATATGCTAGCCGTTGCAGTATATGGAGACAAGTATTCGTCTGTTTTTATCAACAAAGTAATGTATTACAGACATCCCAGACCTGTCATACAGACTGTCACGTGCCAGTGGCCCAAGGCAGACCTCCGAGTCGTCTTGCAAACAGGACACAGGCAAGATACAAACCAGGGAAGAGTACTTTATTACACATGTAATAATTGAACTTGACAGTAATAGGTATGCCGGTTAGGCAATAGTGGTAGCGTTACCACAGAGCCAAGTGCACCGGCAGACCAGAGGCAAAAACCAGGAGGGCAAAGAGCCAGTGAGCCCCATTCTTCCCAGAGTCCCTGGTGGTGAGGATGAACTGGGCCGAGGGCTCACTAGTTGCACCTCCAGGAAGGTCCCGGTACACTTGGCCCCTACCTGCAGAGAACAAGACTGGTGAAACCACCAGCGCAAACAACAGAATTGGACCCAACCAAACACAGGACATGGATCAGGCAACAAGACAAACGGGAACCAGCACAGAAGCAGATGCCTGGACCCAATGTGGAACGGAAGCATGGCAGTCTCAGGTAGAGCTGCACACAGACTAGAGATCCTCCCTCCGGAGAACCCAGCGACCCTATCACAAAGGCAGGACAAACACAGGAACAGAAGCAGTAAGGCACTGCAGGACAGATAAGGAACAGACTAGATCAGAAGCAGTAGGCACTTCCAGGCTGGACATAGGACAGGATCAGAAGCAGTTTAGCACTGCCAGGCTATCAGACACAGTTGACCTGTGACACAAAAAGAAATGCATCCATACTGAGACCCTGTACACACACAAGGCCGCAGTCAGCATGCATCACAGAACCAGCATACATGGGAACACCCACAGCCAGTACACAAAGCGCATGCAACCAGCCTGCATGGCACTGGTGACAGGAGCCATAGAGAAGCAGACATGGGAAGCCACAAACACAGGCCACAGTTCACACACTCCACCACAGCCAGCATGCAGCCCCAAGCAACCAACATACATAGGTGTCAGCTTGCAGCTAGTATGCGAGACAGCGTGCAGCCAGCGTGCATGGCAACAGTGACAAGAACTGCACAGAGATACAGATACAGGGAGTACGCACATTCACAGGCATAGTTCACACAAGACACCGTAGCCAGCACGCAGCCCCAAGCAACCAGCATACACAGGTTTTGGCCAGCAGCCAGTACGCAATAGAGCATGCAGCCAGCCTACACGGCCACAACTGTCACAGTGAACTGAACCGTGACTCGAACACTCCTCCACATCAGACGAGTATATTAAAGGACTATTCTGACCATAACGTTAGCTGACCATAGCATACTCATATCATATGTAATAAATTGTTGTTAGGTTGGGGGTTCAACTCTGGGTCCCTCATCTATAAGGTAAATAGGAGAACTGTGACCCCATAAGACAATCTAACCAGCACCAGGATCTGACTATTTTTTTAATTGAATGTAATTTAAAATTTAGTATAGCCACTGAGTCAATAATTTATTTTCTACATTTTTTCATGGGGCCGTCCCTTTAAAAAAGGAAGGAGACGCAGATGAGAGCAGCCAGAGCAAATAATGCACTCAGTATTAAGTTTGTGGGATTTATGATAACAACTGATAGTTGGAAGTAGAGATGAGCCAATCTATTCGTTGATTCGTATCGAATCTTGGAAATTTTTAGCTGCCAAGCGAATCCGAATATTAGGTAATTCGCTTCGGCTTTGTATGCATTCACTAGTTGTCCTATAAATGATACGCTATTGCTACATATAATTTACTCTATACGCTGGTGCATACAAATTCAATTTATTAGCGAAATTTTACTGTTAGTTTGTTATTCGTGCGCAAAAGCCCGGGAAGAAAGCGGTCACCTGACATAAAGGGCAGGGTTTGCTCTGATTGGCTCAGGCTCGGTAAGCCAGTGACGCATCACTTCTGCTGCGACTGCTGAGATGAGCAGAAGCACTGTGTGTGAAGTTCTGAGACCTGTTTTGTGGGGTGTAATTGCTCTGGGAATCCATATTACACATATCAGGGATACTTTAGGGCAAGTGCAGGGCCAGTTCAGGGCTAGTAATTAATCAGGCAGGGAGAGAGAGACAGGGAGATACAGGGACAAAGACCAGCTGCAGCGCGACAGAGTGAATTGAAAAAGGAGAAGGTGGCACAGGGCAGAAGTGCTAAAGGACCTGTAGCCGGAGCATCTACTAGTAGTATTCGCAATACTTGGCCGTTGTTCCACCAGGCTAACCCACCAAGGCGCAAAATTGCATTGGAGGAGAAAGTGGATGAGGTAGTGGAATGGATGGCACGCTCATCTCAGCCTCAGCCGGATGATCTGCTGTCATCTGCTGATACAGTATCCATATGTAGCCAGGGGTCAGACTCAGAGCGTTCCTCCTGCTCCACCATTTCTTTCCAGCCATATAATTATGTATATTGTGTAGGAAAATTCAACGAATCTATTCGTCGAATATACGAATCTTAGGAAAAGTTCGGCGAATGTTCGGCGAATAAAATTTAGCATGATTCGCTCATCTCTAGTTGGAAGCCTATCAATCAGACTTTGACAACATAAATGTCTAATTTTGTACACTGAACACTGTATTGATAGATAGATAGATAGATAGATAGATAGATAGATAGATAGATAGATAGAATACCTTAATACTTATTAGGACATGCTCAGTATTACTGCTGTGTGACCTGCAGATCTGTAGAAGGTGGTCTGTGAGATCATTTTCAGTTTTCCATTAATAGAAATGGAGACTTTGGCTGTCGTGGGCCTGCAGCTTAGTGCAGCTGAGTGGCAGCCAAGGGGTTTATACCGGGGAGATGTGGCAAGAATAGCTGTTTTGATTGCATATGCTGTGAGTCAGGAATTAGGCTCCTTCCCTTAGTGGACCATATGCAGATGTCATTAAAGGTCGCTGTTCCACCGCTCTCTCCGCATACACAAAACAAGACTTCCATATGGTCCACTAGAATGGGGCAGCCTGGGTTTTCTTTCGTCTTCCCACGGCTGCTTCTATTGTCCATCCCTCTTAGTCCTAAAGAAGAGAGGGTGTTAGGGGTTACCCCTTCGCTTTTGTGCGTCACTCTAATTTGGGTCAGACAAGCTGTGTTAGCCCCCACCCCCTTTCCTGTGATTCTCCCCTGCAAAGACCATGTCAACCTATTGAGACGTGAACTACTTACTGATGATCATCTGTGAATTACAATCCCTTTCAGAAACTGTGATTAGCAAGAATGGGCGTTTGAGATTTCAAATGGAGGGGGGACTCTTTCAAATCTATATAAATCAAGAGGCCTAGGGGGGTTTCTGGCAGCAAGTGGCCTCCGCAGAAAAGTCATGAGATGTCACCATCGTAGTAGATTGACCTTCCAGGTGAATAGGCCTGGACATAAAATAGTGTCTCACCATCTATCACAATGTGCTGTGGTGTATATACTATATCTATAGTTATTAATATATGTGGCATATATATATAGTTAGTAATATATGTGGTGTATATTAAAATTAGTACACATATACTATATGAGTTATTAATATATGTGGTTTATGTACTATATATAGTTAGTGATATATGTGGTGCAAATACTAAATATATAGTTATTAATATATTAATATATGTGGTGTATATACTATATATAGTTAGTAATATATGTGGAGTATATACTATATATTTTTTATGTTGTGTATATACTATATATATAGTTGTTAATATATGCAGTGTATATTCTATATATATAGTTAATATAATGTATAATATAATGCACAATATGTATAATATAATGTTATAATATATTATTGTACATAAGTATTTTATACATTGTATTATACATTATATTATAGCATTATATTTTAAATTATTATATAGCATATATTATACATTATATTTATATTATACATTATATTTATATTATACATTATATTATAGCATTATAAGAGAAGAGAATTATAATATTATATAATATATTATAATAATATATGAATATATTATGTGTCCACTACAAACTATTTGGAATAGATACCAGTTGAAAGAGTTCTATGGCATATGTTTTACTGCTAAATTCCTGAATGTGGCATCAAAGATTTTATATATTTTCTCCTTTATGATAGAAAGGTTTTCCAGAATTAGTAAAACATGGCTGTCTTCCTCCAAAAATAGCACCACCCTTGTCCATAGGTTATATGTGGTATTGCAGGTAAACCCTGTTCTGTTCAGTGGAGCTGAGATGCAGTACCAGACACAACCTGTGGACAGGTGTGGTGCTGTTTCCTGCAGAAAACAGCCATTTTTTTTCTAACTCTGTACAGCCCAGTTCACTTACTTCCAATATAACAGATTTGCCTTTATAAGGTTTATGCTTTAGCAACATGCTGTAATACCAAGTGGTGGATAATAATCATTAGTGATGGTGGAAGTTTATAAAAAATGTTGTAGTATTTATTTATTTATTTATTCTATTAATTAATTTTATTTATTTATTCCTGTTTAAGTGTAGTTTTCTTTGTCAGCTGCGTATGACACGTCAGATGCAACATTTTCTATGCCAGAAAAAATGTTGGGAAGCCAACGTGTCACACAATAATCTGAGGTCAGTAATCAGGCCTGTCAGCAAGCTTCTCCTCCTTCCTCCATAATGAAATGCAGAAAGTGACACACTGTCTCTGTCACCTCTTCAGAGCTGCACTGACGTCCTGTGTGACCTGTCGGCCAATTTACGTATCTGTTTTTGGGACCTGGACATATGATAATACATTGGTGTATGATTCTCATATAGAACTGCTCATATAGGTTACCCTTTTGATCTGCCTGGTTCTCATGCTTCGGTAATGCCTTTCATCCTCCATAGGGGGCGATATAGGTACCCTAGAACTGCTATGGTGTGGGATTTTAATGATGCAAGACCCCGTTCGATCTCCAACGCTCTGGATTTTATACTATTCCTTCCATTGTTCCTTATGGAGTACACAATGTATAATTTACAGCCCTTGCATATTTAGGGAGGATCAAACAGTAAAATCTTCCAAAAATACCCCAACGAGGAGAGAGTTTAGAAGCTACAATGGTAAAAAGGAGCGCACAATCAGTTTTTCCGTTTCATTACAACTTTTGTAGAAATCAGTACATAGTACACGTCCTTGCTACCCATAGAAAGTCTTGAATCCTGTCCATTGTGCTTTGGTATAAGCAATGTTTTCTTTTAGGGAGAGTGACAGGCGGGGAGATCTGACTGCCGCCTTGTGCTCTCCCTCATGAAAATGCATGTACCACCTCAGTAATTCTAACATCTCCCTCCCATGGTAATGTCAGCCTCTCATTACTGCCAGATTCTGACATTTCTGACACTCCGCTGCAATGAGGCACATTAGGGGGTCCTTAGATAATTTCTAGACGCGAGATTGTACTATCAGAGACCCTTCCTGTGTCAAACCATGACAGCAAAAGTTTCCTGCGCACAAATGTTTATGGATCTCTACTTGCCATCTTTCCGACACAATTCTCCCCTCTGTTCGGTTTCCCAAATAAAAAAAAATATGAGTGACGGGAAACGCGTCTGTCATTTGAGGAGGGTCACCCTTGCGCTGGAATGAATGGACGCCTTGTAAACTTCGGGGACGTCCTCGCGTTTTATAGGCAATGATGAATGGAGAACTAATGATGACAATAGAGAAGTAAAGGGCTGATCCCAAAAGGATTCATCCCTCTCCCCCCCCATCCCCTTATTCTTCAGCATCCCTCATGGGAACCTCATGGTGAGGGTTCAGCGGCCAGAACCCCTGATGATGGGCTGGTGTCATCAGGAGATGCTGGGGACATGTCATACTGCACATTGAATATGCAACCATGTAATACATGGAGATCTCCACTGCTACAGTGTTCTCTCTGCTCTGATTAATGGGAGATCATGTTCCCTAGTAGGGAATAGACATAGGGATTTTCCTTAAATTTAGGCGGAAGGTGGGTAAAAAAGAAAAAAGCTGTTGGCCAAATCCTCCTTCGACTGACAGCTGTCTCTCCAGGGTGTGCCAAGCATGCATGTGTTTTTAAGGCAAGGGGAGGAAACAGCTGCCAGACACATCTGGAGGTGGTTTATCTGTCCAAAAACAGAAAAATTGGGCATGTTGAAATCCATCTGCCCATTCATTCTCTCCCGTGATATCTGCTCAGGAAGCTCTCATGCAAATTAGATTGTTGTCCAGCTGAGAGGGATGGGTTTCAGATGACTGTAATGTGCATGGCCAGCCGAAATACCAAGAAAAAACATATCACTATCTATCTATCTATCTATCTATCTATCTATCTATCTATCTAATCTATCTATCTAGTAATATACCTAGACCAAAAAGCCAGTTCTTCACATGGAACACACACACGATTGCTCTAAATCCAATTTAGTGAGAGCTAAGAGAAGGCTTTGCAAAAATACCACCTATTTTTTGACCAATTAGTTTTATCACTGACTGGTCAATAGTGGGCTTCAGAGGAATTTTAAAATCAAATTATTGCTGTGGTGGTAGAGTACTGACTCCGACATGGATATTGACAAAAGCTTAACCTAGTATTTTAATAAGAAAACAAAACAGGGAGAAATACTCTGGAGCTTCCACGACCATGTTTAATAAGACATACTTCACCAAGGCTCCGCGAGCGTGCGATCTAAGCACACTTACTAAGGATTGTAGGCACAGTTAGATGTTAGATGTTGAGTTTTCAAGATTTGTAGTAATCTTTACTATTCTATGCCTCCCCATTGTAACAGATTCTTGGCTTTGATTTGGATACAGCTGAAAAAGGTTTTCATGTTCGTCCCAAAAATGTATTAACTATTAGCTTGCATGCACAGACATTTACATTTGGGTCATGTATTCATGAGATCTAACCAGGGGTGGACTGGGAACTTAAAGTGGCCCTGGAATAAATACTAAAAGTGGCCCCGTTTTTTAGTTGGGTCCAAATTGATGGAAGGCAGGGCCAGCAATACCATATTGTGGCCCGTTATATCACCCCAACAGAGCCAAATACCACAGTCCATCACAAAATACTGCCAGCAGCACAAAATACATCCTCAAAAACTTCAATTGGCCATCCGTGAGGAGGGCCCAGGTGGCCCCCTGGGCATTGGCCAACCGGTAAATTTCCCTGTAAGGGCTATGGCCAAACCACCCCTGGGTCTAAACTATTGTACACAAAAACTTGTTTCAACTTCTTGTTGTTCTAGGGGGGTCTGTTTCCCCTTCTGGTTGGGTTAAGGAGTCTTAGAAGCCAGGCAATGCTCATTGGGAAAAAGATAAAAGGAAATAAGCTCTCATCCAGGAAGAAGGTAGTTGCTTTAATGCCACCTCCTGTAGTTAAGTACCCTATGTGTCATCATTCAATAACCTTGCAACATGACTTGGGATATGAAAAACTAGAGCATACTCAACTGCAGAGAGCTGTTTTGGGATTCTTGCCCCTCAACAATACCCCACTAGACTCACATCAAAAGTCTCTCACATAGCCAAATAGTAACCTGCTCTTCACTAATGAGGGGCAAACACCCCAAAATACCTGTCCGAAAGCTGGTGCCATTTCCTTATGGTTTAACGTATATCCAAAGTCTCGTTGGTCAACACTTATGAGGATGGGTGAAACATAATTTGCCCTCTGTCAAATGAAGTCTACTTTTTCTTTGACCACTAGCAGGAGATGTTTTTGGTTTAAATGGTTGTTCTACTACCTTTTTATTTTACATTTGTCCAACCAGCACCTGGATCTGAATCCTTTTGTAATTGCATGTAATTAAAAATTTAGTATAGCCACTGGGTTATTCAATAAAATGTATCTGTTTTCTGTTTGTTCATTTGCTTATTTTTTCGTCCACCTCAGTACTATAGCTGAGGTGGTCGCACGTGCTCAGTTCCATCCTTCAACTGCCACCAGCTGTATTTAGAAACTGTTAAAATTACAGGGAGAGAGCTGCAGTAGAAAGGACAAACCCTCTGAGTAAGGGCATGCCCTCTATGCTGCCTGCCTAAAATAAATCTAGCCGAGCAATTGAAGAATTGAATGGAAAGATCTCTGGATCCATGTGAGGTACAGGGCTGGTTCTAGCTTTGTTAGAAAGAGATTGCCATGTACTATATGATGTCTGATTTCATTTTTTTTTTACATTAATCGTGAGATAACCCCTTTTGGTTAGGAGGGCACATGGAACACAAATGAGACACAGAGGTCAGAAAACAGACACATAGACCAAAGATGGACCATTCACAGACGAAACAATGACCATTCATTGACTAATGTCAAAGAGATGTGTGAATAAGGCTTAGTAGTAACATAGACTAGACAGTCTAAAAATGCAACCATTGACCACAGAGGCTAAGGAAGGATGATACATCTGGCGCACTTCGACACTGTCTAGTCTAAGTGTCTACCATCTATTAGGTGGATTACTTTTTTCGAGAATCGTGCAAATTGATTATACTGCAATTTTGGCTCATCTAAAGCCAAACCCCCATCTCCCCCAGAAGTATTTGCAATAATAAATCTACCCCATTGCATTTTCGATAATTTTCAGGACAGTTTTATTGTGGATTACTTGGATCGTATGCATTGGGTGTACCTAGATATGTCAAATATTCCTTCAATGTATAGCAAATAAGGACAGGAATCCTCTGAGGGGTTAATTAGAGGTATTGGAATTAGCATATTGGGTGATTGCTATATGATGGTATACTATAGTAAAAGAAGATCTGGATCTGGCATCTGAATTTCCAAAATGAAACAAAAAGAACAAACACATATTTTATCCTGCACTTGACACAGTGAGCTGAATGTTTACAAGGCGAGCAGCTGATGAATGGGGGTGGTAGTACAGTGTGACTGAGTGAATGATGGCTCTGTTCTCAGATTCACCGCTATATGTATCATATCATTGTATATGTTTCTTGCATAGCGTGTAAGCCTAACAAACTTAGAATCAGTCCTGCACCTCACATGGGTCCAGAGATCTCCACATTCATTGCTGCAATTGTTCTGCTAGATTTATTTCAAGCTGGCAGCTCAGGGGGTCTGCACTTTCTGAGGGGACACGTCCTTTCTCCATCAACTGGAGGCAGTTGCAGGATGGAACTGATTATGTGCATCCACCTTAGTGAGGTGGACAGAGAAATTACAAATTGAGCAGGTGGCGCTACACATATAGATTTCAGTGAATAATTCTGTAACTATACTAAATTGATTATTACTTGCAATTACAAAAATATTGCTGGATTGACAACTGTAGAAATTTTTTTTTGTAGGACAACCCCTTTAAATTTACTAGAACCAGCACGGCCTCTTTATTGGTTCTAGTAATAAACATACCTGTCCGGGTTCCAGTGGCATAATCCTTAGCCTCAGCACGAACACGCTGCTGAGCCACATCCCCTGGTGACGCAACCGCATCCTTACTAACAGGATGCAAAGCTCTGTTTCTCCCTGCTGCTGGCGTGTGCTGGAGGCATGTGCTCAGCTGCTCTATTAGTGTATACTAATAATTCTGACTAATGCAGTGCCAAGTCATGGAGCTATCAGGTTCTGATCCAGGGACTCAGCGTTCTATTTGCATCCATTCCTGGCCATACACAATTGCCAATGATAGTCTTGTTTGGCTCACTAGCTCGGTTCCTTGTTCCCTATTCCTGCATTTGCATACTAATTCCTCTGTGCTTCTGACCCTGGCTTGTCTTCTGACCACCCACTATCTCTCACTTGCTACTGCGTAGCCTGTCTGGTTCTGTTTGGTGTTTGTTTGTCTATTGGTGTTTGTCCATTTCTGCACTTATTTAGAGTAAGGACCATCGTCCAGTTGCGGTTCTGCCAAATAGGGAATATACAGCAAGTAGGAAGGGCTGGCTGGGTTCTAAGTTAGGGCTCACTGTCCTTGCCTGGCCCTACATACAGGAATTACAGTTCTTTCATTAATAAATATAGAAATACATCCTTAGAAAACATCTCTGGATTTTCTATGGAGTCTTAATACCATCCGAAACTTCACTGTAGATGAGGAACTGTTCAAGTTATTCGGCCAATTACTAAACTCACCAGCAAGAAATCACCCATCGCTAATTTACCAAACATCCTAATAATTTAAACTGCCAATTAATTGTATATTTTATTCGATGTAATCTGGACTTGTTTACTACAATACACATGACAGGTACATGCAATTTATGAGACAGTGATGATGATGTAACTGCACAACTAAAATACCATATTATCAATTTTGAAGGCTGGAGATGAGCAATATACAGGCATAACTAGCTAACTGGCTGTTATCTGATGAATCTGATAATACGCACATTAATTAAAATTGTACAAAACATAACATGCTGTTATCTACCAGTCTACAGTGACATTAATTTTTAAAGGGGTCTTCCGAGATTTTCATATTGATGGCTTATCCTCAGGATAGGTCATCAATTTGAGATTGGTGGGGGTCTGACTCCAGGTACCACCACTTTTCAGCTGCTTGAAGAAGCCACGGCTGTCACCTGAGCTCTGGTGAGCACTGCCGCCTCCTCGCAACTTACCAAGCACAGTGCTGTCCGTTGTATAGAGGCTGTGCTTGGCATTGCAGCTCACTTGAATGGGCCTGAGCTGCACCTTGGCCATGAGACAGATGAATGTGACATCACACAGCCTAGGAAGAGGCCGGGAGATGGACCCCCAGCCCATCTCATATTAATAACCTAGTCTGAGGATACACCATCAGTAGAGATAAGCAAATCATTAAAAATTTGCTTCGCCGAATATTCGCCCATCTGGGTGAGAGTCAAACGGGGGCAACAGAAACTAAACAAAAACAACTGCCAACTAGCATCTCACCAGTCAGGTGCAGTCCATGGTGTGGCTCCCATAGGTCGTCCTGAAGTGTCCTTGACACTGCCAGAGGTTGGGTTCCTCATATGAGGGACCTGAAGTCCTTCTCGCTCGAGCTGCTGCTGAAGCTCACCTGCCTCATGTAAGCCATGCTCGCTGCGGTGGTGGAACTCCAGTGCCCTCTTCTTCCTGAATTTGGACTTGACCGGGTCCGGGTGGTGGTGACGCACGCTGCAGCGATTTTCGCTTTTCCAGATGCTCTTGCCGGGACAGCAGGGGTAAGGACTTCTGGCTGCAGCGGTTCCGGAAAGGTTGCATCCAGGAAAGAAGCCCCAGCTTCCCCGGCTTCTTCCACGGCAGGTGGTATTGGTGGACCACCGTGGATTGGAAGGTGAACGATAACGTGGTCAGCTGACCCAGCTGTAAGGACTGTGTTGGTGGTGCTGGCAGTCCAGGAATCAGAGGCTCCGGCTGAGGCTCTGGCTTTTCCCTGAACCGGAGGACGCCATCTGGGAACTCCTGCAGGCTGCACAAGCGTCCTGGACCTGTGGTTCATCCGGCCACACTTCTGGTTCCATTGTAGGCACCAGAGGCTTTGAAAGGAGGGTAACCCCGGTCGCAAATGGGCCTTTCAGGGACGCCATGGGGGTGTACTCCACCTGATACCCCACGTACAGGTATGCCAATGTTGTGGCAGGTACGGCCGTTTCACCGACCTGCGCCCCACAAAATCTTCCTTTCCATCCTCATCATCCTGCAGGAAGCCAGACCCTCTCCCAACAGAAAACCAAATCACAGTTCCCTTTCTCCATTCCAATGAAGGATCTCCAGGCCTAGGGTGGTCGAGTACCTGTATGACCCAGTCCTCCACTGCGGCATTATAGTCCCAGAGGGTCTGTGCATGGGCCGTCACAGATGGTGGAACAATTGGGTTCTGGTGTATGGAAGGGGTGGATCTCCTCCTGGGCGACGAAGTGGACGGTCCAGCCACCTCCGACGCTCGAGCCAAAGCAGATGTTTGAGCCGCACGAGCCATAGCAGACGTCTCAGCCGCACGAGCCAAAGCAGACGTTCCAGCCGCACAAGCCAAAGCAGACGTTCCAGCCGCAGGAGCCAAAGCAGATGTTCCAGCCACACGAGCCAAAGCAGATGCTCCAGCCACCTCACAAGTCGCAGCAACAGCAACTTCAGCAGGTGGTAAGGAAAACACAGGCACTGAAGCTGGGTTTCTCTGGCAGAGTTGTTACACCCTGATGTCTTGAGCGGGTGGTGGTTCAGGTAAGTCGTCCCTAAAATACATCTCGTTCCAATTTGGATGCAGTTTTTTATCCATGATGCTTGCCTCTTGCTCTGAGGTCAGCGCTGGTCTAAACTTGTTCAGACTTCAGAGGAGGGTGGAGTACTGAGGGAGGAGTCTTTACTCCCTATACGTGCAAAACAGTTAGATCCCGGTGGGCCAGGCTGGTTTTTTCCAGTTCTGAGGGGGGCATATCTTCACTTTCCCGCTCTTGCGTGGGTGTATCGTCATTGTCCCGCCTCACACAGAATGCGTACGTTTCTTACGTTTCATACGTATTGTATGTATTGTTAGTGTGTGAAATTTTGCAAAGATTTACGAATAATACGAAGCGAATCCAAAGAAATTCGGATTCGCTTCGCAGCTGAAAATTTCCAAGATTCGATACGAATCTACGAAGCAGCGAATATATTCGCTCATCTCTAGCCATCAGTATGAAAATCCTAGAAAATTCCTTTAATAAAGCAAGGAATAGATATTAAAAGAAAAGGTAAGATTAGGGTTTTAATAAATTATCACTAAAGGGTATTCCAAGAGTGCCAATCAGCTGTTTGAGAAGATGCTAGTACTCCCGATTCACCTTCTCGCAGCTAACCAAGCCCAGCGTCAGGCATTGTGTAGGAGCTTAGCTGCACTTGGTCATGTGGCCGTTGACCATGTTGTCATTGGCCTAGGCTAAGCTGCAAGAAGGTGCCGGTGTCTTCTCAAAGGTGTCGGACCCCAACCGATCAAATACTGATGAGCTATCCTGAGGGCAGGTCATCAGTTAAAAAGTCTTGGAAAACCCTAACTAACACATTTCAGATATTCATTCATGAAAGGCCAAAAGACATGGTGGTTCACTAGTGATGCATGCCAACAATCTCAACTATAGAATCAGAATTTCTATTCATTCCATTCTGGAGAATTTTTGCAGAGGAAAGACAGAGATGTACTGATTTTCATGCAGCTTGAAGCAGTGTCAATTCTGGGCCGAATCAAATTTTCAGAATTTCAGCCTAGGACCCCAGCACTACAAACCACCTGTGCTAACCACTGAGCCATAGTGCTGCTCAAGGATCCTGCAGCAAAATTTGCCTATGTTATATGCAGATTTGTCACTGAGTTTGCCGTCTGCATTGTAAAGGGTGAAATCTTTGGTGGAAGTTGACAGCATATATTGACATGCTGCAGATTTAAAGTCGGCACGGCAGTTCAATTTATGCTGCTGATTTTTTTGTAGAAAGATTTGTTTAAATATCTGGCACCCTATCCAAGGTAAGTGGGGCGTTGTTCCACTCATCCTGTGAGCATTCGTGTTTGTGCACAGTGAACTTCTCTGTAGTACTGCTAAAGTTATTCTTCCCTTCTTGCTCTCTGTCTAGCTACTAGCTAAGGTGCTAATCAGGCCTCCGATTTATTCTGGGTTGTTTGTTTCACCTCCTTGCCTGAGCGTTAAATATTCTAGTATTTGTTAGTTCTAGGTGTGCCTATTCTTTTTGTCTCTGTGTGAATTCTGCCATGTTTACCGACTCTGCTTCTCTGCTTCCTGGCCTGACCTAGGACTTGTTTCACAGATATACAGGATACATTGTTTTATGGATACACATGAACTCTGCCTGCCCTGATCTCAGTCTGTTTCCGGGCTACAATTATTGTCTGCTCCTTTGGTTGTTTTCTCTGTCCCCCATGGGTCAGCTGCCAAGTACAAAGGGACTATTCCAGGAGGGAGTGATCTGATTGATTCTCCACAGTGTAGTGCACATCCCTGTATAGGGGTTAAAAGGTTAATACCAGGGGGCACCAAGGCAATACCCTTAGGTTTAGCCAAAAGCCAAACCAGTTAGTTGGCACAATGTGTCCAATACATTGACATAGCACTGTAAAACACTCCGGATTTGCCACTCACATATCCATTGCGATAAATCCACCACACATCCGCCTGGTGAGGACGTAGCCTAAAATTGGAAGTCTGCATCAAATTGAGTGGGGCGAGTATAAAATCTGGATGCCAGGGTCCTGTCCCGGTTACAGTTACTAGCAGTTTGCTAATGCTAGTGTCAAAAATTCTGATTCTGTATTCCTTGTAGCACTAACAAGATCATTGCAGAGCGCTTCACATATTTATATGACTTTAACATGGAAACATTACCTCATGTAGTTAATTTTTCCGTCAAAGTTCATGCCGAGCAGAAGGGGTTAAACCCCTCCTGACATTTACTTATGTCAAAAGGCAAAGCAAATCAGTGGAGATCTCGCAGCCTCCTAGGAGAGGAGAGTTCACTGACAGACAGTGAGAGAATCTGAACTTAAATGGGAATCAAAAAGCGTAAGGCCCAGAGGAGTCTGACAGTTTGCAGCTGCTACCTGGGTCTGCTTAACGAAGACAAGGCCCGCTCGCATGAATAGTTAAATTAGCATGTGTATGCTCTCCCCTCATTATCACACATCTAACCCACCTTGATACGCAGGAAAATCTCCTTGTGATGTGACAGCCCAGCCACTGTCAGAGAGAAGCTGTTACAGGAACCTTACTCTGTGGTAACGGGTTCTGAACTTCTCATTTTTTAAGCATGGTGATACATTTTGACAGCATAAAAGAAAAGGAAAATTAGCATTTAGGGATGAACCCAAACAAAGACCAGGCAATATCTCGGCCTGATGTGCTGTCAGCCATCTCCAGGAAACATCATCTGTAGAAATGGATGGTCATTTGCAAGGTATCTCCTAAGATATGAATACATTGACTAAACTGGGAGCAAAGAAGAATTGAATCAAGTTGCAACCTCATGTATTCAATTTACCATGGTTTGGTGATGTCATGAAATATGTAGATATCTAAAAGGTTCAATGACGCGAAGATACATAGAACATGGATTGATTGAGAATACTCAATAGTAGGGCCAAACGCGTACCCCTTGAGTAAAGAGTAAGGGTAAGGCCGTGTTCATATCACTGTTTCGTTTTCTGTTTCTACGATCCATCAGAAGAACAGAAAAAAACAAATAAAAACAGATCCTGTATTTTAAGCTTCTGTTATGCACATTTTCTGTCTGAGATCCAGTAATTTATATATACGATGTGTAGGACTTTTTTTTCCTTTTAAAATAATGGATCTCAGATGGAAATGGCTAAAACGGATGCAAATTGTACATAACTGAGCATAACGGATGCTTGAAATACAGGACCTTTTTTTTCTGTTCTGATGGATCAGAAAAACGGAAAACAAAACGGTGATGTGAACCTGGCCTAATATTGTCATTTTTCTACCTATATGGCTTGGGAGAAATTTGTACACCAAGATCTACAGGATCATCTTTTCCACTAGGACATCTATCTTTAAAAATGAAACCAATGAAATTGCCTACTCATGAGATGACCCTTAGACCCTTATTATTTCATAGCTATTGGAAACTCTTAACGGCATTGCGTCATTCATAAGTGACCGAAGTGACCGATCTCATGACATGACTTTGCCTCCCATGTCTGACACCTGGAGCCCAGAGTGGATTTGAACGTCACATGGCTTTCTTGAATCTCATACTCAACTTTAGTTTTATTAGATTCAAGAAATAACATGTTCCTCTAGGATTGCTTGTACAGTTTCGTAATGTCCTTCTACTGTGAAGATATTAATTGTGTTGCACACTTACTTTGAAGCAATCCAGTGCTCTCTCTGTCTGCCAGAAGCTTTTCCAATGAATTTCTTGATGGGGCTGCCAGGTATGTCAGGTAGGGCACACATAGAGGCCACAGCTCAACAACGTTCAGATTGCAAGGTACTTTATTTACGACACTAGCATGCTGGACTTGGGTCCAGTTATAGGTTTTAGTTCCTTGGTCTGTTTATTGTCTTAAAGGGGCCTTTTCGAGATTTTGATATTGATCAATGGCCTATTGATGGCCTAATGATATTGATGGCCTATGGCTATGCTCCATAAACACTTAGGCCTCTTCCTAGGCCATCTGATGTCACATTCATCAGTCACATGGCCCAGGTGCAGGTTAGTCTCATTCAAGTAAATGGGGCTGGGATACAATCCATTGGATAGCAGCTGCAATTAGTAAGCTGTGAGGAAGCTCTGGTGAGCACCGCGGCCTCTTCAAACAGCTGATCGACAGGGGTTCCAGGTGCCCAAGCTTCGAAGATCGAATATTGATGACCTGTTCTGAGGATAGGTCATCAAACTCAGAATCTTTGAAAACCTAATATTTAAATATTACACCTGGACTTTACTATTATATTAGACCTGATGGCTCATGACCATTCTCCACCGTGCTAGACTTTGCTATACTACCATTATCAATTCCTGCGTTGTATTTTTTTTTTTAAGTTGTACTTTATATAAAAAATGTTAGTGGGAAATAAAACTAGTACAGCTATGAGTTCCTCTCATAAGAAGAGATTAGTGAAAATAAGATAATAGTCGTTAATGTTACACCCACATAATAGTTCCGTCTAATGCAATCTTTCTTAGTGGTATAAAAATGCTCATGAACACATGTATAAATCTAAGACCTCATTAGTATAATGTAAGAACAATTTCCCTGTGACTTGGTTTGTAATAGCAGTAGCCAACTACGGGAATTACTTTGCTTTAATTCCTTAGATCATCATCATTAGGAGTCTAAAAATCTGTCTAGTAAAAAAAATGTGAATGGCAATGGATAACGACTGTAAGTTGCCTTAAGGCAGTATTCCACTTTCAGCAAATTAAAGGGGTTTTCTAGGATTTTTATTGATTGCCTATCCGCAGGATAGGACATTAATATCAGATTGGTGAGGGTCCACTAGCCAGCACCCCAATGGTTGGAGCTGGTTACTGCAGTGCTACTCTCGTTTACTTCAATAGAAAGACTCCAAGCCGTTGGAGGTAACTGATGGACGGGTCTGGTCATGTGGCCCTCCATCAGTGGAAGGAACCACCATACAATCAGTGAAGAGCCTGTACTGAACAAAGATCAGGACCTTATATTACATCATTAGCTCCAATTTCCTAATAACATTATATGAGTACGTCACTTAAAGTGTCGTTGAGGCACTTTTAGGAACACTTTGATAAGGTGGCCCAGATTATCTTGTTCTTGGGTTGAGCCTTGTCTACACTAGATGGACAGATATCTTTTTCAGCCTATAAACTATGTTACTATGTTGCTAATTTATGATGTCATGATGTCACCTCACAACAAGACTTTAAAGAGAATGTGACATCAGAAAATTGATTATTGTTTGAATCGGGATTTTATGTTGGTAAAGAATTTTTGGTGATGTAAATTTACATTTTCCATGTCACTGTCTATATTTTAAAAAAATCCTAAACTTCTGCAGGTTTTGCACTGGCCACTAAGGCTAAAAATAAGGACTACTTCATGGTTTGTACAAATCACTCATCAGCAGTCATTTCTAGCAGGATTACAAGACAAATATCATCTATATGTAGATAGAACAGGATCAACCATGCGCAATAGGTGATTGTCAGAGCTTATCTATTCTTTCCTTGTACAATGACCTCTGCACAGGTCACAGAGCATGCCTAGAAACCTCTCCCATAGAAGTCAGTTAGAAAACAATCCAAAAATAAAAGTAGAATAGAAAAAAAAGATATGGTGGAGATTTATAAAACTGGTGTAAAGTAGAACTGGCTTAGTTGTCGTAGCAACCAATCAGATTCCACCTTTCATTTTCCAAGGGAGCTGTGAAAAGTGAAAGGTGGAATCTGATTGGTTGCTATGGACAACTAAGCCACTTCTACTTTACACCAGTTTGATAAATCTCCCCCTATGTGTTACTATCTGGTTTAATTGGCAGATAAATTATAGGTGATATATCCAATTAGATAAAAAACTTAAAGGGGTGTTCCATACCCTTGACAGTGCCCCCCCCACCAATCATTGTGTAATGGGCCGAGCTGGTAACCGCAGTGCTGCTCTCATTCACTTTGAATTTACAATGAAACGGCTGATTGGCGGCGGTGCTGGGTGTCAGACCCCCGTCAATCTGACATTCATGGCCTATCCTGAGGATAGGCCATCAATATTAAAATCCTGGAATACCCAGTTAATAAAAGCAAGATCAATAAGAAAACATACAGTATATTACCCAGGGCCTACAAGATTAATAAAAGCAACAGCAAATAGTTTTGGATGTTATGCTAATATCAGGAATCACAAAAAGATCTGACTAGAGAAATGTTAGATGTATACTGTATATACTACATTTGACTTGATACTGCTCTAGGGACGGCAAGCTCGACTCTTCCATATGTTATAATTAAATATATATATAGATAAAGGCTAGTTATAAATGCATGCAATTACAGGTTGTGACACATGTAGACATACTGACTACGTACAGACTGAACAAATACGGCATATTTATTAAGGGGAAGTATTTTTTTCAGAAGGAGCCATATCTTTGAAGCTTTTAGCCTAAGGCAATTATTTTTTCAAGTAGGCACAGTTCTGGCGTGTCACTATTACATCTGTGTGCCTATGCTTAAATAAACTTTGAGCAAGGAGCATCACAAATATCCTTCAACCGTGTCTTATGTCACCTTGTAAATAAAGATTTTATTTCTAAGAGGCCTAACAGAGCTGTAGATCAAGATTGACCAATATGCTCTCAACTTTTGGCATGCAGATCTTCTCCTGTAGGCCAGTTTGGTCAAGTTCAACCTATTGTTTTGTTCTGTGTTGATCCAGAAGAAGACAAAACAAAATCGTTATCACTATCCTCATCCTATGTAAGGTGGGAGATTGGATCGTGATTCACACATGCCCTATTTAAAGATGTCTCATCACAGACAAGTCCTGTAGACTCAGCAGAGGCTCCCAGGACTCCAAGTCGAAATCAAGTCTACTGGGGTTATCAGAATGTATTAGTCATCTCTGCCAGTTGAAAATGCATCATTGGTGGACATTCAGATGAATGTTGAGCCCAGGAGTGTGTTCACTCTGACTTAAAGGGATTCTGTCACCACCATTTTCCATATTAAGTTATTTATACCACTGGATTTATCTCATCATAAGGATCTCCAAATGGTTATTGTTTTAGGGCCCAGATGAAGATTTGTGGTGTAAAAATCGTTTTTTATCAACTGTCAATCACTTACATTAAGGAGCCCAAGGGGAGTTGACCATCGTTGCTGGAGCCCGGGCTCGGCGATTCCGTTGGAGCCCTGGACCGCCCACCTAATTAATATTCACTTCACTGAGTGAGTCAGTGAAGCTCCGCCGCGGCTGAAATCCCGCGCAGGCGCAGTACATCAAGAGGCCTGCGCCCGTGCGGTCTGCGGGCAGCGGCCTCACCTGATGTACTGCACCTGCGCGGGATTTCAGCCGCGCCGGAGCTTCACTGACTCACTCAGTGAAGTGAATATTAATTAGGTGGGCGGTCCGGGGCTCCAACGGAATCGCCGAGCCCGGGCTCCAGCAACGATGGTCAACTCCCCTTGGGCTCCTTAATGTAAGTGATTGACAGTTGATAAAAAACGATTTTTACACCACAAATCTTCATCTGGGCCCTATAACAATAACCATTTGGAGATCCTTATGATGAGATAAATCCAGTGGTATAAATAACTTAATATGGAAAATGGTGGTGACAGAATCCCTTTAAAGAGGCTCTGTCACCACTTTCTAACCTATGTAATTAGATACATAGGCATATAGGTCTATTAATCCTCTCCCCAGACATACCTGTATATAACAGAAGCAAGCAGCCATTAGCCCGGAAAAGTAACTTCTAAAAATATGCAAATGAGTCTTCAGAGCACTACGAGGCGTGCTCTTTTCATCCAAGCACCGCATCTGCGACGCTCTCCCCGCTCCTAAACACGCCCTGTATCCTGTAAACCCGTCCCCTCCTTCATGATGGACAGTGCTAGACACTCCGGTCTAGCGCTGAAATCCCGCGCCTGCGCACTCATCCCGGATACGGCACATGCGCACTACGCTTGCAGCGCCGAACACTGCAAGCGCTTTCGATGTAGTGTGCACGCACCGTACCCGGGATGAGTGCGAAGGCGCGGGATTTCAGCGCTAGACCGGATTGTCTAGTGCTGTCCATCATGAAGGAGGGGGGCAGGTTTACAGGATACAGGGCATGTTTAGGAGCGGGGAGGGCGTCATAGATGCGGTGCTCGGACGAAAAGAGCACGCCTCGCGGTGCTCCGAAGACTCATTTGCATATTTTTAAAAGTTACTTTTCCGGGCTAATGGCTGCTTGCTTCTGTTATATACAGGTATGTCTGGGGAGAGGATTAATAGACCTGTATGCCTATGTATCTAATTACATAGGTTAGAAAGTAGTGACAGAGCCTCTTTAAAGGGGTTATGTAGTGGGTTTATATTGATAACCTACCCTCAGGCAGGGATTCAACACCCGGCACCCTTGCTGTTTGCAGAAGAGGCAGCAATCGTGAAGAACCACAGGTAAGACTGGATAAAATGTTAAACCATGTGCATCTGGCATACTGGTGGACACATCAAACATGTCATGTAAAGCAATTTAGGAAACTTTGACCTTGCTTAACTCCTAAAGAGGTCAAAGTCAAGTCAAAACTGTGTATGAGTAAATTCTAGCCTAGAATCATATATCACATGACCCTATTCCCATTGAGAAAACCTGAGTTTAATTCAATATGGCAGGTTTCTAAATGGCTGCCGAAAACATTTCCTCCACCAAATAATGCAATCTCCTTCCCAATTAATACTTTCACAATTTTTTTTTACAGATTACATCAGTTAAAAGGCTGTGTCCAGACTTTTGTCTCACCCTGTATTTATAGAACGGTATTGCCCCTAACATTTACAGATGACATTCGTTCTTAAAGGGGTTCTCTGGGAATGATTTATAAAGGCCACCAGAGTGTGAGAGAGACTAGTTTCCACCACTTGCAGAGCTGGCTAGTGGAGTAAATGCTCCTATCTTCTGTTCTGAGCTGGGGTCACATGACCATGTCTTTCTTATTTCCTGTCCATAGGCAGGGCAGTGATAGTGGAGTGTCTATGTAACCAGCTGGGTGGGAGGAGCTATAATCTAGCTAGGCATTTTTAGGGGCGGTGCTGGAGCTGTGGCAAAGAAAGGAGAAGTGCATCATGGGTTTGGTAGGATACAGGAACAGGAAGAGCTACATACAGGATGGAAACAAACCCGACTCATTTACATGGAGAAAATTGGTCAGGAAAGTTTAAATTGAAAAAAAAAGGATGAGAAAGACGTACATGAGGTAAACAACTTCATAAGCATATCTTTTAATAACCATAGTAATCCTGGAAAACCCCTTCAAAATAGTCTTCAGGGTTTGACCTTCACCAGTCCCAATCTTTGCACAAGCATGGGTCCCATCCACATGCTGTATTGGGAATTAAAAAAACTCCAAAACATGTGAATATAACCTGGCTATTCACTTCCAAAAACAGTGCCACACCTGTCCACATGTTGTGTGTGGTACTGCAGCTCAGCTCCATTAACGTCAATGGATTTGAGCCGCAATACCAGACACAACCCCTGGATAAGACTGTCTCTGTCTTGGAAGAAGGTAAACCATGCTTTTCTAATCCTGGAGTTTTCATTCATAAAAATCAACCAATGTTTGCTGAGTTCATTTATTAATATCGTATTATTCTTTCATTATCCCCAGATTTAAAGCCCTCTGATAATTAACTGGTGGCATTTTACATGCCTTATCATAGCATAACGAGAGGTTGAGTTTGATGGACTCTGTCTTTTTCACTCTTACTAACGATATAACAAAAGCAACAAAAAAAAAGTTTTGCTTTTCTTCCAGTAAAACATGAAAAATTAATGTGTGTTTAGTCCCGTAACATGATAAGTAATTGTTCTCTGACATCATACACTCTTTTATAATCCCTGATTTCCATTGTATTATAATAATGAGATCACATTGCAATTTTCATTAAAACAAATTAAAACGTTAGAAAATGATAACTGTGAATCTTTTTAAATAGATTTCCCATATGTATTTCCAGTACAAACCTCGTCATGCCATATGGGCATCAGCGGGGCGTCTCAATACCTGGGTGGTTTAATTAAGATCCACTAGCCTACAGGAAGGCGATTTGAAATTCTTTCTCCCATTGACAATGAGGAGCTTTTTTTTCATAAGTCACTGGGGACATACGCAAGTACGGGGTAATTATTTGAGATAACATACAGCTCTGAGACCTGGGCTGGGTGCGAGGAGAGATGCATATGAAAAGAGGGCAAATAGATAGAAAAAGTCTATCATAGAAAGGTCAACATCTCCCATTATTTTGCATGCTGGCAATGGTCCATAAAGCTTCTCACAATGAATGACAATTGTTTTGTTCCTTTGACTTACAGAAATATCTCATTCTGCATTGGTAAGCTGATGGTATGACATTCTCATTTAAATAATCTATTATGTAGTTAATGTTGAATATCCCTTTAAAGGAAATCAGCAAATGTTAAAATTATAAGGCTCATAATATGCTAAAATTAAATTTTGATCACAGTCATCACACATAGAAATTACACTGCTAAAAATACTCTTTATATGTTCACGGCTATCAGCATCTCCTCACATTTTCATATTCGTTATTTTGTTCTTGGTTGCTAAGGTTATGTCCACCTTTGCAACCAGTTTTATATTTCTTGTACCAATATATGAAAAGCAAAACAACTTTGCAACAGGACTGTTTTGTTTCTACAGCTTTATCTGTCTCCATGGTAACAGACAACAAACAAACAGTGTGTAGTCTAAGGCCCCATTCACACAACCGTGTGAATGGGGCCGTATCTATCCGCAAAATTGCAGGAATAGATGCGGCCCCATTCACCTCTATGCGCACGGACAAGTATAGGCATTTTCAATGGGGCCACACGGCGTGTGTTCTGAGCGCTGTGGAACACACGCCGGGTGGCCCCCGTATATTTGAGGGTCCGCAGTAATGGTCCCATTCATACGGTCGTGTGAATGGGGCCTAATACTGCAGTCATACTTCCTTCCCTCTGTCCCCTACAATACTCTAGATCAGGGGTCAGCAACCTCCGGCACTACAGCAGTTCAGAAACTACAATTCCCAGAATGCTTCATTCACTTCTATGGGAGTTAGAAGAATTACAGAGAATGTGTGTATGAGTTGTAGTTTCACAGCATCTGGAGTGCTGAAGGCTGCTGATCCCTGCTCTAGATATATTTGGTAGTGTAGTAAAAACTATGGAACAGATAAAAAATAAGATACCTGGGTGTCCAGGTATGTGCTGCTCTGTCCTGGTTTTGTGCCCAGTCACTGGTGTACAGAAATTTATATTCTAGACTTTTTGTGATCTCAGTGACTTGTTTAGGGGCAGATTGGGAAATTAAAGTGGCCGAGGGAAAAAACTAAAAGTGGCCCCATGTTGTAGGTGGGCCCAACCTGACAGAAGGCAGGACAACACATGTAGGTATGGACAACAGTAGACAGGGCCAGCCATACTGTAGTACAGAACAAGATGCCACCCAGCAGAACCAAATACCACAGTGTAGCACAAAATACTGCTGCCCGCTCCACAGTATGAAACAGTATCATCTTCCTGAGAGTGACAATACAGTTGAATTAAGGAGGGCAGTTCCAGGAGCTGGCCAGGTGTATAAGTGCCTGTTTCCCCTACATTAATTCATGGAGGAGGCCTTGGGTGGCCCTATGTGCATTGGCCTACTGAGAGAAATTTTTTTGTGAGATTTATGTTCCGTCCACCCCTAGCTCTGTTTATAGTGTCCATTTGGGGTTAATGACTCTTGGTAGTGCTAAAAATGGTCTGGATTTTGAGGGAGCTAATTTCAACCTTTTGTGGGCTAGAGTAGTGAAGTGGTTCATTCCAAAATCCCAGGTGGTTTCAATGATTAAAGAGATCAATACAAACATTTCTGGTAGTCTAGGGCCTAAGTTCTCCACTTGTTGTATATGTATCCCAGTGGGTACATGCCATGTCTCCGGGAGCTATTCATCCTGTGCCCTGATTCATTGACACTAATTATATCACCTGCTCAATACTAAGGAAATCCTGAAAACATGACCAGTAGGTGGGCCCTGAGTTGAGGAACACTGGTCTAGAGCAGGTCAGCATCCCTGTGGATTCATTAAATATATATTAAGTAGAGTACGGGTAGGACTTTAGACCAAGGGCCATCTGCAATTCTTTTATATGTATTTTAATGTTATGTCTTGTTCTGCCATGTACACCAGCAGATGGCAACAGGTGGTATGGTTGGCAGGAACAGGCTTAACCATCCTGTTCCCTCCCCTCTTATTAGGAGTGTTCTGGTCCTGCTTCCTACCAGGAGGGGGAGTTCCTGAGAGATAGTGGAGGAAATAGGAAGCACATGCCAGAGCTCATACTCCAAGGGACCTTAACGAGTGCTCCTAGGAGATTCTCAATCCAGGAAGATAACCAGAGTAAAGATCACTGCTTTCAAAAAGCTTTAGTTTGTTAGTCAGCACAGTAATCAGAAAAACCTCAGCTTTACCGATCCTGCTGCAGGTGAGAGACTACGGCTCAGACACCCTTCACCTAGACCAGACCAGTCTAACTCCAGGCCTGTATCCCACTGTGGATACTTAAATTTAAAAAGTGCCTGCAAGTGCCATTTAATTGCCACCTAACCAGCCATTCCTCTTATATTTTGCACTGTACAGAGATACTTTTATACTTTTACTTATGACCTTCTGATTCTTCAACCCATCTTTCCACTCAATCGTTCCCCAATGGACTGAGGGAGTACACTGTAACACCTCATTTGGGCCACTAGCACTCCCATCCTCTGCATTGGCTCCACAGGGGCTCTCTGCATATACAGGGTGGGCCATTTATATGGATACACCTAAATAAAATGGGAATGGTTGGTGATATTAACTTCCTGTTTGTGGCACATTAGTATATGGGAGGGGGGAAACTTTTCAAGATGGGTGGTGACCATGGCGGCCATTTTGAAGTCGGCCATTTTGGATCCAACTTTAGTTTTTTCAATGTAACTTTATTCTTTCATAAGTTATTTACAAGTTTGTGACCACTTATAAAATGTGTTCAAAGTGCTGCCCATTGTGTTGGATTGTCAATGCAACCCTCTTCTCCGACTTTTCACACACTGATAGCAACATGGCAGAAGAAATGCTAGCACAGGCTTCTAGTATCCGTAGTTTCAGGTGCTGCACATCTCGTATCTTCACAGCATAGACAATTGCCTTCAGATGACCCCAAAGATAAAAGTCTAAGGGGGTCAGATCGGGAGACCTTGGGGGCCATTCAACTGCTACATGATGATGTGTTTCCCTCTTTATGCACTGAAGCTGGCACGTTCCCTGAGTTTTTCCAGCAAGATGGTGCACCACCACATTATGGGTGTCAGGTCCCAGCATTCCTAGATGAACAGTTTCCTGGAAAGTGGATTGGTCATTGTGGGTTAGTAAATATCAGCAACCATTCCCATTTTATTTAGGTGTATCCATATAAATGGCTCACCCTGTATTTTATTTTAAAGATTATAGATACAGAGATTCTCCTGACAGATACAGGTGGTATGATATAAGCATTATTGGTTGTTGTCCAGAAGTTAAGGACTGGGCTACTTGCTTTGGAGGTCTCAGGGCACAGGTGACAATTTGAACCCTTGAATCAAATCTTCCTCAAAGGTCTCCTGTATGTGGAAGAATGTTAATGCAGGGTAAAGAGCACAGAGATAGCAGGTGGCTGCTGGCACGCTCAGATTCTCCAAGTATATGCTCTGATGGTTCTTCTCTGAGCAGCTGGGAAAATTAACAATGTAAATGTACTAGTCTTCATTAACAGCTAGCAATCTCTTGGATGGTTTTCTCTCCCTTATTCTTGTATACCACATGTAAAATGCTATTGATCAGTGTTACTAACAATAATTAATAAGTTTGGAGATAATTTCCAGTTAATGTTAAAAAAAACGCATAAGGGTACGACCACGCAGTGCGGTTGTGTTGTGCTTGTGATGTGGCCAGGCTGCGTTCGAGCACCACATGGCTATACAGGCCACAGCGGGATCTTATTGAACTAATGAAGACCTCACTGTTTAGTCAGTCTGTATCATTAATGGCCGCGCAACCCCTTCAATACCAGCAATAGGTCGAGTCCATTCATGATCTGACGCTGTCCAGTCCGTGATGACAGTGTGAGACTGTTTAGTGGCACACCCAATTGAACAATGGTAAAGGCGTAGTGTATTCATTCATTATCAGGAGGAATAACAGATGAACAGCACAATGAAAATTTTTAAGAAAAGATTCTTCAGAATTGTTATTTTGTATGGAATACAAGTATGTACTAAAATAATGTATCAAAGTTAGAATCTTGGTGACAACTTTAAGAGAATAGTAAGATACAGATAAGACAGGAAGATACATTTGTATTACAGAACCAATATTCTAGGAAAAATGTATTTTATCTTAACAGGGTTTTCCATGAATATTGATGGACTCTTCTCTAGATCATCAATAACTCACTGGAGGGTGTCAGATGGCCCCCTGTTGGAATGGGCCACATCACTGGGGTCAATATTGCGGCCTGTTCCTCAGCCTGTGACATCACATCCATGACCGTTATGCAGTTCAGTCCCATTCAAAGGAATTACATTAACCCGTAATGCCATGAACAGCCACTATCCAATGTATGGCTCTGCTTGGTATACAATGAAGATGCCAAAGGGCTCATCTGAGTCTGACCCTGACCCTCACCAATCAGATATTGAAAGCTGGGTTCTTTCAGCAAAGTGTAGTTTGCTGAGGCACTTTTCTTTTAAAGGGAGTCTGTCACCTGTTCTTCACCTATATAACTAACAGCACTGCCCCACAGAAGATTGCAGGCACATCCCAGACATACCTGTGTGCACTCTGTGCTCCTGCAAGTGCCCAAAGCAAACCAGACTGAAGAGGGGAGGGCTGCTTTAGCTGCTCATATCTTGGGATTGGTGGCAGATAGAAAAGTGGTTCGGACCTTCTATGAAAGCTGACATTGCTTTGAAATGATACCAAAATCACAGCATTATATCCAGTATATCAGAAGATATAGCTGTTAGAAATCGAGCCAGGAGAGAAAGCTGTTTTTAGATTCACTTTCAGCTGGGCACTTGGGATGTGTTTTTCTGCAGAATAAAAGTGCTTTTCCTGGACATGTAATACAGACACACAGTGCACACAGGTATGTCTGGGATGTGACATGTAATACAGACACACAGTGCACACAGGTATGTCTGGGATGTGACATGTAATACAGACACATAGTGCACACAGGTATGTCTGGGATGTGACATGTAATACAGACACACAGTGCACACAGGTATGTCTTGGATGTGACATGTAATACAGACACACAGTGCACACAGGTATGTCTGGGATGTGACATGTAATACAGACACACAGTGCACACAGGTATGTCTGGGATGTGACATGTAATACAGACACACAGTGCACACAGGTATGTCTGGGATGTGACATGTAATACAGACACACAGTGCACACAGGTATGTCTGGGATGTGTCTGCAATCTTCTGTGGGGCAGTGCTCTTAGTTATATTGGTGAAAAACAGGTCAAAGACTCCCTTTAAGTGTTTTATGGGCTAGATCTTTATGGAATGGCAGGTAGGTGTTGGTAGTTGGTAGTCATTCCCTCCCCAGTCTTCACCTAGCCCGAGGCAAGCCCAGGTGTAGCTGCTGGGCTCATTACTAGTCGAATGCGTATATGGCTAAAATGCTCATTCAGAAGCCTAGAAGCTGCATGACCTGTTGGCTGTGTAAAGCTTAATCTCCCGTGTTATGTTGAGAGCATAGGTGAAAAAAACACTGTTTAGTTGTCTCCCAGACGGTCAAGGACTTTTGTTTTGTTGTTTGTTGAATCAAACGAAATCTGCATTCTCTGACCCCATCCACACACTGATCCGAAAAACATCTACTAACCTCATTCAAGACATTTGCTTTCTAAGCATGATATGCTTAATTTTTAGTGAAGATCGTAGAAGAAAATGATCTTCTAGCAATGTTGAGAATTGTAAATCACAGCGCCAGGTTACGTTGGTGTAGCCGAAACAAAGGATAGAAGAACACAATAAAGGTTATATGCCACATCCCTGCGAGTCTCGTACAGTTATTAATTGGGGAGGATATGACTCCAGCAGAGAAAGCTATTAAAGGTTTACAGAGAGCAGCAGATCTTCTTATAATAGAGCTGAGCCCCTGTCTCCCAGGCCAAACTTCCTAATGAAAACATCTCCAGACAGCTCAGATGAAGGGTTACGCTTGTAGCTGGGATAGGATGTATCTCCGGCTTCTGATCTGTTATCATTGGCTCGTGAAAGAGGAAACCAGAAGCTAAAAGGTAAAGCTGGATGGTGCTAGAACACACAGAACATACAGCCACAATATACAAAACACTACGTGCATGGGAAGAGAAATACCAGAAAACACTGACCGAAGTTCAAACATTGATTGAAAGATCACCCGTCAGTTCTACCGGCATGTCTGTTTTACTAACCACTTGTATTTTCCAGAAAATAAAATTTTTCCTCTTATTCCTCCTGGAAATATGAGAATAAATTGGCAGGTGGAGGTTACTATTTGACTTGTCGATCTGGTGCACCATAGACACAAAGTGGTCACTATTGATTAAACAGTATCAGACATTTCAAAAGGGGTTGTCCAACTTCTAAGGCCTATTTCAAAGTGACATTTTGCAGATCCATCACTGCCAGGTGCTGACAGAATTCCATACAGCTCCATTTGCAATCATGGGGACCGGCGGACATCCGGCAAATATGCCGAGAATCGGCCAGATGAAAACCAGTAGGGACCTGTTCGTTGTGCTTTGGGCCCATCTGTAACAAGGACCATGTGCACTGCTGAAGCCAAATATTGGCCACAAGTGACACTTCACTACAGACACGTACCAATTGGGGGACACGTCACTGCTGCAGCCAGTCATTAGATTACAAGTGGACATATGGGGACTGAAACGCAGTGAAGACAGTGGTGAATTCACAGAGACAGAACTGAGTGTGGGGGAGCAGGTGAGTATGCTTCCCTTGACAGGTCCCACTGTAGGGGAGGGGTATTTTAGATTTTGGACTTGCGTGACCACCTCTACCTTCGAGGACCACTTTTCTAGAGGTTGATAGAGGTTCCAGAGATCAGACATTTACAACCTATCCTGCAGAAAGGTAAATATCCATTATAGGCCAACCCTTTAAATCCAGAATTTTCTCAGAGGATCAGCTGTCATCATCAGTGAAAGCTAACAGTGGCCACTAATTTCCCCTGCCGTGGCTACTATTAAAGTATGACTATGTTCACACAATATATCATCTAAAAAGCCATTTGTATATTCTAAGGTGGCTCTGCCGCCTTCCTTATGAAGGTCATGTGACTTGATCTGTGTGATGCTTACGGCAGGACCTCCTGATGAGGAGGTTTACGGTTGCTCCCCTTAGATGGAGCACAGCGGTCATATGAACTAACTGCCTGCACATTTCTACAATGCTGGCATGTTTTGAGGGACATTAAAGAGATTCTCCAGGAATAATTTAAAATGTCAGCCAGCAGCCCGTCCTAGAATGTGAGCAGGACTGGTTACCTCCACTTGCAGAGCTGCTTAAGGATTTAGGATGGGGGGCTTCACTGCTCACTACATCCTGGAACTTGCATATACTACATATTGGTTAGTGGTTAGTTATGATGGCATATTGTAGGCAGGATCGTATTATTACTATGTATTGTAGAGCAGTTGTAGTGAGGACCCACCCCAGGGAACATGGCTCATAGTTGGCATAGATGTGAATTTCTGGCCCACAGACTGCCTAGAAATTTACACTAGAACTGAAGTTTGTAGCACCAGTCTTAGTGTATCTAGTCATATATGGCTGTACATGATCGGCGTGCGGAGGGGAGATCGCTTGATTGACAGACAGCTGCAAACACCACATTGGTCACATGACCATTAAGCAATGGGGAATCAAAGACAAAATTGAATATGGAGAATTATAAGAAAGCTTCTTGCAGGGGTGATGGTCGGCTAAGGCAGGAAAATAATTATGACACCAGCCTCGGATAGGCTACAGGAAACGGTGGGCCAGGGAGACATTGTTCCTGTGGCCCGTTGCAGCATTCTACATTATTGTTGTCCTGAGTACAGCAATTCAGTTGGCTATGTAGAGATGAGCATTTCCACAATGGAAACACTCATTGCCCCTACCTGGTGCTGCCTGAGGTAATTGCCTCGCCTCATTGACGGTGCAACCCTGGCTTCTCATACGATGTAGACACATACAGTATGTATGACTTTATGGCAGCATATTCAGGTGCCGTCTGGCAAATAAACCTGTCCTCGCTGTTCATTTCCATTGCAATGGTTAATTTTTCATGGAACCTAGATTTTTAAAAATCGTCACCTACCCATTAAATTCTAGTAAGTGCTCTACATCTCGGAGCTCTCTACCGCGTATTACTAAAGCATCAGGCCTATTGACTTGAGTTGTCACTTCCATGATTTGTTCCCAAGAGGCAACCCTTCCTTCGTGTGCTACTTAGACTGATGAAAATATGGTGCAGGCCTCAAATGTCTTGATCAGCAGATACGGGCATGATGCAAGCAGGAGACCTTTCCATTTACTAATGTAGCAGGCACAGTGAACGTTACGTCTCCGGACAATTAGATTTGATTACCGCAACGGGTGGTCCAGCGCCAGATGATAAAATTTGAACCATAAATAAGGCAATAGAATATAAGAGAGAAGGTTTTGTCGAAAAGATCTCAAGAACCTTGTGAAATTGAGATCTGCTCTGAACTTGAAAATGAGCGAAATCTTGTTTCAGGCAGAAAAGAGCAACAGTTAATATGGAAGCAATTTTCAGCCTCGGTCTACGAAAACCTTGTAAACTGCATCTGTCATCAACTTTTAAGAGACGGAGTAACAATTTTTACAACAAATTAGATAATTGCAGCTCGGCAAACAAATGACATTTTTTTCCCCCTAATTACTAAATAAACATTATTGCAATTTAAAGGTAATAAGGAAATAGCCACTTAGGAAAGATTCAAGTGTCAGCTCTCATTGCATCAAATTATGACAAGGCGCATTTGTACAATGACCCATGTCTTTAGATGTGCCGGAACGCCACATACAGTACATAGAGGAAGTTAAAGGGAGTCTGTCAGATGCTCAAGGACCAAAGATTCTACTGGGGGACTTAAAGGGGTTGTCCCACAAAACATGTTCTACATTTTTCAAGCCAGCACCTGGATCTGAATCCTTTTGTGATGGCATTTCACTACAGATTTAATCTAGTGACTGAGCTATTCAAAAAAGAAATGTATATGTATAGCGCCACCTGCTGTTTGTTCTTTTCCTTATTTCTTGTCCACCTCACTGAGGTGGTCACACCTGCTCAGTTTAAATGTTCAACTGCCATCAGCCATTTCTTTTGTTAGAAGCTGTGGCAGTTACAGGGCAAGAGCTACAGCAGAAAGGACACCCCCTGAGAAGGAACATGCCCCATGAGCTTCCCAGCTGAAGAGAATCTAGGAGAACAATTAGAGAAATGAATGAGGAGATCTCTGGATCCATGTAAGGTACAGGGCTGGTTCTAGCTTTGTGAGAAGGGTATTGTCATATACTATATGAAGGCTAGTTTTTGTTTTTTCATCGATCATGGCATAACCCCTTTAAAGTGATTATCTGGCATTTTTATATTGATGGCCCATATTCAGGATAGGTCATCAATATCTGATCATTGGGAGTCCGAACTCCAGAGCCTCAGTCGATCAATTATTTGAAGAAGCCGTGAGCACTTAGACCTCTTTCTAGGCAAGTGACATCACTGTATATCAGTCACATGACCTAAGTGAGCGAGCTGCAATACCAAGCACAGCCACTATCTAAAGTATGGAGCTGTGCGTGGTAAGCTAGAAGGAGACCTCAAAGCTCTGGTGAGTGCAGCAGCCTTTTCAAACAGCTGATCGATGGGGGTGCCGTAAGACAGACCCCCTCCTTCCCCCCGGCAATTTGATATTGATGACCTGTCCTGAGGAATGGCCATTAATATCAAAATCCCAGAAACTCCTTTAAATCAGACCTGTCATCTCTCCTAATATGTCTGTTTTAGTCACTACTGTACTGGCATTCCCCATGTAATAACAATTCTGCAGCATCTATTTTTATGATTTTCTGTTCCATTCCTCTATTATTCCTACTATATCTTGTGAATGAATTGCTAACAGTTTAGAATGAAGGTCCAGATTGGTGTTACCAGCTGGGGTGTGTCCCTGCACTGTTTGACACTAGCATCACTGAATGGATAGTGTTAGACTGTGTAGGAAACATATGATTCAGTATACGGGCCTTTGCCTTCTAATAGCTCATTATAGAGCACCCCCTTATGAATATTACATTATTAAATGTATTCACACTTATCGAGTTTAGGTTTTTTTTTGTCATAATCTCTAAGAAAAATGTGTAAAAAGACAGTAGTTTCACAATGACATTATAAAATAGCCAAATGTAAAATAAACCTTCATAGTATGGGAAAGGATTCCTTTTCAATCACAGAATATTTGGCAGAGCCTGTTGTATCATTACACATATAGCTTATCCCATACATTATAGGCGTATGCAATGAATACAGACCTCTTCTGTATATACACCGCTAACTCCTCGTCCTGCAAAGTCACTGAAATGGTTAATTGTAGATCAAGTATCCTCCACATAGTCCAGAGCTGCTGAATGATTGTACTGTTCAGTGGCAGGTGCCAGGAAATTATCAAGCATCTGTTGTATCATAAAATAACATTTAGTTTGTATTACACATTATAAGTCCATCCCTGTGGAATCCTCCTGATTTATAGTGTCGGAACGCTTCACCTGCCTCCACATAATACTAATGTGGCGTAATGAAAAGAACTGCATTGTAAATATATGGATGGATAGATGGATGGATAGATAGATAGATAGATAGATAGATAGATAGATAGATAGGCAAAGGGGGAAATCCAGAGGATGAAACACAAGAGCAAAGAGGAGCATATCAGCATCTGGAGGAACGACATAAGAACATCACATAAGCTGACAGTATACCAGAGCCTGCAGAGGGAGTACAAACTGGCCCCATATCTGGAGAAACTCCCTAACCCTCGAGAAACAGATCCTGAGCCGATACAGACTGAGCTGGTCCCATATCTGGAGAAACTCCTTAACCCTTGAGAAACAGATCCTGAGCCGATACAGACTGAGCTGGTCCCATATCTGGAGAAACTCCTTAACCCTTGAGAAACAGATCCTGAGCCGATACAGACTGAGCGCCCACAGCCTGCTCTTCGGAACAGGGCATCACCGACAGAGGTACATGCCCAGGGATAGCAGACTGTGCCAGCAGTGCAACCAGGTGGCAATGGAGGATGAGGCTCACTTCCTCCTGTGGTGCTCCAAATACTCAGCAGTGAGGGACTCTCACTTCAGGAGACTGTCTGATCTCTGCCCAGACTTCACCTCCATGGAGGAGGAAGAGAGACTATCCATACTGCTGGGGGAAGAGGAGAACACAGCGGCCATAGCAACGCAATATATTACTACCTGCCATAGACTGTGTGAAGCCTGATATACCATGGATATATCCCCACCTTGGTTGTGTCCCCATCCCCTAACCCTACCCAATTATTTCCCACTTGCTTTAGCAATGCTAAAATGTATTAAGTCCTGCCAATTAAGCTTATTTGATTTAATTTGATTTGATAGATATATGATAGATAGAGAGATAGAGAGAGAGATAGATAGATAGATAGATATGAGATAAATAGATAGATAGATAGATAGATATGAGATAAATAGATAGATAGATAGATAGATAGATAGATAGATAAATAGATAGACTTTGCAAATGTTGAATTTATACTTTCTTGACAGTACTGTTTTAATTCAGGAGCTCGGGGGTTAATACACATCTACAGAATTAACCTTTTTTTTTTGTTAGGAAATGCATCACAAGTTTTTCCTCTGTCTGATTAGAAAAGAGTAAAAAAGAATGGCTTTGTGTCATGTCAACGTGTGGGAAACATGCAGGGGTGATACAGTTGTTGGCTCCATGAATGAGGGGAGGTGAGAAGGGCCATGCTGTCTTTGTGACGTGGGATCAGGCAGGTGCCAAGCTAAACACGAGCAACTACCATGGGAAAAAAAAAACGATAGCACACACCAGGAAAATGCCATTTTCAGCTGTACGAAAGCAGGTACAATCCTAGTACAAATTGTAGACGGATATGTTATGAGGCCGATGTCTGTAGTAGATTTTGACTTTGGATACGAGTCTCATACAAACAGTGTAATGCAACATCCGTGAAGCTCAAGCCACTGTTTATTAGAACCACACATGGTGGAAAATCTGTAAATCTGGTTGTCCATGTCTCACATTGTAAATGTTCCCCTTCTAATTCTATTTTATTTGACTTTATGGGGAATGGATAAAAATATTAACCAAGTTTTCAATAACAGAGAAGATGGGGGAAGGGGGCGGGAATCCCTGAACATATAAAGCAGTGTAATAAGTAATTTATGGCCATTCATATTTGAGAGGGTCATCAAGAAAGTCTCAAGGCAAGAGGGATGTATCTATAGTAGGTTTACTCCTTTGAATGTTTTACAATTATTATTGTATCATATCTCATAGTAAGGTAAACTGTAAATTATTGAGCATTCAAGATGTAGAGCAGGCCCAGGGGTCACATGCGACTCACAACTCCATGTTGTGCAGCCCCCAATCATTTGGTCACAGAGATTCCTATCTGTGTCAGGTGGCTGCTCAAATTTATTTTTAATGTAAAAGGAAGAGAAGAGATGCATAGTGCAGGAGCAGGAGTAGGTAAGTACTAATGGTGCACTGTGTGACCATCGCCAGAACCTCCACACATCGACAAATTTGGGGTCTTCTGAGCCCTACGTGGCCCAGAAAGGTAGAGAAGTCATCATCCTTACATGGAGTCTTCTTATCTGGAATGTAAATGGAGCAGAAGGGGACCGCCATTGTTCCTATATGTGGCACTGAAAGCAGAACCAGCAGACCTTTATGGTTTATTATTTTGATATTATTCATACCAGGAATATTTTGGAGGGTAAGGACACCTTTAAATTGTATTATGGTCCTTGAGATAGGTTCACTTTGACATTGTGCCCTCAGACCAGAAAAACGTTTTGCGCCCCTGATGTAGAATGTCCATCATAAATTATATCGTGAAACAGCATGGCCAAAACTCTTCTGAATCTGAAGGACTCATGTATCTGCTTTGTGTTGATCCTACATTTACATGGCAGCTCAGATGCACAACAGCTAATTCCAGTAGCTTCAGTTGTGATATTGCCCTATTATCTCCATGTTGGAGGAGAAGCCACTATATGAGAAGTGATTGTCAAGCTGGACAACTCTTGAGCAATTCCACTTAGCTAATACATATGCTTCATCCATTTTCTTGATCTGGGGGTTTCTTTGGATGATAGGCTGCAAGAGATGGGGCATATGGTGTGTTTGGCACTCTCAAGACTTCTGAGAACATCATACATGTCTTGAAAGTGCCCTGCAACCTATCATAACTAATTGATGCTAGTAAGCTTGATGAGAACCATAGAAAAGTAGGGTGTAATAAAGGTTTTTTTCAGGGTTTTGCTTTGGGAGGTAGTCACTCTTTTCTGGGAGGTAGCCCTATGTATCCCTTTGCAGGGTAATTATCAAGACATTTAGCAAGGTGATTGACATCAGTCCAACCTGCCTCAGTCTACCTTTGGTCCAGCAAACTGGCTCATAGTAATCCAGACGAGTGGAATTGGTAAGATTGTGACTTTTCTTTGCTTTATTATTGTATTGTTGTGGTTACTACTGTACATTATATTTGTATGTACATTATCTTAATTTTTACTATTAATTCACTGTTTCTGTGACTTTTGGATTTATTGGTCATTTTGTTTGTAGTCAGGGGCGGACTGGGAACTTAAAGTGGCCCTGGAAAAAATACTAAAAGTGGCCCCGTTTTGTAGTTGGGTCCAAATTGATGGAAGGCAGGGCCAGCAATACCATATTGTGACACATTATACTACCTCAACAGAGCCAAATACCACAGTCCATCACAGGATTGCCCCAGCAGCACAAAATGCATCCCCAATAACTTCCACTGGCCGGCCGTGAGGAGGGCCCAGGCAGCCCCCTGGGCATCGGCCCACCAGGAAATTTCCCTGTAAGGTCTATGGCCAATCCGCCCCTGTTTGTAGCATTCTTCTTCTACTTTGCTTGCTGTGACTTCTTGTTTATACTTAATGGGAATGTGTCATCAGAAACTGACTTTTGTTTTTCATTTAAATCATGTTTTTATGTTTAGCATATATTTTTTTAGAATTTTTCGTGACCTTGGTCTTAACTTGTAATGTTGCTATCTATAATTTTTGAAAATGCAAAAACAGGGCAGAACTGCTAGTCCAATTGTAGGTGGAGTGCCAGCAGTCAGGTGTGTCCCATAGAGATAAAAGAAAAAAATGACCGCAGCCCATCCAAATAGATGGAAAAAGGTGTGCCTGGGTGATTAAAGACGCACCTTTTTTCATCTATTTGGATGTGCTGCGGTCATTTTTTTTTCTTTTATATAATTATTAAAAGATAATTAACATCATATTGTTTTCACACTGACCACTAGGTCTAACAATAGGTCATGGTTTCCTGTTCTGTACAGGTAACTTTTCAGTAGCCATTTCATTATCATCACAGACAGGATTACAATGACAATGACAATCTATATCCATAACACAGAATCCATCATTCACACTAGGTGATATCACAGCTTATCTACTCCCTCCTGAACTGTGCACAGGACACAAAGCATACCTAGAAAACTCTCCTATAGAGGTCAGTGGGGTCCCCTCCTGTCCGTTGTGTCTATGACCCATGGAGCTGCTCTCAAAGAAAAGGAAGTCTTGACTTATTTTAGACCTACTGAGCACTTGTGAAAACTGCATGATTTTAGGAATGTTTGTTTTTTTTTTAACTAAAATATACGTTTAACATAAAATCTTGATTTAATTAATAGGTCATTTTCTGATGACACATTCACTTAATTAAATTACCTGAAGCCTGAGGAACTGAGGTGGCCTTAGCTGGAAAGAGTTACTCTTACTGGATGAATTCTTCCGGGATCTTAAAGTGATGACAATAGTTTAGCTTCACGTCATGCACACCTCACAGGTAGATGGGACATTTCATCATTCTACACAATGGCAGCTCCCAGTTTTACACTAATGTTCTGTCAAATCTTCTGTTCTTGGTTATGTATATGGAGTGCACAATGATCCATCTTTGATTAAAAATCCAGTGGGAAACCAGTCATCACTGTCTGATTTTTCAGAAGCAGTTATTCATAAATCTTCCGGACAAGTAGAGCATCTTGATTGTCATAACCAGTCTCATTTATAGTTCTACTATTTGTCTTGGGCTACGGTCACATCTCAGACAGTTAAATCCAAGGGTGTACCTAGCCTTTCTGCTGTCTGAGGCAAAAACTGAAACGGTGCCTGCCCCCTTCCTAATGCAAATTTCTTAACCTAACTCCTTCCCTTCAACCCATGGCCCTTTGGCTGCGCCCCTCTTGCCCCTACTTAGTGCTGCCTGAGGCGATCGCCTCACCTGGCCTCATTGGTGGGGCACCCCTGATTAAATCTGGTGGTCTGTTCTGGCAGAGGAGTTAGCCAGATCTCTATTCACTATAATAGGATTCAACAGGATCCAATGGCATTTAGGGCTGTGTTAGATATGGTAACTTTAGTAGCCTTAAAGGAAAATTGGCACGAAAAATGTTATCTGTCAGTTAAGACCAGATAGTGGCATATCTCCTTTTTATCTAATCTTTTTTTATTTTCTGATTACAGATTTTTTTATTCAGAACATGATTATGGGGGCGGCCATCTTGCCAGAGCAGTATTTCACTTGTTCATCGGGTAATTGGCGGTATATCAATTACAAGAACGCTTGTTAGAAATGATCTATGTGATTCTCAGTCCGTGTAAGGGCCATTTAGTATAATATATAACTGCAGTAAAGTGATCTGTACAGACCAAGAAGTGGCGCCTATTATTATTCTTAGTGGCTAGTGCGAAAACTGCAGGATTTTATGTTTTTTGTTTAAATATAGATGTTGATATGGAAAATTAAAAATAACAGCAACAAAAATATTTAAAAGCTATGTTAAACATAAAAACATGATTTAAACAGTAGGTCATTTGCTGATAACACATTCGCTTTAAAGGGAAGTGGAATTTTTTGGTCATTGCTACAATGGAAGATCTATTGTTCAAAGAAAGGTTGTTCATGGATGAAAGATCTTTCAGTCATTGTCTGGTTTCAATGAATGAGTATGAACCATGGTAACGGCCAATAATAACTAAAATGTGTATGACCATGTCTGCTGTGAAAAGATTGTTTATCAGAGGCTTGTATGTCCAACTGATGTTCAACCATCAACCTACTTCTATCTAAGGGTGGCCATAGAGAGTCAGTCAACTCCCTCTCAGCTCCCCCAAACACATACATGTTTGGCTCAGACAAACGAGTATGTGTATTCAATAGGGAAAGCAGAGAAAGCCACTTCCAGACACTTTGGGCGTCAACTTAACTTTTGGAAAGAACAAAAGGGTTGGTCAAAAATATTTTTTTTGCCCGATCCTTTTGACATCATCTGTCAGGGTAGAGTCGGGGGATCCTCATACACATTAGAACCTGCCAACAATTGTGGGTTCATCCGGCAATACACCAGTGTGTGTGGGGGCCTTGTGTGTATAGTCAACTTAAGTGCCCAGCAGCAACGCAACAGTTAACTGACGGCTCTTCTTTGGAGAGTATTGGAAGCTTTCATATTCTACTTGCAAAGGTATCTAAACAAAGTACACGTCTCCCAACGCATCTATTTTGTTCACATTTGTGTCAGCCTGTTTCTGGGGATGCTTTCTGCATGCTAATAGTAATATCAGCACAGAGAGAGAGAGAAAGATAATTAGGCTCCAGAAGAGAAACCTTCCACCTTTGAAACATGTGACAGTGTCAGGTGTGCCGTGTCTTCTGCTGGTGGTACTTCGAATGGGAGGAGAAGAAGCTCAGCTTTGAAGTGTGTAAACTGAATATCTGATATTTGTTTTGAGACGTGTTCTCACCTCCTCTGTCAGAAATCTGCAGATTGATAATTACCTTTCTTGCATATCACATACTTTTTGTTTCCTTTGTCTACGCTAGCATCTCACTAACCCCAACCATGGTTCACCATTGTGTTTCTTCTGCCTTCTGCCTCAAACATAGTCCTTCAGAACACAGACCTTCTCCATGTTCTGCTCTTATGTTAAGATTAAAGCCCTGTTTAAGTTTAATGAAGCCGGCGTGTGCTATATTATCCGTGATATTTGAAAATGAAAATACAGATTTTCACATTTTAATCTTTCCCCCAAAAGGCTCCTGATTCTTCTCTCGCTAGATCAATCTCCACGGCCCATCTGAGTAATTTATAAAGTGCTACACTCTGCGGTATTGCGCTGCCTCATTATCATTCATCTTTTTTGCATATTTAACTAGTGATTTTAATTAGTCTTTTATAATTAATGCACATAATTTTGTCTTTCTCTCAAGTGTCTATCACAGCCAGGAGTATCGAGGCGTTGCTATTATTTTAAGCCAGAGGTTTTGTTTTTGAATCTCGTGATTTTTTTTTAGGCCTCGGATTTTACATTGTGTTTTGGGTGTAGATGAAGCATGTGGCTGATCATTGGTGTCATGAGAAATAATGGGAAAAGAAATCAATGCAATCAATAATAAAAACAACAACATTTGCCATGCTGGTTATTAATCAATTAACAACTAGGTCAGTTCAAGGTCTTCAAAGGTCTATTCTCATCACAGCCATTCATGGTGGAGATCAGAATACCTGTCATGTCCAGAGGAGGATGGAGTTATGTCACTGAAGTCAATGAAAGCTATGGAAAGAACATAACACAGTCCGCTAGACTCTTACCAAAACCTTGGGCACATCAGGCCAACACATGCAATGGGTATTTCTATCTCAGCCCTGGATGGCTGAATTGGGAATAACATTTTTTTTCTATCATCACTAGAGATGAGCAAATCTATTCGCCACTTCATATATTCGTTAGGAATCTTCGTTATTTCCAGTTATTTCCAATTTTTTTCAGATTCGCTTCGTAAGAATCTTCTTAAATCTTTGTACACGAACGTATTGAATGGGGCTGTATCTATCCGCAAAATTGCAGAATAGATTCGGACCCATTCACCTCTATGGGGCCGGGAGCTAGCTCCGTGCCGCGGCTCTTTTGAAGCATGTCCTATACTTGTCCGCACGCACGGACAAGTATAGGCATCTTCAATGGGGCCGCACGGCGTGTGTTCCGAGCGCTGCGGAACACACGCCGGGCGGCCCCCGTATATTTGCGGGTCCGCAGTAATGCGGGCCCGCAAATATACGTTCGTGTGAATGGACCCTAACTGTACGTACGCATCATATAATTTGTACGCTAATGCTACGCATCTGATAATTTGTACACTAATGCATATGTATTCAGTTAAGTAGCATACTTTTACTGTATTTTCGTTATTTGTACGGGCCTAGCATCGTTCGTGTGTATGATGTAACCGCGAGACAATAATACGCTAAAGCTTTGCACACACTTTGTACCCTTATGCATATGTATTCGTGGGAAATATTTTTTAAAGCAACTTGGACAGAAGAGAATCTTATCCGAGGCAAATCTTATAAAAAATTCGGCGAATATTCGCCGAAGCAAATCTTTGAAGATTCGCTCATTTCTAATCATCACAGTCGAAAAACCATACCTTTTTTATTTTTTATTCGAAATAATTGTATGGACTTGTTTCTTGCAACATGAGCTCATGAACTCCTACATGCACTACGACAAAACTGTACATCGTTGGTGCAGTGCAGGAGCGGATTGGGAACTTATAGTGGCCCTGGAAAAAATATTAAAAGTGACCCAGTTTTGCAGTTGGGTTCACATTAATGGAAGGCAGGGCCAGCAATACCATATTGTGGCACATTATACCACCCCAACAGAGCCAAATACCACAGTCCATCACAAAATACTGCCAGCAGCACAAAATACATGCCCAAAAACTTCCACTGGCCGGCATTAGGAGGGCTCAGACGGCACCCTGGGCATCGGCACAACCTGGAAATTTCCCTGTATGGTGTATGGCCAATTGGCCCCTGGTGCAGTGTACAAAGCATTTGGAAAGTTTTCAGACCCTTTTCCTTTTTTCACGTTATGTTATGTTGCAGCCTTGTGCTAAAATTAATAATGAAAAAAGTGAAAACAGAATGCTGAAAAACTTTGTACACTTTTTGAAAAGAAAAAAACCTAAAATCTTTCACTGACATAAGTATTTACTCTACTCAGGACTTAGTTGAAGCACCTTTGGCAGAGTGTTTAACCTCCAGTGTTTTTTGGGTGTGATGCCGCAAGGTTTGCACACCTGCATTTGGGGGTTTTCTTCCATTTTCAAGCCATTTTACATGGATGGTCATTTTCAAGCCATTTTACAGAGTTGTTCGATTGGGTTAGATAAAAGGATAAAAGGGCAGACTAGATGGACCAGGTGGTCTTTTTCTGCCGTCAATCTTCTATGTTTCTATGTTTCTACGTTTCTATGGGTTCAAGTCAGGACATTCACAGAGTTGTCTCTAAGCCACTCCTTTGTTGTCTTGGCTGTGTGCTTAAGGTCATTGTCTTGTTGGAAGACAATTGTTGGCCCAGTTTGAGGTCCAATTCACTCTGGATTAGACTTTTATTATGAATATCTTGGTACTTTGCTCCAATTAGCTTTCTCTCAACCTTGATCAGTCTCGCCATCCCAGTCACTGAAAAACACCTCCACAGCATGATGCTACCACCACCATGCTGCACTGTAGGAATGGTATTGGGGAGATGATGAGGAGTGTATGGTTTCCTCCAGACATGATGCTTAGGATTGGGGCCAAAAAGATCATCACACCAGAGAATCTTGTTTCTCTCAGTCTGAGGGTCCTTAAGGTGCTTTTTCGCAAACTTTAGGTTGGTTTTAATGTGAATTTTACTGAGGTGAGGCTTATTTCTGGACCCTCTGCCATCAAGCCCAGATTGGTGGAGTGGTGCTTTGGTGCTGTGGTGGTTTACAGGTCACGTTTCTCCCATCTGCACAAAGGACATTTGGCGCAGAGTGACAGTTGGGTTCTTGGTCATCTCTCACCAAGGCCCTTCTCCCCCAATTACCAAATTACTTAGTTTGATGAGGTGACCAGCTTGTTCCAAAATTCTTCCCTTTAAGAATGATGGAGGCCACTGTGTTCTTGGGAACTTTCAGTGCAGCATTTTTTGTACCCTTCTCCGGATCTTTGCCTCCACACAATAATGTCTCTGAATTCTGAATCCGATTGGCTTGCTTTTGCTCTGATATGCATTGTCAGTTGTGAGACTTTATATTGACAGTGGTGTATCTTTGTAAATCATGTCCAATCAACTGAATTTACCATAGATGGACTGCAATGAAGTTGTAAAAACATCTAAAAGATTATCAAGAGAAATGGGAGGCCCCCAAAACTAAATTTCAAGCGCCATTGCAAAGGGTCTGAATACTTAGGTCCATTAGAAATGTAATTGTTTTTGCTTTTTAATAAGTTAATAAAAAAATTCTAAAATTCTGTTTTCACTTTATCATAATGGGGTACTAAGTATGCATTATAAGTGTATGGAACAGGCTCAAACGCTGAGCCTGTTCCATACATGGCAAGTGCCGGCTGTATAATACAGCCGTGACTCGGCTGCAATGACCAGGATCAGAGATAATACTAATAATGGTCAGTTAACCAGATGCCATGGTCAATCACAACTGCAGTATTTAAGGAGTTAAAGAGAGGGGCCTCCCTCTGTCCTCTGATCGAGGGAGCCCCTTCCCTTTGTTTAATCCCTCAAATGCCACAGTAAAGGCATCCTGTGAAGATCCCATAGACTGTAATAGTACTCTATTGCAATCTATGGGACAACAAATTAGGAAATCATCTGTACAAGTCCCCACAAGGGACTAAAAATTACAATTAAAATTTTTTTAAAGTTTTTTTTAATGTAAAAAAATCCCCTGAAATATGAAAAAGCAAATCACCCCCTTTCACAATTTTACATATAAAATAAATAATAAAAAAATAAACATAATTGTGATCGCTGTGTCTGAAATGGTCCAAAGTATAAAAAATATTTTTCTGAGCGATGAATGCCATAATGATAAAAATGGCCAATTTGCTGTTTTTTGTCACCTCGCTCATCATGGCAAGAAACTAAAGATGAAAATTTGCGCCTTCTATGGATGCTTCTTCTTTCGGGACCGGAGAACTTCTACGATGTTGACTTGTGATTCCGAAGCACATCGCGTAGAAGAAGGCGACTCCTCATCAGCCCGTCAGACGCAGTCTCTTTCCAAGATCTCATTTGCAATAAATCACACTGGCCGAGATGAGGCCCGCACGCTGAATAATGCTTCTCTTTTAATTTTGCTAACAGCTTTTATTTTAAGTGCCTTTATAAATTTGTTAAATTCATAGCACAGGGAGTTGCCTCTCTACTTGGTAACTAAGTACCAAGCTCTGTTTGGCTTCTACAAACAGACTATTTACTTAGGCTCCTTAATGTATTATTAAAATGGGTAAAGCCCCCTTGGGATATCATCTCGTTATGAGCCTCCATTTGCCGAATAAACCATGCGTTGTTTCCATCTCTTCCTCTTGATTCTTAATGATCCCATTGGTGATTTTAGAGGTATACCTCCCCCTTCTTGATCATTGGCATTTTATTATGCAGGCAAATATAGGAATGGAGAGGAAAATGGATGAGGTTTACAATTAGTCATGTGAGTGATCACAGCTGTGGTGCTGCCAGGCTCCCGTTTTGGGTTTTATGATATTGCTTTCTTTACACCTGCAGTGTGAATAATGCCTATGTCTGTAGAAATATGTATACTATCTATCTATCAGCTATCTCCTATCTATCTATCTATCTATCTATCTATCTATCTATCTATCTATTATCTATCTATCTATTATCTATCTCCTATCTATCTATCTATCTATCTCCTATCTATCTATCTATCTATCTATCTATCTATCTATCTATCTATCTATCTATCTATCTATCTATCTATCTATCTATCTATCTATCTATCTATCTATCTATCTATCTATTATCTATCTCCTATCTATCTATCTATCTCCTATCTATCTATCTATCTATCTATATATCTATCTATCTATGATCTGACAAGGATCAATAGTAAATACAAAAAACGGGCAGCACACTCATAATGAAAGAATAAAAAAAGTGAAGACTTTATTTACCCATGTGGGACACGCGATGTTTCAGCTCTAAACTGGAGCCTTTCTCAAGCCACATGGGTAAATAAAGTCTTCATTTTTTTTAAATTTCATTATGAGTGTGCTGCCTGTTTTTGTATCTATCTATCTATCTATCTATCTATCTATCTATCTATCTATCTATCTATCATCTATCTTTTATCTATCTATCTATCCATTCAAATCCATCTATTATCACAGATTGATCTATTGTCTATCTATGTATCTATCTATCTACTATCTATTATCTGTCTATCTATCATCCATCCACAATCTATTTTCTACTGTATCTATCTCCTATTATCTTCTTTATCACCGATTGATCTATTATCTATCTATCTATCTATCTATCTATCTATCTATCTATCTATCTATCATCCATCCATCCCCAGTCTATCAGTTAACTACTCTGTTATCTATTAATTATCTATCAACAAGAAAAAAACACCAGGACCAGAAATAAATGCCATAAATGAAGGTGGCCGTAGGATCTAGCTCTGGACATTTGACCACAAGTCCATAAAGTAACAAATAAAAAACAAACTGCACTAGAGATAAGCGAAGTTCTCTAAAATTTCATTCAACGGCTTCACAGAATTTTCCAAAAAATTTGCAAAGTGACAAATTACTTTGTCACAAAGCACATTTCTTTGTAAATACTGGGTTCAATGACCGGGATCAGCGACTGCACTGCCCACTGTTATTGAACCCCTCAGATGCCACATTCATCACTGATCGCGGCATCTGAGATCCCTATTAAAGCATTTTAGTGTTTGCTAATTTAAAAAAACATTAAATTATGCTTACTTCATCCATTTGAGTGTAAAGAGGCTGCCGCAGCCATCTTGCTTGAGGATCGCGTGGCACATGATGATGCCATCACGTCGACTGGGTGATGACATCATATGTCACCGAGCACAAGATTTTGTGCAGGATCGTCAAGCAATATGGCTGTGGCAGCCTCTTCGCTTATCAAATGGCTGAGGTGTGTTTTTTTATTTCTTTTACCACCATTTCAGGGAAAATCGTTTAGTTACCATGAAGCACAAGGAAATTTGGCTGTGCGGCTAGTCGAATTTTTCCTGAAATTCTGATCAAGGTCCACCTTGTGAACTTCGATTCGCTCCAATACTAAACATCACCCTCCAAAAATGATGAAAAACTAAAGGGGGTCATTTACTAAGCTGAAATACACCTAAATCAGGTGTAATTCAGGCACAGATGACCGGTGCAGTGGTTAGTTGCGCCACTATCGACTTCTCCCTGCTCACGCCAGTTCTAAAATTCCAGGCGTGGGGTTGGCGGGCAAGGGGAGGAGCCGGCAGGCCCATCTCATTCATCATTTTCTACGCCTGTTTTAGGTGAATAAAAGGACTTTATTTTTTCATCATTTTTAGAGGGTGCTGTTCATATTTTATTTTATATCTACAAGTATCTATCTACAAAATTGAAGTTTACTAGGTCTGTATGATATTTTTTTCTTCTTAACCAACCAATAGCTGCAGTACAAATATGTCAATATTTACACAAAACTCCCAAAAATTAAATTTGATGCATTTTATGACATAACATGTGCCTCTTTCTCTGGATACTTTTGAGATAGGTGCACAACATGTGTATAAATTGCTAGATACTGTATACTCCTCTTTCCTGAACAGAATTACTAGACTTTCAGTATATTTGACTACTGTAATGCCATTTAATGTGCCCTCATAAGATCATGGTTCTCATGCTGAAGTGGCTATATGTGCATACACAGACTTACCAAGAGCAGCAGGGGTGATGGTTCCCTATCCTGAAAATGTAACCCTGCTATGATCAGCAACAAAAACAGTAAGTAGGAATAAGTAGAGGCCAAGAAAGCCACAAAATCAACAATTGACCTGCAACAGGAAACATTTCCAAGGTCAGAATGTAGCTACAATCAGAAGCAGGATGAGCACAAGAAATGCTGGAGGCAAGTATCTCTACGGAAAAACATAGGATCAGTGTACCTATCATGTCTATACAGCAACCTGTATGGTATAGACATGAATAAGAAAGCTGATCCTCACTTGATCCATTTCCTGATATACATTTATCATTACTTCACCTTATGTCAAAAAATGTAAAGACAAATAAACACGACTTTAGACCGTTAAATACATTCAACGCATCGATTTGTAGCTTCATTCAAGATCTCCAGATACAAAAAGCTGAAGATGGCTGAGATCACATGCAGCGTGTCAGTCATGGCATTTTCACTGTCTTTTTTTTAACCCTTTACATTTCTGTGGGATACAGCGAGAAGGTAAATTTCGCTCTGCCCTGCTCATGTACGTCAAAGTGATGGCACAGGCTGCAGCTGTAGAGGCTAGAAATTGTGGCATCTAAGGCTACTTTCACATCTGTGTTTTCATTTCCGGTATTGAGATCTGGCCCAGGATCTCAAAACCAGAGATAAGCACTTCCATTTTGTCCCCATTCATTGTCAATGGGGACAAAATGGAATGAACGGGAGGACAGGAAAGCATTCCGTTCCAGCTTGTTGCATTCCCATGATGCACAAAAAACCGATGCAAGCAGCATTTTTCAGTACGTCATGGGATACTGAGCAAGACGGATCCGGCATGAAACATTGTAAGTGAATGGTGCTGTCGGACAGTATTTAGTGCCGGATCTGTCTTGTTCATTTGGGAGATCCGTTCTGAATGGATGCAGACGGTTCTTTTGCTGATTCCCTGACGGATCCAGCAAAAAAACAGATATGAAAATAGTCTAAGGGGTTTGGTAACTGACAAGGTGTCCATAAGATATAAAGGAGTTTTCAGGGACTGATATAGATGACCTAGAAAAATCTAAATTGAATCAATATTTGGTGTGACCACGCTTTGCCTTCAAAACAGCATCAGTTCTTCTAGGTTCACTTGCACACACATTTTGAAGGAACTCATCATGGAAGTTGTTCCAAGCATCTTGGAGAACTAACCACAGGTCTTCTGTTAATGTAGGCTTGCTCAAATCCTTCTGTCTCCTTATGTAATCCTGCATAAACTCAATGATGTTGAGATCAGTACTCTATGGGGCCATATCATCCCTTCCAGGACCCCTTGTGAAGATAGTTCTTAAAGAGGTTGTCCAGGCTTTTACTATTGATGACCTATTCTCAGGATAGGTCATCAATTTCAGATTGGCGCGGGTCCGACACCCGGCACACACCCCCCCCCCCGATCAGCTGTATGAGGAAACGACACGGGCAGTTCGCTCGTACTATGTCCCATTTCTCTTCATGTTCAACGCTGCTGTCTACAGACCCCCACCGATCTGATATTGATGACCTATCCTGAGAATAGGTCATCAATAGTAAAATCCCGGACAACCCCTTTAATGACAGTAGCTGTATGTTGGGGCTTGTTGTCTGGCTGCAGAACAAATTTCAATTGAGACTATTTAACACCTCTATTTTTGAAAGCATTCTTCCTTTGTAACTTTTTTTCTACATTTGCCTAAACCTTACTCTGTACTGTTTATAGCGTGAATCTAGAGTATCTGGTGGAAATTCATACAAGTACAAGGACACTGAGATTGTCTATAGGTGTATAGTCAATTCAATTCCCATCCAGTCTATAGGTTTTTTTTATATTGTTGTGCTGGCAATTTTGTTGCTATAAATATCTAAATTGTATGAGATCTGTGAATCTTTTCTATCCTGGGCTAGGGCTTTCCAATGGTGAGAAAATACAAAGTAAGAGAAAATACTGTTAAATGTTTCACAATTAAGTTTTACTAAGGGAAAAAACAACATTTTCTCTTTTGCCCCAAAGACGATAAATTATAATTCAGAACAATAAAGTTATGTAGGTTTTTTTCCTGTGACATGGAGCCATTGTGAGTTCATTTTACCTTACGTTACTCTGTCCCCTCCGTGGAACCAGAAGGGACATCGCTGACCAGAGATCATGTTGACTGAACTCCATTCAGGAACAATTTATCATTTTGGAAACAAAGCCAATTCACAGTAGATGGCTATCTGCTTCCTCTATCTGTGTTCTTTTTTTTCCACGTGCGCAGTATGCTGTCGTTAGGGAAAAATGTTTTCAGAAGAGATAAATTGTAAAAGTCATTGATCTATCCTTTTTTATAACCTGGGAGTCAAGAAATCCTTTGCTCTACATTTCAACTCTGAACTGTGGGCCACAGCTTATTAAAAAAGGGTTATCAAAAGGAGATCATGGTTATATGTATAGCTGCAAGAAAAAGTATGTGAACCCTTTGGAATTCCCTGGATTTCTGCATTGATTACTGATAAAATGTGGTTTGACTGTTATGTAAGGCTAGCTTCACACTTGCATTAAAACCATCAGGCAGGCTGTTCTAGCAAAGAAACTGCCTCCCGTAGTTCATTGTATCCAGCATAGCTGGAAATGGCAGAAGCGCCACCAGGCCTCATTGACTATAATTGGATCCACTGAGCATCTGGCCTGTTTCTAGCATCAGTGTTGGGATTCTGCCAAACAAAAACCTGTTCTTGCACTGATTTTTGTCCAGCAGAATCCCAACACACATGCCGGAAACAGGCCAGGTCCCGCCGTGTCCCATTATAGCAAATGGGCACCGATGGGGAAAGGCAGTATCTGCCTATGTTGGAAATGATGAACTCCAGAAGGCTGTTCTTCTGACAGAACAGCCTTCTGGATGGTTCTAAAACTAGTGTGAAACCACATTTTATCAGTAATCAGACTCTTCCTCCATACAAATGTCTTTCACTTCATCTATATTTCTGGGATGACTTTTGTGCCAGCCCTCTTCAGGTCATGCTACAGCATCCCGATTGTGTTAAGGTCAACACAAATTTTCTTTCTTTTCTTGAACCATTCTATGGTTTGATTTACTTATGTGCTTTAGGTCATTGTCTTGTTGCATCACCCAACATCTCTTCATCTTGAGGTCATAGAGTGCTCCTCTTGCATTCTCCTGTAAAATGTTTTGTTGAAATGAAATTTATCGTTCCTTTGATAATCACAAATTGCCCATGTCCTGATGCAGTAAAGAAGCCCAAAGCCATATTGCTTCCTCTACCATGCTTTCCTGTGGGGAAAAGGTTTTGGTGTTGGCATGCAGTGTTCTTCTCCTTGCGCTGTGCACTTGTGCTAAAAAGTTACACATTTGTCTCACTTGTCCATAAAACATTTTGCCAGAAGGATTATGGAACATTCAATTGGTCTCTGACAATCTTGAGACAGGCCACAATGGGTTTTGGATAGCACAGGTTTCTTTTGTGGTGGCCTTTCATGAGAACCATTTTTAGTATTTTACTAATAGTGGACACACATACAGAAGTTTTTTGCAGCTTTTAGACTCTTCTGTATGTTTTTTTCATTGCCCTTTTCTCAACTCTATCACCAGTCCTGAATTTTCTATATTTGTAGACAATTTGTCTAACTGTAGATTGAGATACACCCAGGTCTTTAGCAATGTTTTACAGCCTGTTCCAACTTCATATATCACTATAACTTGTCTTATTGGATCTTCTAAAAGTTGTTTGCATTGAGGCACGGTTCATACTATTCAATATTTCTTGAGCCTGAGAACAAAAGATTTGTCAGCAACTTGGTTTTGTGTGCCTTTTTTAATGGGCAAAAAAATCAGTGAAATCCAAACTTTCAATTTCATCTCCTTAACTGAAACACTGTATGCCAATTTCTTGTTTGACTAGCCATAACAAAGAGGTAAACTCATTTTTTCTCTCTACAACGTGAGTTCTTTCAAAGGGCGGGTAATTCCAAAGAGTTCACTTACTTTTTCTTGCATTGTATATAAAATTATAAGATCAAGAAAAGGATAGAGAGGGGTTGGAGACCACAACAACCAGTCTGATGGATTTCACTGTGAACTGCATTCTTCAGCTTGATAAGTATTGTGACACGTGGTGGCTACAGAAGCTTAATAAAGCAACATTTTCAATAAAAAACTACTACAAAACATTCTTAAGCCCTAAATACACGTATAGCTAAAATACCTCCAAATGTGCCCATAGCCTTTAGAGTACTTTAATAATGACCTTAACTAACTCACACAGTATGTGTGAGCCAAAATATGCAGCTATAGTTTAACAATGTATAGATTTTTTGGCAGATCAATTCACCAGTAATTTCTAAATTAGATTTTGGCAGATTAAAAAAAAGCTTGACTCAGGGAAATATCATCATTTTGTTTCTTTTGTGGCAAGATGGTATTTGTTTAATTAAATCGGTACTTTTGTAGGCTCGGCTCAGGACGCTATGCCTTAATCAACTACATAGGCAACACTTTCACCTAATTGAAATCATTTTCTTAACCATCTCATTCATGGAAACATCTGAGACAATATTCATCTGCTATTTCAAAGAGTCGCGAGTTAACATGCAATAAATTACATTAATTAATGTATCTGCCTATTGAAAAATGCCTCCATCATTCTTTATTTATTGGAATAAATCTCATCCCTGGGGGTTTCGCTGTAGTGTCATATTATTTTAATGTCATTATTTTAGATGTATAGACATGTAGTTAAATGGAGTCTTTCACCTGTTTGTCACCTATATAACTAAGAGAACTGCCCCACAGAAGATTGCAGACATATCCCAGACATACCTGTGTGCACTGTGTGTGTGTATTACATGTCACATCCCAGACATACCTGTGTGCACTGTGTGTCTGTATTACATGTCACATCCCAGACATACCTGTGTGCACTGTGTGTCTGTATTACATGTCACATCCCAGACATACCTGTGTGCACTGTGTGTCTGTATTACATGTCACATCCCAGACATACCTGTGTGCACTGTGTGTCATGTCATTACCCACATGTCACATCATGTCACAGACATACCTGTGTGCACTGTGTGCACTGTGTGTGTGTATTACATGTCACATCCATCCCAGACATACCTACCTGTGTGCACTGTGTGTCTGTATTACATGTCACATCCCAGACATACCTGTGTGCACTGTGTGTCTGTATTACATGTCATATCATACCTGTGTGCACATCATATGTGTGCACTGTGTGTCTGTCACATCCATACCAGACATACTGTGTGTGCACATGTGTGTCTGTGTGTCTGTATTACATGTCACATCCCAGACATACCTGCACCTGTGTGCACTGTGTGTGTATTACATGTCACATCCCAGACATACCTGTGTGCACTGTGTGTCTGTATTACATGTCACACTCCCAGACATACCTGTGTGCACTGTGTGTCTGTATTACATGTCACATCCCAGACATACCTATATGCACTGTGTGTCTGTATTACATGTCACATCCCAGACATACCTGTGTGCACTGTGTGTCTGTATTACATGTCACATCCCAGACATACCTGTGTGCACTGTGTGTCTGTATTACATGTCACATCCCAGACATACCTGTGTGCCCTGTGTGTCTGTATTACATGTCCAGGAAAAGCACTTTTATTCTGCAGGAAAACAGCTCCCAAGTGCCCAACTGAAAGTGAAACTAAAAACAGCTTTCTCTCCCGCCTCGATTTCAGCTATATCTTCAGCTATATCTTCTGATATACTGGATATAATGCTGTGATATTGGTATCATTTTGAATTCCAGCTTTCAAAAAAGGTTAGAACCATTTTTCTATCTGCTACCAATCCCAGATATGAGCAGCTAAAGCAGCCCCCCCCCCCATCCTCTTCAGTCTGGTTTCCTTTGGGCACTTGCAGCAGCAGAGCTGGGAACTTGGGAGATGTTTTCTTGCAGAATAAAAGTGCTTTTCCTGGACATGTAAAACAGACACACAGTGTACACAGGTATGTCTGGGATGTGTATATAATCTTCTGTGGGGCAGTGCTCTTAGTTATATAGGTGAAAAAACAGGTTAAAAACTCCCTTGAAAGTCTGCCATTTCATTAGTGCCAGTTTATATTGTGTCTATGAACAGATCATAGTAATGACCTGATTGACATCAGGGCTGTTTTAACATCACCGGCAGGATATTCTACAAGAGTTCTCCAGATCCAGTATTACTGTATGTTATTGGAGTGCCCATTGGCCCCACTAACTATAATGGGGTCAGGTGGAGATCTGCCCACTACCCAGAAAATTTGCCAGTATTCGGCCTGACAAAAAAGGTTACACACGACATTTTTTGTCCAGCAGATTCATGGCATTCAATGCCATAACAGCCTGCCAGAGAGCTGTGCTACCAATGTGAAAGTAGCCTAAGAGGCCATTCCCAATGATGTATCTCATCAGACTGGCAACAACTAGTGATTGTGAGGCTGTAATGAGAGAGACAGAAAGTAATGAGAGAAAGATTTTTTTCACCAAGACAAAAAATTTTGGAAAAAAAAAAACTGGCATAGCGATCAGCTGATTTTTTTTAGGAATCCAATTTCTCTAACCACTAGTGATCTGCTGTTATAGTCAAGGACGCATCTGGCCACTGCAGAGTAAATGTAGCATTACAGGCTAACCATTCAAATGTGTGACCATCAATGTCATTCATGGGTCTCTGTTCTGGATTTTGGACCCACCACTTTTATTGAAGACTCCCCACATCCCTGTATGATTTCGATATGCCAAATTATCACATCCACTAGAATTCTGGAGAACTTTACAAATGCTACAAATGTTAGTTGAGATATTACCCAGTCTCCTCTGATTCTAGAAGAGAAATCCTTTCTTTTTGAGAGGCAATGTCAGATCCATGGCCCCCTTAGCAGAATTCTATTACTGTACTTACAAATATCTGATCCTAACAACTGCTTTTGTTACATAAGAAAATGATAAAAGAATAGAGAGCTGTCTGTATCTACCATGGCAACAAACAAATAAATCATTGTCTTTGAAGTAGATTTTTTTAGACATTTTACTTAAATTTCAACTGTGACTTTTTCCTCAAGAGACTCTGATGGTATCATGGTACTTTATACAGAGTCATATTTTCATCAATTAGCGCTGTCGATTTGCATGTTTTGTGCCTTTTAGCATTTTGATTTGTGTCATGGATATTCTAGGATCACCAATGTTTTGCGTGTGCACGGGATGCATGTAACCACACACTTTCTATATTACAACTGATTGTAACTCCACAAGGGGTTGAGAAGGTCTTAATATGCTCCCTCATAAAGGGCTAGCTTGTGCACCCAAATCGTCACCAGCCAATGGCTGGAAACCCTGGGGAAGATGCCTGAGCAATAATGTTCTTAGTCTGCTACTTCCTGCAGAGGTTTGCTTTATCTCGTTATTTGCCTTTGTACAACCTTTACCTGTTTACAGGATTGCAACCCACCACTGTCAGACCTGAACTGTGGTGACCATCCCCTACCCTGACCTTGAACCATTTTCTGTATCTGTATAGCATGTTCTCTGCTTGCCCTGATCTTGGCCTGTCTCTGATCAGGAGTTTACTGACCCCTCTGTGTCTCTGACCCGCATGGGTTACCTGTCAATCACATAGAGACTACACCAGGAGGAAGCAGCCTGGTGGTTCCCCTGCACATAAAGTTCTGATGCTTTGGACCATATGATGTTCTTCTAGGTCATCTAGAATTCAAGTCTGCAGATTTCTTATACAATCCAATTCAGTGGGGTAACGGACAGACATAAACTAGAAACACTTGGCATTATTTCCTTGTTTGTGAATTTGCCAGCACCTGCAACAATGTATTTTGTATCTTGTGACCTATTCTTTTAAGTTCAGCAGGTATTTTCTCCTGTACATGTTGTTTTTCTATAGTACATTCCGAAGTTAGTTGTTTTCCTGTGACCGTCGTCTATTCAGTAGGGTGGACTTTTGTCAGCAATATAGAAATGTTTAGGAAGGTAAAATAATAAATGATTTCCTATTAATAACAAAGTTTTACCGACAAACAAGAAAAGGAAAGACAATGCTACTTGGCCTGCTGTGCAATATATCAAGCAAAGGAGGATTGGCCTCAGTTTTCTGGCAGGATAATCAGTTCGTAGGTTAAGAAAAATACTACTATTATTTTTGTAATATTTTTTTTTAGTTCAGCTTCAGCCTATTATTTGTATGGTTGAACTCATTAAAAGATATATTACTAGCTACGTAGGCCTGTTTCACACTTGCATTATGGCATTCCGGTTTTGAGATCATTCATTGTCAATGGAGGCAAAACTGATCAGGACATAAAACCACTGTAAGCTGCGGTTTTGTGTCCGGTCAAAAACCGGAACAAATTGGATCCCGCAGCAAAATCAATGTAAGTCAATAATGCCAGATCTGTTTTTTAATGCGAAAAAATGGATCCGTCATTCAGTGACTTACATGATTTTAGTGGCAGATCCGGTTTGTTCCGTTTCAATATAACACAACTGCATCCTAACGGAACGGATGCATCTGGATGTGTTAACATGAAATGGAATCATTGTGGTCAGGTTTTGAGATCCTTTGCCAGATATCAAAACTGGAAACCAAAATGCAAGTGTGAATCAGGCCTTAACATTAAAGATATATTCCACTCAAGTGTTAGGTTTTGCCTAAAGCAAGAGAACCCCCTTTCTCTACTCGGTCAGAGTGACTATTTCAATAAATCCATTGTTTCTTTTTTTTTAAATTCAGATCTGCATTAAACACTGTCTAAAGTTCTCAGGAGCATGACGGGACATGCTCTTCTAACCTCTGGGTAAAACTGTCAAGAAAGTATTTACCTAAAGCTAAACTCTCAGCAAAGTTCTACTTAGATTTTCATTCTCAATTCCTTAATACTTTCTTGATGGCCTCAACTGCACTTGGTTCTCACCTAAGTGAAATCTGCACAGACATTAGAGTATAGCGTGCTGCTCATCTGACCAGGGGTACATCACCAATGAGGCCAGGTGAGGCGATTGTCTCAGGCAGCACCAGGTAGGGGCAAGATGGGGGGCAGCAAAAGGGCCATGGGCTGAAGGGAAGGGGTTAGGTTAAGAAATTAGCATTGGGGAGGGGCGCCATTTCAGTTTTCGCCTCAGGCAGCAGAAATGCTAGGTGCACACCTGCATCTGACTGACAAAAAATTACCCCTGAAAGGGATGTACAGGCTGCTCTAGGGAAGAAGAGGATAGAGTGGAGGAAGGAGAAAGAAGACAGTACCCAAGAGGAGGAAGAGAGGAGCTAGATGGGATAATGTGGGACCAGTCAATAGTCAATTAGTGTAGGCCAATTACAGTATACAGCTTTTAAAGGGGTGTTATCCCATGAACCATGTTGGCAAATAAACTTTGGCCACTAACATAAATCATAAATTGAAAGTAGAGATGAGAAAACTGATTTATTGTCGAATCGAAAGTTCACCCACATTTTTTTTTAATTCTGATTCGGTAGAATCACAATTTCTTTAGATTCATTCTGGTCGAACTTTTAGAGATAGCAATTTTAGGAAATTTAGTTTTCTGTAAGCTAAGCGAAACTTCATTTACATCTTTTCTAGAGCAGTCACATCTCTACTCTGTTCCATTTCAGTCTTCTGGGCAGGCAGCAGAGTCCATGGGCAAGCAACAGAGCCACACCGCGTAGCTTTTTCTCCTAGGACAGGGATCAGCAAATTTTGACAACCCAGCTGCTGTGAAACTACAACTCCCAGCATCTACACTTACTCAGCTGTTTTTTTTAACTCCAATACAAGTGAAAGGAGGATTCTGGGAGTTTCTGTAGTTTCAGAACAGCTGGAGTGCTGGAGGTTGCTACACGTTGTCCTAGGAGTACACTGCAGTTCACTAGTAGATCAATGGCAGCACCAAGCTGGAGTAGAGCGAAGAGAAGTGAATGTGTATGTCTGTCCATCCCTGCCAGATGGAGAAGCTGTACAGATATACAGTATCAGGGATTGCAGAAACTCCAGAGGGCTCTACAGCTTAAACCAATTTAATTTATTACAGCCCAGGATAAAAAAAATTAGGATTATATTGCTCATCTCTTTATTTTTTAATGCTCTATTGCATTTTAACAATACTTTGCATGCTCTTAGTGTCAAACTGTATCCCCTGTAATTGAATCTAGCAATTTCTGTGTTTATTATAGGACTATGATAATGAATTGTATTTGAATGACTTTAAAAACCTTTTAGCATTTCAGCAAAACAGAAAAAATACAATTAGTTCCTCGTAGCCATAGCAAAACACACAAAAAAAATAAATGCCATTGAGCTAAAAAAAGGAAGTCTTGAATCATGCTTACCTACCCCTTCGAGAACCCACGTAAGAAAAAATATACAGTATATAATAATAAAAATTGTCAAGCTTCTTTTTGAAAGTCGTAGGTTACTTGAGTGCAAACGTAGACAGAAAAATAACAACATAGAAGCCAGTCTTTGATAAATTGGACTCCTCGTAATTATAGACCTTGCTCTATTTAGAAGACACATTTGTTTAATTGGCTACAGATGACATTAACATCACAGTTATAACACAAACCAAGAACACCGCGCAATGGGTCAGCTCCAGGTCAGGGGTCTTCTACTGTTCTCAGTTTGAACTAGAAAGATCACTAGAAGAATACCATTAACCCGTCAGAAATCAGAGTAGTTTCTCCCATAGTGCTCTGGACACAGTCGTTATATATTTTACTGGATTTAATATCATAGGTGATAATCTTTAACCAACAATTGTTTTTTTTTTTGCATTTAATTCTCTTGTATTCAATTCTTTAAAGGGTTTCTGTCACCAAAATTTACCATATTAAATAGAATGACATTTCCAATGCGAAAATGTCATCTCATGCTTAATATGTAAATGATTTTATTCTCTGCTGCCCCATTTTGTAGAAAAAGTAACTTTTATTATATGTAAATTAGCCTCCTAGGAGCAGGGGGCGCGGTAACTCTGCTCCTAGAGGCGCCGTTTTGCCCACCTTCTTTTTCTTGATTGACAGGGCCAGGCAGCTCGCTCCATCAGCTGCCGGCCCTGTCCGATCCTAATCCTGCGCCGTGCGTCCTTCGTTCAGCACAAGCGCAGTGAGTGTAGCAGGCTCCCGGCTTCCTCACTGCGCCTGCGCCGACTACATCAGAGTACACCCGGAAGAGAAGTCGGCACAGGTGCAGTGAGGAAGCCTGGAGCCTGCTACACTCACTGCGCTTGTGCTGAACGAAGGACGCACGTCGTAGGCGCAGGATTAGGATCGGACAGGGCTGGCAGCGGATGAAGTGAGCTGCCTGGTCCTGTTAATCAAGAAAAAGAAGGTGGGCAAAACGGCGCCTCTAGGAGCAGGGTTACCGCCCCCCTGCTCCTAGGAGGCTAATTTACATATAATAAAAGTTACTTTTTCTACAAAATGGGGCAGCAGAGAATAAAATAATTTACATATTAAGCATGAGATGACATTTTCACATTGGAAATGTCATTCTGTTTAATATGGTAAATTTTGGTGACAGAAACCCTTTAACAACCTCAAGACATCAAGTGCTCAGGGATGTCCAGAGATTGTCCTTCGTTGGTTTACCCTTTCTTTAGCTGTACAGCTGTACTCTATATTTATACAGTCAGGAACCACAAAAAAAAACAGTATACCATGATAATGTATGCAACTTTACAGTATACAATGACATGTGGCAGAGTTTTTACATCTGGCGCGTATCCAGCTAGATTTCCTCATCATATGTGGTACATAGACATGGTCACCTTGGTGCATATACTCCATAATTGTTGTGGTTTTTTTTTTAGGTGGCCATTATGTCGTTGACCCTCTATAATCCTTGGATGATTATTCATGGATATACTGACTGCACATCTTTGGTGTTTGACAGAAGGAAAGGGGTCAATTCAGGGCCCAGTAAAGGCCACCAAGTCCACCACAAGTATAAGCCTCTGGCATGGTATACTGCCTAGCAATAATGCTTCAGAATACTAAGAATTAAAGAGAAAAAAAAATATTTTTGTGATTAAAGGATTTGTGCCACAAAAAATTTAGTACAGCCACTGAGTTATTCAATAAAATGTATCTGTATAGCGCTACCTACTGTTTGTTCTTTTCCCTATTTTTTGTCCACCTTTCTGAGGCAGTTGCCTGCCATATCTTCTGTTAGAAGCTGTAACAGTTACAGGAAAAGAGCTACAGCAGAAAGGACATCCCCCCTGAGCTGTAATAGGGAGAGAGCTGCAGCAGACAGAACATCCCTCCCCTATCAAAGTTCACACCCCATGAGTTGCCAGTTTGAAATAAATTTAGCATAATAAGTGGAGCAAAGAATGTGGAGATCTCTGGATCCATGTGAGGTACAGGGCTGGTTCTAGCTTTGTTAGAAAGAGGTTGTTATGTACTATATGATGTCTGATTTTTATTATTTACATCAAACATGGCATAACCCCTTTAAGGGATCACAGATTGGAGTATCCTAGCAAGCTAAATAAAATTTAAATACATTTAATTGAATTAAATTGAATTAAAATTAATTTAATTAAAAACAAAAGTTGCACCTTTAAAAAAAATCCTCTGTTTTATTAAACTTGTTTTACTGTTTACAAATAGTAAATGATATCACTGCAACGATAGCAACCTATAGAATAAAAAACAACACACTTACACTGTTTATACTGCATGACGCATTTCCTACAAAAATGCGGGATTCACTGCTTCTGTCACATCCACCATACAAAAATAATACAATTTTTCTAATAAATGATACATACCCTAAAACTATACAAGCTATCATATGGCTACATTGATGGAAACGAGGACGTTATGGATCTTGGAATAAGGAGATTTTAAAAAAATGTAAAGGGCTAAAAAGTCCAAATCATAAGGACATAGAAAAGTATTTTTGCTTTGAAATATTTCTTCAATATGTTTACTGGAAAAGACACAAAAAGTTACTTTGAAGGTTTATAAATGTACTTTTGGCCTCATTCTCTAAGGACAGGGGATGCTTGCAGTGACCCTACTACAAGCATCTCCCACCGCTTATTTACTGATCCTCGCTACCAATCAACCTTTCCTTATCTCAGTACCTTCCTGCCCATTTATCAAACCGCTTTGCTCCCATCAGACCTCCTCGTCTTATGGTTCATCTGCTTAGAACCTTATCTGAAAGCTTATCGTCCAAAGTGAAATATGGAAACTATAACTGCAACATTGATTTCTGAGACATCCAGCCTTCAGACTGACTTGAAGCATTATGTCTTTAACCCTTCTTTCACTGGGGATATTAGAAGGAAAATGAATGACATTTCCACGTTTAATACATATTACTCAGCTTTTCATCCCTCTGTATAGTATTGAACTGAATGCATAATCAAGATAAATCATATTGATATGAACACAGGAAAAAAATCATTAAAAATCCTTTTGGTGGTTCAGAGACTTCCAAATGTATAATATTTAAAAAGCATCTTTTGAGTCTAAGATAAGAATGGATATAAGAAAAGAATGTACCTGTAAAACTAGAATACTCATTATGTTAAAGGTGTTTCAATAGAAAAATGAAGGTCAAAAATCATTGGGAAGAAATAGAAAAATACTGACCTGTGTGTCTTGGTTTACTTCGGGGGGAATGTAATCACAGAGCAAATGATGTGGCTCCATTGGACCCCTCTTATGATGATGATGTGTCATGTGTGAAAAAGCATAGCAGAGGAAGTGTTCTGAAGGATATCTGTGGGAAACACTCTTTAAGACACTGGGGCACCTGTGGCTATGGAAGAAATTTTGGACAGGGAACTTCTATGGTAGACACGTTGTGTGATACCTCTGTGGCAGATTCCCATCTGTGGAAGTCAATTTAGTGTCATATGAGTTGCTGTGTGAAATCACATATGGCTGTAATTTCAGGGGCACAAGTAGTGTGCACTATTTAAGAAACTGTCACCAGGAAATTCATTGTTAAACTAGGCACAAGGCCTTGTAGGACTAGACCAGCTGTAAGTAATAACACCTTTCACTTAGAGGTCTTTTGTTTTATTCTGGAGAAAAGGTACTTTTAATCCATATTCCTTTGAGCCGTTAAAGCGTTTTCTGGGACTTATTTAAAATGGTTGACAGCAACCTGTCTTAGAATGAGACAAGGACGGATTGCCACCACTTGCCGAGCTGCTTTACTTTCTGGCACTTGCATGTACTATATATTGGTGAGTGTTCCTGTCAGGCTGCTCAGCCATGAGGGCATATCAAAGACAGGATCACAATATCATCATCTTTTGTAGAGCAGTACTAGGAAGCTCTGCAAGTGGTGGCAACCAGTCCTGCTGACATACTAGGACAGGTTGCTGGCAACCATTTTAAATCATTCCTGGAGAACATCTTTAAGTGCACCAAGTGGCCCAAGCAACTCTGTGCATCCTCACTCTCCCTGCTTTCCCTGCCAGCCCATCCTCTCCTTCTTGATAAATCAAGAAGGAGAGGAATGGGTTGGCAGAGGAAGTAGAAGAGGCAAGAATGCACAGAGTGACTTGAGCTTATCCTTGGTGAGTCTACCCTCGGTGCACCTAACAGTTCATTTGCATATAAATTAGAAGTACTGTTTCTCCAGAATGAAGCAACAGATCCCTAAGTAAAAGGTATCATTACAATCAGCAAAACTACATTTACAAGGCATTGTGCTTGGTTTAACAGTGACAGAATCCCTTTAAAGGACATCAGTAGTAGGTGATTTGGTGACTTCTTCAGAAGTCTGTTATCTCAGACCATCCCTGATTTCCAAAGCCATATAAGTTACCTTTTGCTTCCAATTTCAGAGAGGTCAGTTTCTGACAATACTGTCTAAGTACTAACCAATTTCTGAAGATTAGCTGGTCCGATACTGTCAATGCAAACAATCTATACAATGGCATCACCAACAATCTATACAAAAGAATAGAAACAAACACAAAAATGGGAACCTCACAGTGTTTCTCACAACCACCTGGAAGCTACAAGTAGACAAGAAGATGGTAGGTCAAAAAGGTATACAATCACCCAGTGGTCTAGTGTGAGCATTTCAATCCAGGCAAGGAATACTCTCACATCAATAAATTCAGGGAACACTTTTCTTATTGAATGTGGTGTGCTCAATCCCAAGTATCCATCTGTATCCAATAACCGGAGCTTGATGAAACAACATATAGAGAGCATAAAATACGCATTAGTAGAGTGCTCAGTTTGTGCAGTTAATATGATTAGCAAGCAGGAATAATGTGCAAATAAAACTCAATTCACATTAAGGAGCACCTTGATGGCACAAGCTGACCTTCTTTCTGGTTCACCTGGATAGGATCTTCAAATGGTTTTTCTAAATAGTTATCTCTAGTCAGCCTTTTGTATAAATTCCACAAACTTTTAGGATTAATGGAGGGGAATAGCCTTTTTCTATTCTAACATAAAATATATTTAAAATACATATATCAAATGTTTGTTTTAGGGGTACCTTGTAGTAATCCTCTTCCTCAAGAATAAAATAAGCTAATGATGAAAAGTATAAAATAGCATGAGGCAAAGACAGAAGTTACCTCACATCCCTTTCATCCCTTTCATTTGAAGAACATGCAGCGGCTTTAAAATTACACCACATTAGAGATGATCAAATCGATTAGTTAGAATTTAAATAACCTGAATTTTAAAAAAATCTGATTTGGTAGAATCAGAATTTTTTTCAGATTTTTTTTTTTGACAAGAATATTTCCAGGCAATTAAAGCACCTTTGATTCCGTTAGAACCGATTTTTACCCAAATCAAATTTCTTGTCCGATTTGGATGAATTGGACCAAAACACATTTTGGGAAATTCGCTCATCTTGACTCCACATGTTTATTGAGGGAACACTTCATTGACATACTAGCTCTTCTAATACATGTCTAGATACTTTTTAACTAGGAAGACGGTAAGCTGTTGGTGGCATCAACTTTTTGCGCTCTCTACACAGAGATTGAATTCCTCTTTAACACTACTATAGCCCAATACATTGCTGGTAAGAAGTTAAGCAGTGACACACGTAAGCATGTCCAGGCCTCTTGCCAGAAATTGCAAACACATTTAAAAAATTTTCACATCACAAACATTAGCTAAAAGCTGCTTCAGGCAACGACTACTGGAGAAGTAACTGACTCGTTAATGTCCCTACCCAAAGTTTCCGCGACACACGCTGCAACAAAACTTTATCCCACTAGAGAAAATTATTCCCATCCTGTATCTATACAGAACATTCACATGTCTACTATCTGCATCATAAACTTTGTTGCTATCATTACATGCAGGATGTATCATCATTAAAGTCTATTAGGTTATTTGTGAACTATCCCATAAGAAACATACTCTTATGGCCAGTAATTGGCTTCAGACATCTCTGAATGGTGATGTCTACTGCTGAATCTTTGAGGCCCATTATTATGCCAAAGACTAGGTCCAACAAAGCATCCTGGTACTCTGGTAGGCCTACTGCAGGTAGCATTATACTGGACCAGTGGACACATTATAGGCTCTATGGGTAACAGCACTCCTTTTCTTTTCGATTCTATTATAGTGACTACTATGTATTATTATGTGTGACATTTTTTTTATTCTGTTCATATTTTAATTTTTTGAGAGGCAAATTTTCCAAAATGGGGTAGCTTCTCCGGTTTTTCCATTTATTATTTCACGCCACAACACCTATAGTTGTCAGCACAAGATGCATAAATAGCCATTTACCCTCAAAATGAGCATGGTGCCATTATACTCCTGAGTCCACTCATACCTTCAGGAAAAGGATTAGGGCCACATATAGGGTTTTTTAAAACCATGAAACACAGAATGATAATAAGAGGGCTCCTTTTTCATGCTGGCACATGATGAGCACAAAACATTGTGCACTGAAATGTCAGATATGTGAAAAAAATTGCAATTTTCTCTTTGTACCATCTGCTGTGCATTAATTTTAGCAAAACACCTTTGGGGTCAAAATGCTCACTACACCCCTTGGTAAATTCTGTGATGGGTGTGGTTTCTAAAATCAGGTCACTTCTTGAGCATTTCCTTTTTTAAATTTAACATCCGAGACTCTGCAGTTGTCGGACAGCGCTGTTTAAATCACTAAAGTAGTCCTCAAATGCAAATGGTGCTCGTTCTGTTCTGAACCTTACGGTGTGCCAAAGGGTTTAGCAAAGTTTCTAAAATCAGTTTTGAATAATTTGAAGGGCGGGGTTTCTGAAATTGAATTATTTATGGGTGGTTTCTAATATGTAAGCCCCTCAAAGTCACTTCAGAACTGAATCGGTCATTTAAAAAGTTGTTTTTAGAAAATGTCATGAAAAATTGCTTCTAAAATTCTAAGCCTTCTAATATCCTAAAAAATAAAAGAGCATTTATAAAATGATGCCAACATAGCTGTCTATTTTAAAAGCGGAGAAATTCAAACTTAGAAAATTGCGATTGTTTAAAAATGTTAAGGGGTGTCCCCATTACAGAGATCACTATATCAAGATCCCGCTCTTTTACAATGATGTGACAGGGAAGACCTAAGCCAGTTATCCATCCACAGACAGCTGTTTCAGGGTATTGCCCCTCATCAGTGTGGAGAAGGGTTCTGGCTAAGGCTACTTTCACACTAGCGTTTTATAATTCCGGTATTGAGTTCCGTCATAGGGGCTCAATACCGGAATAAAACGCTTCAGTTTTGTCCCCATTCATTGTCAATGGGGACAAAACTGAACCGAAGACAACGGAATGCTCTCCGTCTTCAGACCGGAGAGCAAACCGCAGCATGCTGCGGTTTGCTCTCTGGTCCAGGCATCCGCACCAAGACAGATCCGTCATGACCCCCAATGAAAGTCAATGGGGACGGATCCATTTGGTGTGCCACAATGGTGAACGGATCCATCCTCCATTGACTTTCAATGGAGTTCATGACGGATCCGTCACCTGCACACATACATACATACAGACATACACATAAACAGACATATACACATACACATACATACTTACATGCTCCCGGCAGGTCTCCACAGTGCAGGAGGAGCAGGACGGCGCACACATAGGAAGATTCCACCCGGCACCCAGCAGAGGGCGCTGTGGGAAATCGTCTTATGTGCGCGCCGCCCTGCTCCTCCTGCGCTGTGGAGACCTGCCGGGAGCATGTAAGTATGTGTATTTGTATGTGTATATGTCTGTGTCTGTGTCTCTGTACTGTGTGACATGTGTGGGGCCGCAGCGCAGTTCCGGCCCTACACATGTCCCTGCGGCAGCACGGATCCGGTGGCACCCTTCATCTGCCGGATCCGGGCTGCCGCTAGTGTGAAAGAGGCCTAACCGGGAGCAATGCCTTGGAGACTACTCAAACAAAACGAGAGCTTATCTCAGGGAGACCAGCTGGGGCTCCTTGGTTATTTTTGCATATTACTGTTTCCCAGGGAGCTTTGCACTTTGGATTACTGTGTTGAGACTCTTAAATGAGTCTCCATGGTGTTTTTTGTAGCTGGTCTCCCTGAGATAAGCTATCATTTTGTTTGAGTAGTCCCCAAGGCATTGCTCCCAGTTCCAGGGCCAGAATCCTACTCCACACTGATGAGGGGCAATACCCCAAAACAGCTGTCTGTGGATGGATAACTGGCTTAGGTCTTCCCCATCACATCCTTAAAGCTTGTAAAAGAGCGGGATCTTGACATAGGGGCCACTTAATCTGGTGCATTTTGTGATCTTTGTAATGGGGACACCCCTTTGCTTGGGTTTCCTTCCTTTGAGGGGTATCTGGCTTTCACTGTGTTGAAGACCCATAACTGGGGCTCCACGGTTTTTTTGCATATGTCAAAGTTAAACATACACAGTGTTATGGAAAAAAAACACTGTCTTGTTTTTAACAGGCGTTCCAAAAATGATGGAAAAAAAAGGGAACAGATGCTTGCCCATGTTTACACACATACCGTATTTTTCGCTTTATAAGATGCACTTTTTCTCCCCCAAAAGTAGGGGGAAAATTGCGGTGCGTCTTATAAAGCGAATACAAGTGAGCGCTTCCATTATGGAAGGCTTACTTGTATGATTTTAGCTGCAGCACCCCCAACAGACCTCAGATCAGCCCACCCAGCCACATAACAATAAAATAAAAACCTCTCTTACCTGTCCTGTGCCGCGGCTCCACTCCGGGTCTGGCGCTGCACTGTCCCGACTGCGTACAGCGTCAGGACGTAGTGCGCGCACTATGACCTGACGCTGCACGTAGTCAGGTGACAGTGCAGAGCCGGCCTTAGAAGCCAGAGGAGCGTCGGACCCGGAGCAGAGCCGTGGCACAGCACAGGTAAGAGTGTTTTTTATTTTATTGTTATGGGGCTGGGTGGGCTGTTCTGAGGTCTGATGGGGGCACACTGGGCTGTTCTGAGGTCTGATGGGGGCCCAGTGGGCTGTTCTGAGGTCTGATGGGGGCACACTGGGCTGATCTGAGGTCTGATGGGGGCACACTAGGCTGATCTGAGGTCTGATGGGGGCACACTGGGCTGATCTGAGGTCTGATGGGGGCACACTGGGCTGATCTGAGGTCTGATGGGGGTCTGATGTGATGTCCTGAAATTTATGGGGGGGTCTAATATGAGGTCTGATGAAAAATATTTTTTTCTCATTTTCCTACTCTAAAATCTGGGGTTCATCTTATCTTCGGGTGCATCTTATAAAGCGAAAAATACGGTAGTAATGTCAGAATCAGTCGATTGCTCTGAACAAGCATCCAAAAATGATGCCTTAACTGAAGTAGATGCCTGCTCCTGTTTATACTCAAATGTGTTAATGTCAGAAGAAACAGTGGCTTGTTCTAAACAAGTCTGGAAAATGTTTCCTTTTTATTTGGGACCAGCAGCACTACAGTATGGATGCGAAAAGGGTAAGTTGTGTAGGGGCAATAATAGCGGCAGAAGTAGCAGCACATGGAACAAAGTAGGCAGTAGAATTGTAGGTGCAGTTGTGTAGAGGTGGTGATACTGGCAGTCAGTGACTGCACCACCAGTAACTTGGCCAAGTGGGAGTTAAGCTTGTACACCATTAGACTGCTGGACACGTAGAGTTTCCTGGTCATATATTCCATTATTGCTGGCTGACAATGGAGTAGAGGAGGACGAGTAGTAGTCGGAGTGGAAGAAACAGTAACTGATGATGACACTTACAAGGATACTGCACTGTGTGTGGATAAAGCCTGGCTATCGCAAAGGAGACTGGAAGATGGACTGGAGAAACTCGATCAGAGCTAGCGGCAGCTGAGCATGGCTTAGATCTTGCTTGTTTTGAGCTTGCACCCACAGTATCACCAACAACACCAGTTCCCAAGCTGACCATAAAAGAAGCAGATCTGGCCCCAGCAGTTTTTTTTAAAGGTTTTGGCAGAGCGTTGCCTCTGCTATTTATTGCCACCACTGCCACCATCCTCCTCTTCTGAAGTCACCTGGGGTCCCATTCCTCTACCTGACCTTCCTCCTCTTAACAGTCCAAATGCTCACTGTTCTCACACAAGTCATCAACGGGAAGACTAATTTTGAGTATCTTCCATAGCATATGGGGTTTTGCCTCTTCTCAAGAAAATGAAGGCACCCTTCCTAGGAAGGGGCAGTTGAAACAGAGATGATGCAAAAGAAAGGCTACTCTTGGGTTTCAAGGAGAAGGAGCAAGAGGAATATGCTGATCCTTGAATCCAAGGCACAGTGTCAACCAAGAGGAGACATTCAGTCCACAATCTCATCCTCTTTGTCCTCAATAATAATTGGAAGGGAGGGATAACTGCTGATACTACTACTACTGGCTGGAAGGCTGGTGCTGCTACTGCTTTTTGCAGTACTATTGACATTTGGATGAAAAGGCCTGGGTCTTTCCTTTTCCATTCTTCTGTTTACCAGATATTTGATTATAAGGCCTACAAATGTAAAGGCACAGGTTTGGTACACAGATTATTAAACGGTAGCAAAATTGCAAGTGTTTTTTCTGCAATTTACAGACAGAGGGGCAATTAAACATCCTTCAACTTACCTCTGCCTGTGTGGGGCTTCTGCCTAGTTGTAAGACAGGTGATGTCACTGGCACAAATGGGCGGTCTTTAGCTCTGCCCTAGCCTGTAAAACGGCTAGAGCAGCGCTAAATCCCACCCATCAAAGCTGGTGATGTCGATGGGAACACTGCTAGATGCTCATATCAGAGGGGCTGCCTGGATGGAAATGGGGATATATCCGGGTTCAGCTCTGAACCCAGACAACCCCTTTAAATATTATTACTGTATCCTAGATCTGACTTTCCAAGTCTAATTTGTAGTTTGAACAACTAAGTCTAAGGCTAAGTTCACCTCTGCATTCGTATTTTCAATTCAGATGTGAACAGTGCCTAACAAGGTCAAATAATGCATCTTCTGCTATAGCATTTCAATTTGGGTTTTGAAACATCTGGAAAAAAACAATCATATCCATTTAATTATAGATAACTGTTACCATAGCTTTTCATATTACCGAATGTATGTAAATTCTGAACGCTTGTAAATTTCTGGGGCTTTTTTGGTTCCTTAAAGTATTGCCTAATACAGTCCACACAGCCGTCAGAAGAATGCTATAAATATACATATGTATAGTACACATGGAGAATGTTACATTCAGAATATGACATCAGTGGGTTATGTGGCTACAAACCTTGAAACACATGTAAGTTGGCAAAGATTTAAGGTCAAAATCTGTTAATGCCATTTTATTTAAAAAGAAAAATGAAGAATTTGAAAATCCATGTGTGTTTTTATTGGCTCTGGAGGTAGGTCTGTAAATCCAATTTTGCATCATACAGAATGTTTTTTTTTCCTAGTCACAAAGTAGGCTTATGGCAAAAAAATGATGATAAAATTAATATCATTTTAATTGGTAAAATTGTGTTAATCCCTTTAGGGATGCAGCTAATTTTGGCCTTCAGGATACAGAACAGAAAGCTTTTTAAGTTTTTGCTAACATTGCTATATGAGGTTGATTTTATGCTTTTCAAGGTTTAAATTTATGGTTTATTTTTATCATTTTTATGTGCATATAACCATATAAAAAATTCAGATTTTCATTCAGATAGCAACACATCTACTTTTTTTCCAATCTGTTTTTATTTTCTGATTGCAGATTTATTTATTCTATTTCCTGAACATGATTATGGGGGCGGCCATCTTGATTGATCTGTTCTTAAAAGCATTTAGAAATCATTTTAAAAAAATTGCTTTTTGGCAGCCCCACGGTCCCTAGACACAATGCTCTGGAGTGGACCTAATTGGCTTCTATGGGAGAGTTTTCTTGGCATGCTCTGTGACCTGTGCAGAGGTCATTGTACAAGGAAAGAACAGATAAGATGTGATAATCACCTATTGTGAATGGTGGATCCTGTCTTATCTGTACACAGAGGAGATATCATTACAGGCAGGATTAGGATGACAGATAAGCAGATAACTGCAGTAATGTGAACTGTACAGACCAAGAAGTGACGCCTATTATTAGGCTTAGTGGCCAGAGTGAAAACTGAAGGAGTTTATAGTTTTTGTTTAAATATAGATATTGACATGAAAAATAAATAACCATCAAAAATTCTTTAAAAATATGATTTAAACAAAAACGTGATTTAAACAATAGGTCCTTTCTTTTATGGCACTTTCCCTTTCCCTTCGATCCTGGGCATTAGAGCCTAGATTTCATTAGAGGGGCATCAGCTACACTCCGCACAGGAAGCCCTTGGCTAAACCTGTAGCACCATAAAAAGACATATTAGCCGGTTTAAGGTCCATTAGTGACTACCATATAAGCATATATCGGCAGTCACAAAGGTGTTAAATTACGGTAAATTCATTGCATGGATTGTCTGAGTTGACAGACAATAGGGTTCATCAATGTTTGTCACTGTGACTGAATCTGCATCAGAAGTTGTGCAGGGAGCCCGCGGGGGAGTGCTGTAGGGAGGATGGGAGTGTTTGTAATAGCTATGGTGGTGGTAAAAGTACTTAAATTCACAGTGGCAATCTCTCCTGTGGCACTCCCTAGAGCCATGCGATGACTGGAGGGTGCACCCATTCTTCCCTTGTGGCACTTCCTGAAGTTGGAGCTCTTGCCTTGTGTTAGGTGTTTGGGTGCAAGGGTGGTGAATGATTGAGTCAATAACCTGGCCGCATGTTGCAATGAATAAAGTTTTTCTTTACTGACTCTCTTTACAGAACTTCAGGCATGCAATTAGGCTCGTTAACTTTGACTAGCCCCGCCTGCTCCATAGACTGATTTTAACTAGTGTAACTATAAAGCCGAGTAGACTCGGCATGCATGCTTGGTACCTGCATCCCTGTATTAGTGGAGGCCTTTGAAGCACTACAAATGGCAAAAGGCAGAAGGGACCCAGCATGCATGTGGAACCAAACACCCCCTGATTATATGGAAGCCAAGGTTGGCACATAACAGGTAGGAAATAGTGTTAGGTTCCCGTTCTACAGAGATCACCTGGACGATTTGGTGAACGGGCCCAGATAATTTTGTACAAAATATATTTGCCAAGAATCTCTAATTTACCAAACAAGCATAGCATTAGCTCCAGAATACTTCATATCTCTATGGCATTTTGTGCTTTATCTGGTCAGCAGTGTGCTGTTGCATTGTATGTATTTTCCTAAATATAGATATTGACATGAAAAATAAATAACCATCAAAAATTCTTTAAAAATATGATTTAAACAAAAAACGTGATTTAAACAATAGGTCCTTTTTTGATGGCACTTTCCATTTCCCTTTGATCCTGGCCATTAGAGCCTAGATTTCATTAGAGGGGCATCAGCTACACTCAGCACAGGGAGCCCTTGGCTAAACCTTTAGCACCATAAAAAGACATATTAGCCGGTTTAAGGTCCATTAGTGACTACCATATAAGCATATATTGGCAGTCACAAAGGTGTTAAATTACGGTAAATTCATTACATGGATTGTCTGGGTTGACAGACAATAGGGTTCATCGATGTTTGACACTGTGACTGAATCTGCATCAGAAGTTGTGCAGGGAGCCCGCGGGGGAGTGCTGTGGGGAGGATGGGAGTGTTTGCAATAGCTATGGTGGTGGTAAAAGTACTTTAGTTCACAGTGGCAATCTCTCCTGTGGCACTCCCTGGAGCCATGCAATGACTGGAGGGTGCACCCATTCTTCCCTTGTGGCACTCCCTGAAGTTGGAGCTCTTGCCTTGTGTTAGGTGTTTGGGTGCAAGGGTGGTGAATGATTGAGTCAATAACCTGGCCACATGTTGCAATGAATAAAGTTTTTCTTTACTGACTCTCTTTACAGAACTTCAGGCATACAATTAGGCTTAACTTTTTCTGTAATTCCTCGCTGAGGGGTGCAGACAGAGGCATAGCTAAAGGCTCATGGGCCCTGGTGCAAGAGTTCAGCTTGGCTCACCCCCAGCTTCACTCAGCGTTGGTGCACCTAGCTTTTCTGCAGCCCGAGACAAATATTGAAACGCCCACCGCCCCCCAATGCCAAATTCTCAACCTATCCCCTTCACTCCAGTCCAACTGTTAAAGAGGTTGTCCTCTTTTTACTACTGATGACCTATCCTCAGGATAGGTCATCAATATCAGATCAGCCGGTGCACCCCTGCCGATCAGCTGTTTGAAAAGAGCGCTGCTCTGTTCACCTGCTCACTGTAGCATTTGCAGTGATGAGCAGGTAAACAGAGAAGGCAGCGCTCGTACAAAAAAAAAATGACAACAAAAAAGATCAACAACACCTAAGGCAGAACCCGCTTGTGTCACCATCGGTGATGGCCCACGTGCATACCCTCTGGGATTACAAGAATGCTGTGGAGGACTGGGTAATCCAGGTACTGGACCATCCTAGGCCGGGAGATCCTAAATTGGAGCGCCGAAAGGGAACTGTCCTGTGGTTTTCGGTCGAGCGAGGCTCTGGCTTCCTGGCAGACGACGAGGATGGAAAGGAGTATTTTGTGGGCCGCAGGTCAGTGAAACGGTCGTACCTGCCACAACCTCGTCACAGCCTGTACGTGGGGGATCAGGTGGAGTACACCCCCATGGCGTCCCTGAAAGGCCCCTTTGCTACCGGGGTTACCCTACTATCTAAGCCCCTGGTCCCAACATCACCACCTGAAGTTTGATCGGAGAAACCACCAGGCGAGGTACCGGTGTGCTGCCTTCTGGAGTCACCAGATGGCATCCTCCGGTTCAGGGAAAAGCCACAGCCGGAGCCTCTGATACCTGGACTGCCACCACCACCATCACAGTCCTTTCAGCTGGGTCAGCTGACAACGTCATTATTTGCGTTCCAATCCACAGTGAATCACCAATACCAGCTGCCGTGGAAGATGAAGTCAACAGCAGCCAGGGAAGCTGGAGCTTCTTCCCTGGATGCAACCTTGCCAGAACCGCTGCAGCCGGAAGTCCTTACCCCTGCTGTCCCGGCAGGAGTATCCGGAAAAGCGCAAGTGGCTGCAGCACTCACCAGCGTGACCACCACCCGGACCCGGTCAAGTCTGACTTCCGGAAGGGCAGTGGAGTTCCAGCACGGCAGCGAGCTTGGCCTACAGGAGGCAGGAGCGTCCTCTGATGTTGTTTAGTAGCAGCTCAAGCGAGGAGGACTTCAGATCCTTTATCTAAGGGACCCAACTACTGGCTGTCTCAAGGAAACTTCAAGAGGACCTATGGCAGCCACACCAATGGCTGCACCTGACGGGTGAGAGCTAGTTGGCACTTTTTGTGTTTGTTTAGTTTGTATTGCCGCTGTTTGACTCTCACCCAGATGGACATGGCTTGTCAGGAATCCCTCCATTCTGCAGAAAATTCCCATTTGCGTCTAAGCGCGCCTATTTTCCTTTTCCCCCCATTCTCAGGTTATTTGGGAGCCCCCTTTGCAAAAACAGTTCTTTTAGTAAATTATGCACTTAGCTGGATAGCAAGCAGTGAGCACCTTACTTTTCTACCTCATATGGACTGCCTCTAAAGACTGTACGCCACGACCTAGCCTCGTGCGTATGACGCATTCACAAGTAAATAGTATGCTAAGGATTCGTACGCACTTTTGTACGCTAATGCTTATGTATTGCATACTTTTAACTACGCTGACTGTACGTTCGTAATTTGTGCAGGAATGTTCTTAAAACAACGAAATTTTTTTAACGTACATTCAACTGAATAAATTCGTATTAAGAACGAATCAAGTCAGAAATTCGTCGAACATTCGCCAAAGCGAATTTTGGATGATTTGCTCATCTCTAGTTTAGATGTTGGGAAGACCAGGAAATTCTCATTGATATGGTCCTCCTGAAAAGTCAGCCGGAAAATACACCTGTGTTAGTTCCAGAGCTATGATACTGCGAATCGAGATTTTGGGTCTGAGATGGTGACGAGCTCTTCAGGAGACGATCCTTGAACTTGGGTTCAGCTGGAGACCTCATATGTGGAGCCTTGCTGGAATTGAAGGTCTAATTCTTGTCTACAGGTAGTAGTCTCAGCCAGACAGGTGATGGAGCAGGAATCTATGTCATCTTGAATTGTTGTTGGACTTGTGCATGTTTCCTTAAATATTAAGGAGGACTCCCTTTATAAATAAGAGTTTGGTGTGTAGAGCACTTCTAAGCAGTGTAGGAAAAATTAGGGATAGGCCCTTAGGATGTTAAGGTATGGACCACCAAAGGTGGTAGTCAGGGGCGTAGCTAAAGGCTCATGGGCCCTGGTGCAAGAGTTCAGCTTGGGCCCCCTGCCCTCAGTACTTTGTGTGTCTTCTTATGTAGCACAAGGGTCTTTGGGCCCCCCTCAGGCTCCTGGGCCCGGTAGCGACTGCTACCTCTGCACCCCCTATAGCTACGCCACTGGTGGTAGTCCATTAAAAAATTGGGTCAAATGGCCTTTAAAATAATAATAAATGTAGCCTGAGAATGGATGGATCCCGGACAATAAGGAGGGATCCACAGGGGATTATGGTCATCCCATGTTGTCTCCCTGGTCAGTTTTGGCGGGAATTTTTCCAACCAGAATGGTGGTGGTCATCACTGGGCAGATGTTGCTGCTGGTCAGCAACACCTGGCCCGTTGGTCTGTCACAGCTCGGGTTAAATTTAACCCAGCGTGGTGACAGGTGTTTTGGACCAATGGTTATTTATTTTTAAGGCAGTTTTCTTGCCCTTGGTGACGGTTTCTCATTGGTGGCCTGTGGGTGTCCAGGCGAATAAATAAGGGTGTTTTGTGGTTGGGAGCGCTGTTCATCTTACCTGAGCTGAGGAGCGTCCATCCCGCCCGCGCTCCCTTAGTTTTTATGTTTCTTAAGTCACAGCTTTGTGATTTGGCCTGGGGTATTTTGTAATTAAATTCTAAGCTAGTGCGAGATTATGGCTGAGCTGGGTTTACTATGTGATTTATCGTTGGTTATGATTTATGAAATTTATTGGTTTTAGAGTTAACAATTGTTATTGCATGGGTTAAATTAATAAAGGCCGTGGCCAAAAGTTGTTTTAAAAGAAATTTTAATAAATTATTCCAAACAATTATTTGTTATGTCTTTGTGTTTGCTTATAATGTATGTTAGAGGGTATGGCCTATTATCTCATGGCTATGATGGTTTTAGATCTCTGGATTTTTGTGGCAAAACCTGTAATAAACACAATGACATTATTATAGTATACATATATAGAGAGAGCAGTTATGTGCAGTGTGTGATGGCAGAATGTGCGGCTAGGAAGGCGACATTGTGTGTTTTATCCTTCTAAGATTATAAAATTTATCACAACATCTGTAATAATGACTTAGATTTAAGGCGTGGATTTCTAATGTCATAGTGTTATAAGTAAAGTGAAATATTACATACGTGCAGTAGACGAAGATGGCAAATATTAGCAGGACCCCGAGGAGGATAAAGAGTGGAATGGCCGCTATCACTCCTATCGGTATATTGTTGAGAAATTCAACGCTCTTCTCTATATCCAAAAGATATGTTGTTTCTAAGAATAATAGTAACAATAGTTCATATAACTAGGGATGCACACTAGGACAAAATTCTGAAATTGTCTTAAAGAAAACTGCCTTTTCTGCCCAAACCAACCTTCATTTTTCTCGAGCAGCAAAGAAACTGAAAGCATGGGAGATTTCTGGGTGATCTGTGCTCTATACCAGGGATGCCCAACCTGCGGCCCTCCAGCTGTTGTAAAACTACAACTCCCACAATGCCCTGCCAAAGACCAATAGCATACCTCCCAAGTGTCCCTCTTTTGGAGGGACAGTCCCTCTTTTTGACCCAAGTCCCTCTGTCCCTCTTTGCTCCTTAAGGCCCCATTCACACGACCGTATATTTGCGGGTCTGCATTATTGCGGACCCGCAAATATACGGGGGCCGCCCGGCGTGTGTTCCGCAGCGCTCGGAACACATGCCGTGCGGCCCCATTGAAAATGCCTATACTTGTCCGTGCGTATGGACAAGTATAGGACATGTTCTATCTTTTTATGTGGAGCCACGGCACGGAGCTGTCTCCGTGCCGCGGCTGTGCGCTCCCATAGAGGTGAATGGGGCTGCATGTATTCCGCAATTTTGCAGAATACATACGGCCCCATTCATACAGTCGTGTGAATGGGGCCTAAATGTCCCTCTTTTTGACCTGGAGAATTAATCCATAAATGTACATGAATACATTTACTAAATTGCTCCTTACGAAACTATCTGTATGGTTTCTATCTGTATATTAGACCAGAACTTCATTATTTGGTTCAATTTGGACCTTAAAATATCTATAATCTGATGATTTATGAGCTAATATTTAAATGGACATTGAATTGGAATAAAAAAATTGCCACAGGGGCTCCAGTAGTTATGCTTTGGGCGGAGTTAGAGGCGTGGTCTAGTACGAAAAATACTGCCATAATGTGCACCGCACACATTGTCCCTCTTTGCAATTTTTAAAAGTTGGGAGGTATGCAATAGCTGTAGGCTGTCCGGGCATGCTGGGAGTTGTAGTTTTGCAACGGCTGGAGTGCTGCCTACCTATACGATGTCCAAATTAAAATCAACAAACGTTCTATTATTTTACAAAGAAAACTATCATCTCAGGTGAGCGACGTGTTCTCCTTCACCTTCCCTCACAATCACATCTACATCTCCTGAACACTTGTCTAGAACCTGGTGATGTCATAATAGTTATGACATCACTTCTCGGTGGCTTACAAACACCACATTGTGTGGTGCGGTTTGCACGTTGCGACAAATTTTTTCTGCACACAGCCACGTCTCTAACTCTGCCCAAAACCTAACTATACACCTAATACCACCCAGTCCCATTAGTGCCCCCACATAGTAATTATTCCCCCTTGATGCCACCACACAGTATTTATGCCCACATTGTGTGCCCTCAGTAATATGCCCAGCTATGCCCGCAGTAATATGCCCCAAGTAATATGCCCACATTGTGCCCCCAGTAATATGCCCACATTGTGCCTCCAGTAATATGCCCACATCGTGCCCCTAGTAGTATGCTCAGCTGTGCCCCCAGTAATATGCCCATATTGTGCCCCCCAGTAATATACCCAGCTGTGCCCCCAGTAATATGCCCACATTGTGCCCCTCACAAAAAGTAAAAAAAATAAACACCACATACTTACTTTCTTCCTAACAGCAGCTGCAGGACATTGGCTTCCCTAGTCTGTGGAGGGGGCAGAGCTGAGGCTGACTGCTGGCGGGCCTCACCCCGTGCACAGACCAGAGGAGTGGAGAGCCGGCAGGGGGAGGGATGATGAAGCAGGGAGCCAATGCCAGCAACGGCTCTCTGCTTCATTATAGCAACTGTCTCTGCTTCTTATGGATGCAGAGACAGCTGCCAGAAAAAGGGACATACCTCTCCTGTAGCGGGACAGCGGGACAGCCACTGCAATCCGGGACTGTCCCGCTGGATCTGGGACGGTTTGGAGGTATGCTCCTACCTGGATGAGACAACCCCTCTAGGGTTCGGCTGGATGGTGACACTGGCCGGGGCCAGGATAGCAGAGTAGCAGTGATCCCATGGAAATGAATGTGCTCTAAAAAAACCTGTATTTTTGTGACTCAGTGCTCCCATTCATTTCAGATCACCGCTACTCTGCTATTCTGGCCTCGATCATTGTCACCGGGTAGCCCGAGCCCTAAATATAAGGGCTCTAGTAATTTATATAAAAGTTATATTACATTTCCATTGTGGATTTCTGCTGGAAGAACGGCTATAGTCTATCAGGGGAAGAGTCCTAATCGGTGTAATTTCAAACAATCCCAAAAAGCACATTAAGAGGACACAAACTCGTCTTCTGTAGCGAGGTATAAATCTGTAAGACTGAAATAGCACATGGCCTTTGATTACTTGGCTGCAGTGGTGAGTTGCCTGTGTACGCTCATGTGACAGCAGCAGCCAATCACTGGCTTCCAGGGGCGTAGATCAAGGCTCATGGGCCCTGGTACATGAGTTCAGCTTGGGTCCCCTTCTCTCAGTGCTTTGTGGCCAGGTACAGGGGAGCACATAGCCTTCGTGATGCCTGAGTCCAAAAATTTAAAAGGCACCCCCATGCCAAGTTCTCAACCTAACCCCTTCCCTCAGCCAGAGGTTTAACTTGACCAGCATGCACTTTATATAATACCGGTGTCTTCTTATGCACCAGAAGGGTCTTTGGGCCCCCTCAGGCTCCTGGGCCCAGCGACTGCTACCTCTGCACCCCCTATAGCTACGCCCCTGGGTGCAAATATTATCTATGGATATCCAGTCTGTCTCAAATTAGGGAGAATACTTCTGCAATATTCTCTGTCACAGCAGCAAAGTCTTTCTGCCATGAACGAACGTAATACCTTGTTGTCTGGATCCAATGCACAGCCTGGATAAGGTTCTGATTTGGTACAATAACTTGGACCTGATGATGGAGCTGGCACAGCTCTGAAAAGCATAGTCTGGTTTTACAGTGAGTGACCTAGTTATTTTATGCAATTATGGTATTTTATTTTATTTTTTGTATGCTTTAGGCCCCATTCAGACGACCTTGTTTCACTGCCGTATACGGGCCGTGAAAGCCCGGCCTGTGCTGCCCCAGAGGACGGGAGCGCACGGTGTCATTGGTTGCTATGACGCCGTGCGCTTCCTGAGACCGCCGCCGTTCAGTGAAACACTGTTGACGCCGTGCGCTCCCGTCCCCTGGGGCAGCACAGGCCGGGCTTTCACGGCCCGTATACGGCCATGAAACACGGTCGTATGAATGGGGCCTTAATCTTACAATAAATTGGATTATATACTAAATCTCTGGATAGGAAGTCCTTGACAGCGCCATTACAATGTTTTCTTTGTTTTGTTTTATTTTTCTCTTTACTCCTTAGCATTAGATACTGGACCCAGTGGCTTCTGCTGGTGCCCAATGCCAAACTGCAGTTGTTGGAAAGACTGGAGTATTATTCCAGCAGTTATGGATGCACTCCAATAGAGTCTGCTTTCCTAAACATTGGCTCTCCCCCTTTCTTTTCTTTTTCTGTATATCATATCTAAAAACAACTAAAGCAGTCCAAGAAACAAAACTCATATGCTCAGATTCAGTTTCATATTATTTTATTGAATTACCTCAAAGACTCCTGGTCTTAGGTTGGATAGTGCCCTGGGCAGTGCATTTTACGAAACCCCCTCCCCTCCATGAAGTGCCCAAATAACATTGACTTATGGTGCCCAAATAAAACTCCCCATTTCTTATAAATTCCCAATTAATAACCTTAAGAATCATTAAGAACCTATTCTAAAGGTGGCCATGCATGTTAGATAGATGTTGGCTAATGGTTGAACACAAGTCGAACAATTATTTCTCAGACAAGGTCATACACATGTTAGCCTATGTTGACAGTATGTTCAAACTGGCCATACATTCAATGAGACAGACAAAAGATCTTTCTGAGAACATTCTTTTAGAGCAAGATCTTTTGTCTTTGAACTAAAGGTGGCCATGCACATTCAATAGCTGTCAGTTGAGCAATCATTTAGTCATCAGCTATCTCTCCCGACTCCCTCATACACATACATGTTTGGCTTGGCTGAACGTGTACAGTATATGTATTCAATGGGGAGAGGGGAGGACACTCCTGGCAGCGGTTAATCTCCCAGTAGGATAAAAGGATAGGGCAAAAATATTCTTTTCGCCAGATCCTGGCGATTCTCTTTCCCATTGGTGGAAAGTCGAGAGCTCCCTACATGCATACAATTGATGGCTCTTGTAGGTGGGTTTGGACAACAATACATTAATGTGTATGGAGCCCTTTAACATCTTTTGTCTGACTATAGGATGCAAATTTAAAATACATCAGACTTCTTTTCAGATGATGATGGTCCGTAATTGGTAGACATTCGTTTGTTGCTAAATTTCAACCGATGAATGATCATTTTGGTTGTAATTTCACATTTTGATCAACTTTACAAAGTGTGGAATTGGGAAGTGTTCAAGATATTAGAGCCAGTGGTGCTCCTATATTACTGATGAATGATGCACCCTGGGTGTAGAAGATGCAACCACACCCAGGCCCTAGTGCGTGACTGAGCCCAAAGGCCATGCAGTGACATAAGAAGACACGAGGAATCCTGTTACCAATTTTATTTTGGATCCCAGAAGCTTCAGGTTATGACTCTGCCCTAAAGCTGGGCCAGGGTCTCACAAATTGATTAGCCTTGTAGTTCCTCACATGACCAAGTTGTTGTTCTCCTAGTCCTGTAATACACAGAACTAGAACTGGTGAAAGTAACATAAGCTTCCATTCTGCTGCCTCCTGATAACAGGCATGTGTTCCCTTTCGCTTTGGTTTTCTGTGTTTTTAATTTACTTAAGCCTAAGCTCCCATTTTCTAAGTATTTCTGTTAGGCCTGAGGCCTACAAAAAGTTCTCGCTGCAAATCTCCAGAGAACTTTTCCTATTGACTTTGATATATCACAGACACATATTTTAATGCAACTTTATTTTTCCATGCTGACTAAAGTTTGTGATGGAATTTTATCCTATTACTTTTAAAATGAAGACAGCTGCGGTTAGCTGTTAAAAAGACACAAACAAGGGCCTGGGACAGAATCTTCATGTTCTACACAACACATCACACACAAATTGTGTTAAAAAGAAACACAGCAATTCAGAACAGATTAATTAGCTAGAAGTAAAACTTTGGCCGTTCCAAAAAACATTTTTTTGTCTGATCCAAGAATTGCCCGCTTACCCTCTATGTTCCCATGGTGCATGTTTACTCACATGATCCTCTAGTCACACATGGTTTTGGTTTACCGTATTATGTTCTAATAAGTGAATGCAAATGAGAGCCAATTAACATCTAGATTGGAAACAAATGACAGAATTGAAGATGCAGTCCTATTCTGCATCACCAACAAAAATGAAATATTATATAAAGAACACAAAAATTCAGATTCCAGTCTATTCTTACATTGTGAATTTACAGACTATCTTATAATGGAAAGCTCAAATTGCACAACCTTTGACCCCAAAACTGCCAATCTACCTGTCATACAGGCTTTGAGTATACCCAGTCTTGTCATAGAGGAGTATATATTGTCAGACTGCAAACTGTAGTTCTTTAAAAATTGTTTCAGGAGAACTGATCATAAAGGGATTTTCTATTAAAGGGATTGTCCCACAACAAATATTCTTCATTTTCAAACCACCACCTGGATCTGAACACTTTTGTAACTGCACATAATTAAAGATTCAGTATAGCCACCGAGTGATGCAATTAAATCTATCTGTATAGCACCACTTGCTGTTTGATCTTTTTTTCTAATTTCTCTAGCAGAGCAATTGGGGCAATGAACGGGGATATCTCTAGTTCCATGTGAGTGCAGGGCTGGTTATAGGCTTGTTAGAAAGACATCATGTGGGATGTATGATTTTCATTTTTGACATTAACCGTGAAATAACCTCAATAAAATGGCACTCCTGTACAGAAGGTGGCTATGGATGAGACAACAGTTAATTGTCTTTTTAGCCACCCAGGCAAATTGCAGAAAACAGGAATGAATTACAGGGAGATCACAAGGCCCATTCTGTGACCTACTCATAATCCCAAATTTGTGGAGACTGTTGCTAATTTTCAAAGACAGATCCAGTAAATAAAGGTTGTCCCAGGTCAAAAATGGGTTAGGCTTATGTAAGCCCCACCCATAAGTGGGCAGTCCTGATGGGTTTGATAGCTTAATAAAGATTAAGACTTACATGCCCCAAATTTGCCAAGTATAATGTTGGTAAGTATGCCTACTGAGGCATGTATGTGTGTTTCTCTCTTTTTAAGTCCTTCTGGCCATGTCCATCAGTTTTATAAAATTTAGTACAGAGGCTACACATTCATATGAAGCCATGTCTCTTAAATGGGAAAGCCACAAGGGGTCCCAGAGAATGGATGCACTCCACTTACCTTTTGACCAAGGACCTCTACCAGTCTTGACCCTACTAGAAATTGTTCAAGTTAAGAAGAATCAAGAAACTAAGCATATGTGGTTTCAAATGATGGAACAAGAAGAAAGTAAAACAAGACGATTGATTTTGTAAATAGACATCTCAACTATCAAAACTGTGCCAAAAATGTAGCTGTATTGCTTACCAATTAAATCTCAGATCTTACTTTTCTGGTACAATTTAGAAATTGAAAGCTGTAAGCAACAAGTTCACGTTTTCTTCAAAAAAATTTGGATGCATGGATCCCCTTATATCAAATGGTGAGAAATGTTTCCTACAGTAACATTTTCTTAGTGAATAATAAAAAATCCCTTTTATATTACTTACGCCCATTCCTGTCAGGCAGCTCAGGCATAACAGCATATCGCACACAGAATAACATCATTACCATCTATTCTAGAGCAGAATTCTTTCTCTACAATAGATAGCAAAGGAGTTATCCGGAGTATGGTATGCAATCAGTTTGAGCAGCCTGACATCAGAGGTTACCAGTGTGGAGTATATGTAGGCGCTGGAGTTCAGTGTTCATAGTTACCAACAGTCCTGAATTTGTAGGATCTGTCCCTAATTTTCAGAGACAATCCTAGCTTAGCAAGTTTGGGCTGCCCATGCCAAAATGGGTGGGGCTTATGTAAGCCTGTCCCACAAGTGGGTGGTCCCAGTTAGGATTGGGACATTCCAGAGGTGGGGCTTACATACCCCAGGTTTACCAACTACAATGTGTGTAATGAGGACCCAACACCGCTCAACCCTTAGGCAGCTCGGCAAGTGGAGGCAACCTGTACTACACACATTCTAGCATGATTGTTTGTGCCCAATTTAAATCATTTTTAGAAACCCCTTTAACCCCTAGACATGTTTTACGAAAATTGTGTACAACAAATACTAGCCATTTTTCTAGAGCAACCAATAGCAGCACTTCTTTCATTTTACCTGAGCAGTTTAAGAAATGAATGCTGAAGTGTGATTGGTTGTGATGAACAATGAAGACAGCTTTTCATTTAGACAGTTTTGATAAATGATGCCCAAGATGAATACCAACTACAGACTCGGGGGAACCTAGAAATCGACACACATTAATTCTAGTACTAGCAAAGATCATCCGAAGCCGTCCTCACTGTCCCTAAAGTTCACTTATCCTTCTTCCCTACAATGAACTGATTGGATTTTCCCAAGAACAAATGGATTTTCATAAATGGCAATGAAAAAACGTATCGCTCCATTAATGTGACCTACCATAGCCAAGTACACGTATGAAAGTCAATGCCAAATGCCTGACCGGCACTCCATGCCGCACCTTTCCCATGTTCCCCTGTGCTGTGTCCTCAGTTCATCAGTCCAGTGTGAAACAAAATGGATAGATATAAAAGAGTCTGTGAAAAAAAAATCTAAAATAAAGCACTGGCCCCAAGGGGTATGGAGTCCGGCTTTACCAACTGTTCAATAAGTGACTAAACAATTAGTTAAACCAACATAACATGCAATGTGGCTTTCTTCAAATATATACATATGGTTTGCCTGAGAAAACCCTGACACAGCCAGATATAGTCAATACATGCCTCCATCTAACATGATGCAAGGCCGATGGTGGGTTATTAGCCCCCCTCTTGTACAGAGCTCAGCAAGCTGTACATGAACACAGTCAAATCATCTCTGCATGTCCGAAACTCTTAAAAGAAAGAAGAGCATCAGGATAATATAAAACGAGAAGACAAATGGAAATTGACAGCATTGTTTAGCGTCACGTGAGGAGCATATTTGGGCTCTGTCAAGACATCTTCCTTTGTTCTCACTTTAACCTATTCGATTTTCACTTCAAAAACATTTTTCCAGCGCGGCCTGGTTTTTTTCACTGCACAGACTGTAAATGTTTTACTTGCGCGCCCATACATGACAATAAATTAGGAGGATATTAATCACCACTGTTCCCTTGCAATAGCTACGAATGCTTCTTTCCTTAGTTTTGCATAAATGATTGCATGCTTCAGCAAAGCACAAATCTTCGATACTCGATGACAGAGGTTTATTTTTCGAAGAGATTTGATTTATCCAGACACATCGGTCAATTAGTTCCATACTTAAAACATGCATTGGGCTTAGCATGCAGGGTATTGTGTTTATGACAACGGGCTCTGTAGTTTGGTTTTATATATGATACTGATTACATAAAGTAGTTTGAGGCAAGACATGATTGCACAGCTGCATTTCATTGGATTCATTATTTGTGCCCTATACTCATATCCCAAAATGTCTGTTCAAACACAGCTGATATGTTGTATGTAGTGAGGACAGGGCTATGAGATCCATAGCCACTTCTCTGCTTCATGGTACCAGTTCTACCCTACTTTACTTGCCTCTACTCAGTTTTGGTACCAGATGGTTTGTTTTCCGCTGTTGATATGATGCCGCCTCCATGTAGCTGATGGCAGTATAGTGACTGTTCTCTCTGATCAATCAATAGTCAGCAGTGTGATTACATGACCTTCATGGTACCAGTTCTACCCTACTCTACTAGCCTCTACTCGGTTTTGGTTCCAGGTCGAGGTGGTTTGTTTTATGCTGTGGATCTGGTGGCCTGGCAATGTAACCGGTATCAGTATAGTTACTATTCTTTCTGGCCAATCACTAGCCAGCAGTGTGGTCACATGACCTAAATTGTACCAGTTCTACCCACCTCTACTTGGTTTGGGTAGCAGGTGTTGTTTTTTTTCATTGTGGATATGGTACCCACTCAATTTAGCTAGTAGTAATATAGTTACAGGGGTGGACTAGGAATTTAATGTGGACCTGAAAAAAAGCTAAAAGTGGCCTCCATATTGTCGACAGGTCCAAATTGACAGAAGGCGGGCAACGCAAGTAGGTGGGGTCAGCAGTATGTTTCCAGCAGCAGCAAATTCCACTGTACGGCACAAAATTCCTCCCTTGGAACTGCCCTTCTGTGGTGGCCATCAATAGCTGCCATGTTCTGTCCTCCTTTCTCAATGAAGAAAGAAAGAAGGAAAGAAGAAAAAAAAATACCTGACTGCCATTCCGAGTCATAATCATCAGTGTAGGCCGCAGGCCTCTTCCAGCCTGCGGCCTGAGATGCCTGTGTCCCTGTGCCATTTGTAGACTACATCATATAGTGGCCAATGAGGGTGAACAGCAGGGAGCCATGGGCTCTAATATCACACTGCAGTTTTTAATTATATCATAGTCTTGAGGACAGTGATACAGTTGAATTCAATAGGACACCTGTAGCCACCAGCCAGAGACATAAGCACCTGATGCTATCAGCATCAACACTGAGAGGGTCAAATAATTATGTACCTGGCCAGAGGCAGTGGAAAGGGCTCAGATGGCCCCCTGGGCATTGACCTGTAGGGTCCATGGCCATTCCACCCCTGATTTTCTCTGACCAATCATTAGTTAGAGGTGTAATCTCATGAACTTTATGGTACCATTTTGGCTCACTTTCTAGCCTGCTTGGATATGGTATAAAAAAATAACAGGTGTTATTTTAGTAGTAAAATAAATAAATAAATAAAAAAACAGGGTAAAGTCAGGTAAAGACAAGCTGGTTCCATGCAGTGGAATAAGGTTACTGCAGTTGTCCTTGAGCATCATCTGACATATGTCTTCTCTTTGAGTTGATTGAATTGTCTTAAATAGGGCATGAAGATACAAATTCCCATGTTTAATGTCAAATTCTCTCTGATTAAAATTTCTCCGTTGAATGGTCACATGCATTATAACAGTGGTCAAATCCTGGGGCTACTATACTCACTGTTGGACTGGGGCCACCAGAAGAAATTTGGGGCTCACTATGGTATCAGAGCTTAGGCCTACTGAAGCATCCTCTGGTACATGGGTGGGCTAGTCCAACTCTGCCTATACTAAATACAAAACTTGACAGCAGAAAAGTGCACATGATGGAAAATTTTAAATCATTAATATAGGAAGGGATTCTTTACAGTAAGAGTGGTTAAACATTTGGAATGTCCTACTGCATGAGGTTTAGATAGCAAAACCAATAACTGAATTTAGTAAAGGAAAAAACCTTTATGTTATCATTATTTTTAAAGGGGTATTCTAGGTGGTTAACGCTGTACCCTATCCACAGGATAGGTGATATCTATTCAACCGGTGGGGGTCCTACCACTGGGACCCACACCGATCACTTTGAGGTTTAGAGTCTAATAACATTTTAATTTATCATTTTTGCAATATGGTTCCTGAGTCAAAATCTTATAGAAATATTATATGGAAACATATGTTTTAACATTCATACATTCATACAGAACATTCCACCAAATTGGTGTACAATTAGAAAGGGAATGATAGAGATTCAGATTTTTTGTGCCTGTTTATTGACATTACATTTACCTTTGGAGTACATGTACAGGTTTCCTGATGCAGTTTTGGAAGACAAAATCAGGGGTGGATCATAAAAGGAGAGAAAGTATAAGGGACTGATGCGACCTCTCCTCTGAATATGTGGACATACCCTTGTAGTAGCACTGTAGGCTTTTTGCCAATATATAGCGCAGAACAGTAGCCAATAGCAAGCATCAAATCACTGTATATCACAGTATAAATACGATGAAATTAGCTTTGTTTCCACAACGATTTTCTCAAAATCATACTATTTTTTAATATGATGGTGACTTTTTTATGAGAAGTGAACAACCTATGATTGATTTCATTAAAAGGGTTTTCAAAGACCAGAAAAACTGGATTAGTGGGGTTTTCAAAGATTTGGAAAAAATTGGGCCAAAGTGGTAAAATTCTAATGCCATAGAATAATAAAAGACCGATAATTCACCTAACACCGTGACACCATTGTTTTACAATAGTTTTTGATCACTGTGCTGCAGCCTGACTACCTTTGTCACCACTTAAAGGGTAAACCATTGAGGCAGTGACTGACAGTATGAAGATTTAAAGAAACACCCAAGAATTTTAGCTGTGGAGATTTACTGCGTATCTTCTTCAAATACAATATTATACAACCCTTTTGTCGTAAAGTCTGATGAGTTGTCTGTGAATATGTCAAAATAAACATTCCCTCAAATCGGGAAATGGTTTTGTTAAGCTTAGAGGATACACTTTTTTATTTTTCCTCATATCAGTCATATTAAATTTGTTAAATTGAGCCAAAATTCTGTTAGTCTTTGGAGAGAGACAGAAACTCCATCGTTATTAGGCTGGCATGAGGAACCTTTCTCTATTATAGAAAACTACATGGTCCAAGTATGATAATTGTGAGAAGATCTCGTCAAACTAGATAAAATTCTCGGTGAATAAGAATTTGGACTCTCTTTAATGTTTATAAAATATGACATATGGCTTTTTTTTATTTAATAGGCTGATGGGCAGAAATGTACTGCATTTTTCATTACTTGCCTTACTGATTTATTTGTTTATTCAAAAGGGTGGACTGGTCATAGATCCTACAGGGATATTTCCTGGTAGGCTGATGCCCAGGCGGGCACCTGACCCCTCCTCCAGCATCTGGTTATGTAATGATCTAACACTCCCACCGTTACTTAACCAGCCAGATACCACAGATGTCTTCCTCAATTCAACTGTATCACCATTAACATGAAAGTGAAGGGCACAGGAGCCCATGGCTTCCTGCCCTGCTGTTCACCTTCATAGGAAATAGGCACTAGGCTTGAAGCCTATAAGACAGTGTACAAATGACACAGGGACACAGAAAGGCCTGTGGTCTATACTGCGGATGGTATGGCTGACCCTATCTATATGTGCTGACCTTGCCTACAAGTGCATGGCATGCTTAGTGGGCTTCAGCTGATGTTTTGCCATTTTACACAAGATCAGTTTATGATGTTGCTGGTGAGGCTATTTGCACCAACAAACCCAGATGACCAATGACCAATCAGCTATATTTCAGCAGATACTTCTCTGTTTACGGCCACCTCCAACCAATCACTGGCTTTAGTAATCTATTGCTGATGCCAGTGGTGGTAGCTGAGGTCAGTTGGTGGTAGCTATGACATGAGAAGCCAGAAACATCCTCACGCCAACACAGTGAACACAAAATGGTGGGGAGCACCGGAGTGGTGGTGCTGCAATGTCAGGGGATTCTTCCAGTGAATATTAGGCCTTTTATAATTTTTTGGCAGTCCTCTACACCACCACCACCCCCTTTTCAGATTCTTGAAAACCCCTTTAAGGAATAGACATTAGGAATCAACACACATATGATAGTTTTCTAATTTTACAAGCCATTTCATTGACTTTTACAAAACAAAAATGTCAGTGTTGATGAAATCCCATTGAGCTGTGTAGGTACCAGAAGGTCCTTCTCCTAGTAATTGATGTCATAATATTAAGCAGCATGACAGGCACTCCATAAGTCAGAGTATGTTCTATATTTTTTATTGTGTAGCCTTCAACATATTCCATGTTCCCAGAGATATATAAGTGAACCTTTCATCATCCCTGGGTAAAATTTACAGCTTGTAGCCTTCGTCATGTTAAGAACATCACACAATCCCCTTCATTCAGACTTTAATAAGGAAGCTGAGGGAAATTTAACCAGGGCTGTTTTGCGGGTGACAGAACAGAAAAATGTTCTGGAGTCAAAAGTTAGCAAAGCGTCTCCAGCACAGCCCATTAAAACACAAGGCTGGCACAGCTGGATATTGGAACCATGTGTCCAGAGGAATTTTTCTTCTGGTTAGACATTCCAAAATATTGTCCCAAAGCCAAACCGTTCGGTGTTAGGCTAATTTAAGCAGTATGTTGAAATCAGCTTCGAAGGCTTTGATCATACTGAGATTGTTTGTTACAAATTGAACGCACCAGCCTCCATTCCTGGCTGACTGCGCCCCTGGATTTGTAAAATTAAATGCCTCGTTTAATGCACTTTGTACATGAGAAGAACTGTTTTGTTTGAGGATCTGATAACGAATTTTTCACCTACAATGTACCTATGGTTTTAACCCATTCAATGCCAGTGGTCAAGTTGATAACAGATGAAACAAGCTATGATTGAAAAGGTGAAGCCTTTCCCATGCAAAAAAAAATTCTGACACAGAAACGTCACAATGACCTCTTGACCAGCATCTTGTCAGAAACTACAGGGAAGGAACTGAAAGATTGAGGCAGATTGTTCTGAAATAAATCACGTAGCAATATGGCTGAGTCATAGGACGACGGTGCCAATATATTAACCCATTCTTTGTATAACTTTTTTTATAACACTCTTCCATGCAATTAACTTTTCTAAAATAGCAAAGAAACATACTATGTGTTAAGGCTACTTTCACTTGTGTGGCACCAATTCTCTGGGTCGGCGCTGCCGGATGCAAACGCAATGTCCGCTGGCCCCATTAACTAATAATGGGGTTCAGCAGAGACCTTGCCACAATCTGTCAAAAATGTGTAATGTCCAGCTGATTCCCATCGTTCTCTGCCAGAACTAGAGGCCTGATCACCCTGCCACAGATGTGAACGTAGTCTAAGATGGTGACACTATACAATATAGAGAGAGAGAGGGATAGTTGGCTCAGGCAGAATTTCCCAATTTTCAGTTTTCATTTCTCTAGAACATAAGTACCATAGTGCAAGCCATATTTTTGGGAAGGTTTCTTAGCATTAGATTATTTATAAAAGGAAACATGGTGGCTCAGTGATTGGCACTTTGCTTTTCAGTATTGAAGTCGATGGTTGAAGCCAAATACAAATATCTATGTGTATGTTCTCCTTGTGTTATTTTGGGTTTCCTCTGTGTATCCTGGCTTTTGTCCACACTCTGAAATCATACAAGCTTCCTATCAAATGGGTCCTAATCTCAGAAAGAAAAATGAGATAGTGAGTGAAAATGCACAAATCTGAGTGGACTGTGTTTTTGCACAGTACTGCAGAATACAATGCCACTATATTAGTAATAGGAAATAAATAGACACATAGTCAAGTCACATTATTATGACCACTTCTTACTTTTGACGTCAACAGCGTATAGCTTAAGAAGAGAGTCATGTATCATGAGCTGGCTTGGTGGGTATATAAGGTGTCTAATAGGCTGTCTGCACACATATTCCCCGTTGAGGGTAAAAAGAGCGGAAGACAAGCTGCTGTGGTGAAAGTTTATCATGAGTGGACAAATAAAGTTTATCATGAGTGGACAAATGGCACTATTGCGAATAAATGGCGGGGCTACGAAGGTGGGCGAGGGTGTATCGGCACTCTAAAGTGGAGCAACTCACCGTCAAAATTAACCAGATGTGTTTCTAAAACAGTACAGTGAACTGCACTGTATATGGGGCTTCAAAGCAGACGGATAGTCACTGCACCTCCACAGTGTAAAAGACTTCAATTTTCATGGCAGTATCAGAATTGGACCTTCAACTGCTTGGCAAAGGGTCGTCTTTTCCGATGAGTCACGTTTTCTGCTTCATTGAACGAATGGACATTGGCATGTCAGGAGAGAAACAACAGAGAACAAACACCCTGCAACCATTGCTAGAAGAACACAAGCTTGTGGTGGCAGCGTTATGGACTGAGGAATGTTTTTGTGGCAATCTCTGGTCCCAACCATCCATATAGAAGACACTCTCAACCGATTTGTGACATACTTGTGACAACCTACCAGGACCTTATTGAGTCACTCTGTGCCTGTCTAGCTACTGTCCTTGCTGCACATAGAACTTATTCTGGATACTAACAGGTGGTCATAATAATGTAACTCGACTGTGCATGTAGTAAACGTGATAGATTTAGGATTATGAAATATTATGGATAATTGGAAGAACATGCTGAGAAGCACATAATATGTATTAAGTGACACAGATATGGTAGGAAACACAAAATGTTATAATATGATATTGATAATGTGTTTTATTACAACTCTCTTTTCAGATGTCTGAAAAGAGAGTTGTAATAAAACACATCTTAAATGTTGATATCCTACTGTAATAATAATTATTATAATATCTGAATTCTCAATTGCCAATCTTAAAATGAATATATTACCTAATTGTTTTTTTTGTGTTTGTTGTTTTACCAGTTAATGCCAGATAATGACATCATCTATTTCATGAACATGAAAATGGGGGTAGCCATCTTGGCTGAGCTGTTGTTAGTGACATTTAAATGAAATTTTATAGCAGGCCCCATGGGCCATAGACACAATAGACTGTAGAGGACTCTCTGACTTCCAGGGGGCGGACTGGAAGCTTAAAGTGGCTCTGGAAAAAACTAAAGGAGGCCCCATGTTGTAGGGTCCAAATTGACAGAAGACATAGCAACACAGTCAGGGATGACACAAATAGGCAGGGACAACAGAAGTAGTCAAGACCACCAATACCATAGTGCAGAACAAAATGACACCCCAGTAGAACCAAATACTACAGTGCAGTACAAAATACTGCCCCCCTCACTGCAGTATTCAACTGTATCACCGTCCTGAGGACAGCGATACAGTTCAATTCAGGAGGGCACCTGCAGCCACCATCCAGGCACATAAGCACCTGATGTCTCTAGCATTAATTACTACTGAGACCATCAAATCATTAGATATCCAACTGACAGCCATAAGAAGGGCTCCTCCTCCTGGGCAATGGCCCACTGGGAAATTTTCCTGTAGGTCTATGTCCAGTCTGCCCTTGCTGACTTATATGGGAGTCTTCTAGGCATGCTCTGTGACCTGTGCAGGGAGGGGGAGTAGATAAGCTATGGTATCACCTATTCTGAATGATGGATCCTGTGACTAGATATATATGATATCTATCATTGTAAATCTGCCTGTAATGATTGGGAGATAATTGGGAGATTGGAAGTGATCTGTACAGACCAAAAAGTGATGTCTATTATAAGGCTTAATGGCCAGCATGAAACTAACTAAAACTAAAAATAACATCACCAAAAATTCTTTAAAAATATGTTTAACAAAAACGTGATTTAAACAATAGATCATTATCTGATTAAACTTTATCTTTATATAAGCAATGTATATTAAGTAGTGTTCTTCCGCATAAAACCAAACAACTTAAAGAGGTTTTTCCATCAGGATAACCCCTACTTTACCAGCTCCCTATTGACTAGTTGGTGATGGCAACTCCTCCACAGTCAGATATATTGGCATGAGTTGGCCAGTTGAACCATTTTTAATTGTTAATAACATTTTTTAACAGACTAGTTCCAATTTTAAGCTCTAATTATACTTCCCAACATTTGGCTTCTGTTTTAACACAAAAAACACTTTTCTTTCCTTTGATTATTCTAATTGTGAGCATATAGTCTATTTCATAGGAAAAAAATCTTCTCCATAGTGACCCCGAATGTAAATCTAGAAGGACTGATTTTAGAAGGTCCCATTGTGTTGCATGGACTGGTTCTTGCTGTCTTCCAGAGATGCAGACCAGCTAATACTTGATGAGTTTCCATCCACTGCTCATTAGACTCTCCTAAGCTTTGATTTCACTTTGCAACCATCTGAACACTCCATATTTCTACTCTCGTGAACCCAAGCTGCAAAGCGCCTGTTGCAATTTTCTTATTGCCATATTTATTCTAGTCCAAACCATGACAAGGGTCAAGAGTTCGAGGAATAAAGCATTTTGCCATATGGTTACACTTTATTTCCATATCGTGTTCAGAGGCTCTGATATCTTTAACCGAACATAATGATGTTAGAAGCTGCTGCCACATTTTGTAAATGTTAACCCGTACCAGTGAGCTTTCAGTGGTAAGCTATAGTGGTTACGGCCAAAGGCAATGTTCAGACTTAAAATTGGCTCATCATCATGCACAATATGAGAGCCATTCATTAATGGGAATTATTTATGAGATATTTAGATAAAATACATGGATTTTTACTAGCAATAATCATGTACTAAAAATGGCTTAGATGGAAAAAATATCAGAATGTACAGTATTTACTTCCATTTATAAAAATGTAACATATAGTCATTTTTATGGATTGTAAATTTATTTTCACTTCCTTCAGATGATTTAGGGGCAGCCATCTTGTTTGAGCTGCTGAATGTTAGTAGTTTACAGATATGCAATACAACAGCCTTTATAATAAAAGTGATACCTTTAATTGTCATCCTGTCTGTGATGCTAATGATATGACTGCTGATAAGTCTCTGAAGAACAGGAAGTGTCAGTCTATTATGAGGCCCAGTGGGCAGTGTGAAACTATAAGATTTCAGGATTGTTTTTAAATATAGATGAAACATCAGAAAAAATATCAAAAATGTTAAGAGAAACTAACCAAAAATTGTGCTCTACCTGCCTCTGGCCATCCATGTAATACATGAGTGAACACTTATCTTATGATAACTTCCCTTTCAATTTCTACTGTTTGGGAATGAGAAAGTGACATATTCTCATCGATATTAGATGATGTGGAAAAGGAGGAAAAGTAGATCACAGAAGAAGGGCTCCCACCTGTAAGAATCGACTTTCATCATTGAAAAGCCCTGAGGCCCACTGGTCCCTCGTCCAGAGTAGATGCTCTCTGGCCCATGCAAGATGATGATGCCTGTGGTCAGGTACCCTGGCAGGTCATCTAGCACACAGACCACGCTGATGTTAACGGTTTCAAAAGGTCTGACGTGACACTTGGGTGCCTCTCACCTCCCTTAAATGTGCCTTGAGATGTGTGGCATTCATCATCCGGTTCCGCAGGGCATTGTTCACAATGAACTAGGCATCAGTGTGGGATGTGGCCAAAGGACATCCACTTCTGTGCCTTTCTGTGATTCTTCCAGTCTCTCTGTATCTCTGCTGCAACCAGCTGATGACACTCTGTGACATTGTAAGCTCAGTGGCCACTTCCGTCTGAGAACATCCTGCTTGAAGCCTCACAATGATGAGGTACTGTAGATCAATTGTTAGGTGTCATCTTCATCTCATGATGCCAAAATGAGAACAGCATGATGAGGAGGACTGTTTAAATACCTATTCTAATTGAACCAGGACATTTATTGGGTGATTCATGAATCAAACACCTGTTGCGAATTTTGCCATTAAGCTCCTTGTTAGAGAACAGCAAGTTGTGCAAAAAGTACTGAAACATTGAACAGTTGGACATTCATTCAAAAGTTTAAAGAAGGTCACATTAAGTTCACCTGTAAAGGTTAGAGTGCATTTTAGGTTCCTTCTGAAATTTCATCCAGAAACCAAATATCCCTAACTTTTTGTGAGTAGTGTATATACATTTTGTTATATTTTTTTCTTTCATGCATTCATGTCAATGGAGATCATACTGGTTGGCTAACTGATACAGAGACAGCTGCTTTTGAGTTTATTAGATTACATTTTTCAATTTCTGGAACAAGTTTTCATGGCCCTTAAGGAAAAATTGGATTTATAGCAATCTACTGGTAAACTGATAAACCTAAAGCTGACTTATTAAGCACATATGCCACATGAATGTGCTGCAGCATTGTGTTATTGGCAACTTTGATGATACATATTAGATCTACAGTCAGAACCAATAATGGTTTAACAAAAGAGAAGACTCAACACTGTAGAATTCTGTTCCAGTTTCTTACCATACTAATGCGACATTTTGAAAGAAAGTAGAAATAATTGATCAAATCATGCTAGTTTTATCACAATTTTTGTTCCATAGAATTCTTTTCAAAGCAGTTAGCAGAAAACCATGTCTTCTCTATGACTTGAACCCTTTTTACACTGTTTTACATAAATTATGCTGTTTATTTTGTTCTGAGATCGAAGTCATTTTTACATGATTGATGGCATCCATAAAAAGCTATGATTGTTACTTCTGAAATACATTAATGGGCTTAGAGTTTTATTTTGTGCTTGTGCTCGTGGATTTAAATAAGGGGATTTGAAAGAAATATGGAAGAAAAAAATGCATCTGACATATACAAAGAAACGGGAAACATACTCTACGGAAAACATTTTTTCCCCTACAGCAAAAAAAAGGGAAAAAAATAGATAATATGATTAAATTGAGATCGAGTTAAGAATAACATTACTATGTTGGCATATCGAAAAAAAAATATATCATGCTGCTTGTGGCATTCCAGAAGTTGCCCTAGCAAGTGAAATGAGTGGTTTATGGCTCACCAATGACAAACTGGAAAATCTTGAACACAGACAGTTTGAAGAGTCTGTAAAAGGGTCAGTTCCATGTGGCCCTTAAAGTTGCAACCCCATTTGAGGATGAGCAGTCAGAGGCAGACACCTAGCAGTGAACTTGAATTTTAATTTACTTTAACAGAGAGTACAACATTTATAGTTACTGTACATACAAGGCACATAGGTCAGTTACAAATGGGTACAAGAATTGGCTGCTACACAGTCTCTTAACCCCTTAAAGACCGGGCCTATTTTTTTTTTTTCATTTTTGCATTTTTGATTTTTTTTCCTCCCCACGTTTCAGTAGCCATAATTTTTATATTTTTCTGGGCTATGAGGGCTTATTTTTTGCAGAACCATTTCATTTACCTTGTTTTGCATTGGAAAATGGTGGGACAAAAAATACAATTCCGCCAAGGTTGTTGGGGTTTTGACGTTCACTGTGCACTAAAAATAACATGACGTCCTTATTTTATAGCTCAATACGAATGTGGCGATTTCAAAATTTTATAGTTTTTGTTTTGTTTTATTATTTTTCAAAAATAAAAATCTTTGAAAAAACAAAATTTTCTTAGCATCACCATTTTCTGACAGCCATAACATTTTGAGATTTTGGTCTACAGAGCTGTATAGGGCTGTTTTGTTTTATTTTGTGGAACAAACTGTAGTTTTTATTGGTACTATTTTTGTGGTACTATTTGTGGTACTATTTTTGTGGTACCATGAACATCAAAATTCCTTTGATATGAAGTAGAATTTGTCCATAATGGTGAAGCCTGAACTTGAATATTTCAGAATCAATGTGTTAAAGCAACTCAATGCCAAAGTGAAAAGTCTAGATTCCCCCATCACCAAGGATATATTTTCCTAGTCCATGTAGAGAACATAAAAACTTGAAGCATCACAATCAGAAATTTCTTTCCTAAAACTAAGAGGTGTGAAGACTGAGAATACTTTTTTTATTTTGTTTTTCTCTTTTCTCATGTTACTCGCGTCCACATTGTCAGGGAATGAACCCAGTGTTAAGTTTTCAAATTAACAATGACCTTTTTCTAACCTTTGCATCTTCCAAAAGTGCACGGTCACACCAAACAACACCCCAAGGCTATCATCTTTACTGTTTACATTTCCAAAATTATTTTAAATTGGTTTGCTACACTAGAGCCGGCCAGTGTCTGCAAAATTAGAAGGCCTTTATAATTACGAACTCCCGACTCAAAAATATTCAGACTATAAAAGATTTATATGCTTTTCCTGAAGCTTTACAAACCCTGATGCAAACAACTTTTCCCAAATAAATGGTATTTGTTCAGTCTATTTTTAACTATTTTTATGATTATAATTATTGTTGCTTGTTTGGAATCATTTAAAAGGGTACATACATGATGTTCAAATAGATTATTGTTTATTGCTATGCAAATGGGCCCACATTCAAAAATGTTAATTGGTTCCATTTGCTGTAGAAAAAACTTTCTGATTATAAATAATATTATTATTTGTTTTGAGAAATTTTACTTTTGAAAAAAATTAGGACTTTTTCCTAATAATACATTAAACATTTGTTGTATAAATCTTTGTTTAAATATGCGTTTAAAATTGCAAATGTTGTAGACAACTATAAAACCGTATATTTTGTCTAAAGTTCGATCAAGCTCTTGGTACATTCAGTGCCAGGACTATTGAATCAGCCACATCCAGTGTAGAAATCGCTCAAAATTCAATATGTTTGATTTGGTTGAATTGTTCAACTGTTTCAATTTGCGATTGAATCAGTTCTATCAGAATCGAAAGTGCCCTAATTGGCCTGAAAACTTATGTATGACACTTTGAGGTCTCCTAAGACTCATACATTTTCTCTCTTGTCTGTCACCCTTTTTATTTTATTTTTTATAACTTCACTATCTCTCTCTCTAGCTTTGCTCTCCTACCAAAACCCAATATTCACCCAACTTGAATGACCAGATGCAACTCAAATTTTTACAAAATTTTGGTCAAATTTGATTTGCTTCATAGTGGGAACCACCATTCGTTAGATTATGAAGAGCATATGTCACTTCAGAGTGAATTTTCTTTTTGAATTTTATTGATAAGCTATACCTGATCGCTGTAGATAGAGATGAGCGAATTATTGGAAAATTTGATTCGGCTGCTTCACCAAATTTTACAAAAAAATATCTTTGTAAGTAGTGAGTACAATGCCCATCATTGTACCCCTCAGATACTGCGTATATAACAGAGTGTAATTTTTTTTAAAAAATATCAATATTGCCTGATCCTTTTGCTCACGACGGGCTGGCCGCCACCATCTTGCTTGAAGATCGGGCGAGAAATTTCCCATGGCCCAAGATGACGTCATCACACCACCTAGTGTGGTGAAGTCATACGTTACTGGATTTTGTGCGAGATCTTCAACCAAGATGGCAAGCAAATGGATCAGGTAAGTATGATTTTTTTTTGTTTTTCTACACTATTTCATGTTAAATCAATTTGCTACCACAAAGCACGATGTGGCAAATCCAATTTATCCTGACTTCGATTCGCTCAACACTAGTTGTAATGTTGTTCACTATAAAACATTTGTTCAAGTAATTTTATTTCCTATAAAATCTGAACTTTTCTATATACACTTCCAAATGTATTTTTTTAAAGTGGTTTTCTCATTTCATCATCACTAAGACTATAGAAACTAAGTCAAGACCATCAGGTGTCTGGGAAACAGGGGAACCGCTCGGCACTCACTGTTTCAGTAGCATCCATGCTGTTTCAATAGCTCCCATGCACCACATAGAAGCTACAGAAACAGCATACCACAGCAAGCTATGCTGTTTATGAGTAAGGGAAAAAAACCTAGCTTACTGTTCTACACTATTTTGGTAGTTCCCATGCACCACAATTGGAGCTACTGAAACAGCAAATGACAGGCCACTGTGCTATTTCCTGGCCATCTGGTGGTCAGGACTTCTCATCTAGCCTACATAACAGCGAGATGAGACAACCCCTTTAAGGTATTGAAGAGTAAATATGAATAAGCTTTTTTCTTGTTTTGAAGGTGGGCCTCATAAGTAATGCAATCTAAAAAGGAGTAAGCGCATTTTGACCTGGAATATTTGTAGGCTTACATGTGAAATCTATGGTCTCTGAGTCTTCGGTAAGGGTACTCTTCAGTAAAAGAAAATGAAAAATGCATGGCAGTCACCGCATCTTTTATGTGTTATGTGAAGAATCAAATTCTTCCTTTTGCTTTGCTCTTTGTGTTGGCTTTCAGAAGGTGAGAGTGCCATGAATATATGTTCACAAATAAAAACTTAGACCCAATTCCTCAGCATCTTGGCCAATGAATTCTATGAATGCCAGTAAACATTAATCATTATTGTTAGCATGCTGTGAGAACTTGTCTTACTCCTCTCTTGATTTTCAGCTTGTGATATTGATAGTGACAGGACTACAAAACAGTAACAGCCACAGTCCAGAAATAAGAAAAATAGTTTATGAAACAGGAATCTCAAATAAAACAAATTTTTCTTTGCATGTTGATCCAGCCTATACATTGTGGTGTCTGCAACATGCCATGCAATACATGGTATACATTTCATTTTACTTCATTCACTCTTTGGATGTGATTTATTCATCCAAATTAAAACTAAGACTCTTAGGACCTATGTTGGTTCCATTCATTCAGTTTTCTATTGCTTTTGGATGCCAAGAATAGTGTAACATGTTGCACGGTTCCTGATGTTGAAAAAAAGAAAGTGAACTGAAATAGAATTTGTTAAAGCTCTCATGGCTTTATGGGGTTTTCAGGGAGGCCAAAAAATTGTAGAGAAGGCCAGAAATGTTCTAAAATAAAAATGAAATCTTAGTCAACTACTCAATCCCCAGCCACTCCAGCACCAGTGCTCTGTTGCTGCTGATGGTCTACACTTCCAAACTCCAGCAATGAGATATCTGGCTACTTCATGTGACTGCTGCAGCCAACTATTGGCCTCAGTGGTCACATGGGGTGGTCAACATGTCATTGTTCAGTTCCTGCCTCTCTACAATGAGGACACCCTTATTAATTGGCTTCAGCAGTAGATCGACACATCAATGCTCCATCATTGGACGCATAGACCGGTGGGAGCACCAGAGTGATTCTGCAGGAACAGTGAGGGATTAAGTAGGTGAGAAAGGTTTCTTTTTTCCATATATTATGACATTCTCATTCTTCCATACAATTTTTTTGGATCCTGGAAAACCTATTTAAAAGGACACTTCAAACAGAAAGTGTCAGCACAGATAGAAAGCCTACTCAGATAGCTACAAAGGTAATATAAATGTCTGTTTGTTACTGCTATGAGGGGTAGATGTTATATGCAAGGTGATCCTCATGAAAAAAAGTAGGTATAGAATTGGCTACTTGTCTCGATAGGATTAGATGAAGAGGTCCGCAGAAGAGCAGTGCCTTGATTATAGTAACGTGTAATGCTCTTGTCATGGTGATGGTCTGACTTCACACTTCACTTATTTGGTCAGTTACGGGTCAAAAACTGACTAAATAACTGAAGAGTTAAAGGGGTTCTGCAGTTTTTTCAAACTGATGATCTATCCTCTGGACAGTTCATCAGCATCTGATCGGCGGGGGTCCGACACCCGGGACCCCTGCCGATCAGCTGTTTGAGAAGGCAGCGGCGCTGCAGGAGCGCCGCGGCCTTCTCTGTGTTTACCGCAGGCCCAGTGATGTCACGACTAGTATCACTGGCCTGGGCGGGGCTAAGCTCCGTTCACATGAATGGAGCTTAGCCGCGCCCAGGCCAGTGATAGTAGTCGTGACGTCACTGGCCTGCGGTAAACACAGAGAAGGCCGCGGCGCTCCTGCAGCGCCGCTGCCTTCTCAAACAGCTGATCGGCAGGGGTCCCGGGTGTCGGACCCCCGCCGATCAGATGCTGATGATCTATCCAGAGGATAGATCATCAGTTTGAAAAAACTATAGAACCCCTTTAACACAGTCTTACAGGTCAATGTTAGCGTCAGGTATAATGTACTTAAACGTGCAGTGGCCCAAGATTCTACTTTAGAGTGAAAGAGTGCACTCCTTTTATACCATCTACTGATTCTACATAGATTGCTAGAGAACCAGTTCTGTTACATGCTGATACAAGTAGTGGGCCCATGACAGAGTGGGGAGGGTGTCAGCAATAAGTTTGTGTTGACGTCACTTTATTTTTCCCTTCTTCTGATCTGTTACAAGAACAACCCCCAAATAACGTCTTTTTAGAATCAAGTGGAATAACCTAGTGGAATAACTTTTGTATAAAACAATGTGGAAACCCCAATAACGGTAGTATCAGACCACTACTACTAGTATAGACCACCCCAATTACAGAATCAAGGAGTAATGAAATTACTTATCTATAATGCAAAGTATAAAACCAAATACATGAAAAAATAGAGCATTATTTCACCCCAATTACAGAATAAAGTAATTATAGAATTACATATGTATAAAACAATGTAGACACCACAATAGCAGTAGTATTAGACAGCTTTTTTCACCCAATTTGTGCAGCAAGGTGTAATAGAATTGCTTATCTATTAACCAAGGGGGACACTGTTCTATTAGCCCCTGTACTCTCCCTATGCTCTCACTATAGTGTGGATAGAGTCTCCCTATGATCTCCCTATTATCTCCCTACACTGTCTCTGAACTGTCCCAAACTATGCGCAACTAATCAAGTTCTACTTTACACCAGTTTGATAAATGACCTCCAGTGTATGCTGTTATTTACTTGCCCTCCCACCTCAATGTTCTAGCTGGACTTTTGATTTTTTTTATTCTACAGTTACTCATTTGTAGCAAAAGTATTGGGCCAGCCTAATAAGTGTTGCACCAGATACCAATACAATATACTAAATCAAATTTTAAGACAGTTATCCTAAATGTTCAGCCATGCAATGATGTACAATGATATTAATCTATTACTAATACTGTGCAAATCTTGTCTGAACTATGTGGAATATAACAGTAAATAATAAATATGAGAAAATGAAGATAAGAAAAGAAATCGAGTCAACATTGAAATGCTTTCTTAGTAGATGAGCCAAATCAGCAACATTCGTTCACCTTTATGGGATGGTGTACAAATGTTTAACAGCAATCTGCGTAAAGGAAATCCAGAACCAGGTATTCATATAGAAAGATTTTAGAAGTTCTGAAAAAGATATAAGAACTTCTGATGCTTTGCCAGTTGCTGATAGATGATCCAGAACCATGCTGTGAATGATGAGAAGAAGATGGATGTAGATGAGGTCACCAGTGCATTTCAGTAGTAGAAAAAGAATGAAAAATCATACAGATATTACAAGCATGCATGTAAACTAGTGGTAGGCTTAGGTTCCTGTGGGTGACCAGTCTCCACATGGGTTCTTCGCAAAGAGCATGCAAGCCTACTGTGAGTTGCATGCTCCAGATCAAGGCTTTAGAATTCACCCCACCGGTGACAACTAATTCAACACAGATCATGACAAAAAAAATACACCTCAAACAAATAAGAACAGAGGTGATCTAGGAAGAGAGATCTTATTCATCAGCCCAGGAGATGAGATGCTACATAAAGTATGAATAGATCCTGGGCCCCAGGGTAATAGACCCAAGTTTAAAGACAGTAGACAGACCCAAACAAGTCACAGATTAAAGAGTTAACAGTCAATCCAATTAAAGAATGGACAAGATAAATAAAGCTTTAAAAAAAAAAGCTTTATGCTACTTTCACACTGGCGGCAGGCCTGATCCGGCAGGTGAAGGGTGCTGCCGGATCAGGCCTGCCGCAGTGACATGTGTGGAGCCGGAACCGCGCTCCGGCCCCACACATGTCACACAGTATATATATACACATAAACATAAACATACACACACATATAGACATACAAACACACATACATACTTACATGCTCCCCGGCAGGTCTTCGGAGCGTCAGAGGGACAGGACGGCTCACACAGGTCACGATTCCCCACAGCGCCCTCTGCTGGGCGCCTGGTGGAATCGTCATCTGTGCGCGCCGTCCTGTCCCTCTGACGCTCCGAAGACCTGCCGGGGTGCATGTAAGTATGTATGTGTGTTTGTATGTCTATATGTGTGTGTATGTTTATGTTTATGTGTGTGTCTGTGTCTGTATGTGTCTATGTGTAGCCGGATCCGTAATGGACTCCATTGAAAGTCAATGGAGGGCGGATCCGGTTACCATTATGGTCACACCAGACGGATCCACCCCCATTGACTTGCATTGGGGGTCATTCCGGATCCGTCTTGGTGCGGATGCCTAGACCGAAGAGCAAACCGCAGCATGCTGCGGTTTGTTCTCCGGTCTGAAGACGGAACGGAATGCTTTCAGGAGTTGTCTTCAGTTCAGTTTTGTCCCCATTGACAATGAATGGGGACAAAACTGAAGCGTTTTATTCCGGTATTGAGCCCCTATGACAGAACTCAATACCGGAATTTTAAAACGCTAGTGTGAAAGTAGCCTTAGACCTGGACAAGCCGATCGTGGAGGTGCCAGGAGTCAAAGGGCCATATGAAGGTTGGTGGGGAAGAAAAATAAAATGGTAAAAACTCCTCCCTAGTAGTAGTGCCTTATTCTGCACATGTGCAGTTGTAAAGGATAGTCTAATGTTTGAAGGACAGCAGATATCTATGTTTGGGGCAACAGGGGTCAACATGCTAGCTATCTCTGTCTTCCATGACTTTTATGATCTTGTTTACATAGTCATGTAGGTAGATTGTGAGCTCTATTCACGGAGGACTAGAAGATGTATAGTACCAGAGACCTGATGGTGCTACAATTGGTTTGTAATGTAATGCTTTGTAGTACTCATGTTATGTCACCGTTTATGCAATACACTTGTACACCAGTAGATGAGGTATAGTTGGCAGTATTTGGCAACAAGAATGGAACTTACTAACTTGCTATTCCATTCCTCCCCTCTAGGAGTGTGCTTGTCTGACTTTCTGACAAGGAAGGGACAGAGCTAGAGAGAGCAAGTTTAGCATGAGAATTTAAAAAGTGAGTGAGGGAGCATGCACTCCATCTCCTGCTCCTCGTGGCTGCGTGGACCACGGACGCAGCTCATCAAGGAAGATGTAATTGCCTCAGGGAGACTGAAGGGTCCTGGACCATGGAGGTGGCTCACCTAGGAGGACTTTATTGTTCCAGGAAAACTGCAGGGTCCTAGGCTGTGGAAGATTTGTCAACTACAGCATATTTTAGTCAGCTGAGTGATCATACAGCCAATCTATCAAGACTCCGTTGCAAAGTGGTGGGTAACACTTTCAAACACTTCAGGACAGGGATAGCTAGAAGCCTGCAAAATTCAGTGGACACCTACAGCCACAGGTGCCAGAGTAAAGCAGTAGGGAAAGGAATCCAAAGAGAGACAGCGTCAACTAGAAAGTTTCCAACTGTCATCTTTGCTACCATATCTCATCATCTGGGAGGAGAGAAATTGTACTTTGTGCACACTGCTGATGAATGTGCTGGTATCTGTTTTTACACTCAGTAAAGGAAGAAGTTCTTTGCTCAACAATCTCTGCCTGGTTCCTTTCATCATCCCATTTTTCACTGCATCGAACCCAGAGAGGCCTGAGGTAGGCCACCGTGACACAACAATACTACATCAAGACCACTACCACTCCCATCGCATGCACTGGCTTCTTGGAGACATCACCACAGATGCATACTAAACTCTTTACACATAATAACACACTAAAACTTTTATATTTTTAGGAATCTTTTCAGACATCTATGTATTGCTGCCAGGAGGCTCTAGGAAGAGCTGGAAGAAACTGAGGGGAATGAATCTCTAATGGCCCTAGAGCATGTGTCTGTGTGCCTTCTCAGTCCAACCGTGAGTGTACTAGCTGCATTTCCCAGTTAATTAAATATACAATCCATCTTCTATTCCTTCTACAAATGTAAACTCAACAGCATTAAGTAATGAAGTTATTCCCAGGGCAAGCAACAAAGTATAAAAATGGCCCATCCACCAAAACACATTTACCAAAAGTTGTATAAACAACAAAGATGTATGGTACCGAAAGGGGTTCTGAAATAAAAGTTGAAAGCCTATAATGGCTTGTGTTTTCCTTTGCTCATTGACAAACCAAAAAAAACCAAGTGGGGTCTGCTTCCCTTAAAACAATTTCTCTTTCCAAATGACCTTTTTAACTGTTCATTTGTGTAACGATATACTCATATATATGTATATAGCACAGAATTATACAGAGAGTCAGCCATGAGTCACGCTTTATAAACTACATCCAGCTTTATCAATGGAGAATATATAACAAGCAGGGCTTCATTTATTTAACTTGGGCCTTAATGTCTTTGGAACTATGTGTTTGGGTAACGATGGATGGCGATTATATAGCCCAAGCAAACAAGAGGGAAAGCTTAAAGTACCAGCAAATGATAGAAGTCTGCAGACTAATTACAAAAATCATTATTGTTGAGAGTGGATGTCAGGGCTAATGCATATTGTGCTTGAAAAACGCATTCTGGATTATTTCCTGGAGAGATAAATACTTGAATAGGTCACTGAAATTCCCAGAAAATAAACACTGACTCTTGGACGCAGACTCCTTTCTGAGGCTTGTTTCACCCTCATTAATATAATTGGAAGAATCCTTAAGAAATTCTTCGCAATATATGATCGCTGAAATTCTAAAGTAAGACGTTTTATTGTTCTTTACAGTTTTCTGTCATTAACAATAAAGAGCTTTCTAGACAATTACATTTCCAGTTTGCAATAAAAAGTTGTAATGGAAACTGGAAGGAATTTTTGACATAATTGTAAGTTTACAGTTATATTTTCTGTAAAATCAACATGTGGCCTAATCCAAGTAACAAGTGCAGAAATTGGACGTTTTGATATTCCCAGATGAGAAAATAAAATCATACACAGGGTACCATAATTAGTATTGCCTATAGCAATAAAGAAGCATAAAACTCATACAGGTGGAGGCTCACCACATTAATGAAGGAAATGGGGTGAAGGCCACATATAACTGAGTGCAGTGCCATCCAATGAGAAAAAGGAGAAATGAGGAGCTTGAGCCACGTTGCCAGTAGAATGGAAAAGAGTCTTACCACAGGAGTTCAGGATCAACTTTACTGACAATGTGTTTCGGCACTGAACTAGTGCCTTCATCAGGCTAAAATGGCCTGATGAAGGCACTGGTTCAGTGTCAAAACGTGTTGCCTCCAGTGGTAAGACTTCATTGCATTCTACTGGCAGCAAGGCTCAAGCTCCCTTATTTCTCCTTTTCATTGATATTCCAGATGAACATATAATAATTGGCCCTTAGAGTACAGAAGCCAGACAACTGGTAGTGCAGAGCAATCTTGCTATTTGCTGCTATAGAAGTAACGTCTTCCAGCAACCTTGGTGTCTTGACAAAAATGGACAAAAGATGAGAGTGCAGGGAGGCACAGCCAACAAGTCTTGTTGAGTTTTGGGTCAGGTAAAGCAGAGCACAGCGTTTTGCTTCTAGAGTCCGTTTTATAGAAGAGGCTAAACCCTCTTTTACTAAATATAAGGGTCAACCTAAGTCAAGCCAGAGTGAGGAAAAGCCAGATGCTTCTAAAGCTGCAAACAGCTCCTTTGCTAGAGGAGCCATTGTTGATCTTTCTATTTTCTATGATGAACACTATTAAAGAGTAGGTCCAAAAAGTCACAAATTACATAAAAAAACTACTCTTCAATCCTCTACCAATCCAGCGTAAAAGCTCCTTCAGTCCCCTGCTGGTCTATGTTTGCAAGCTGTCAACAATCTGGCACAGGACTGCTGAAGGCAATCAGTGACCTCATCAGTCTCCTCATGTGCCACTCTACTGGCATCATCAATGACGTCAGTAGGAATAGCACTTGATGGTTGAGGCCAGTGATTAGCTGCAGCAGTTATCTACCAGATTGTTGGCATGTTGTAAACTGGATCGGAAGAGGACTGAAGAGTCGTGTTTTTTTCTTTTTTCTATTTTAAGACACTTGTGGCTCTTTTAAAAAAATTTCCACTAAAATACCAGTTCAGTGCTTGATATAATTTCATGATGTCAATATGTGGTCAGTATACCTTCTTCATTCATAAATACCCCATGTGACCAAATTGTAAGGCAAGAATTCCCGCAAGAAGGTTCTCACATTACATGGCACCTCTAAACCAATAATTTCAGTTTTATTGATGTAATGAACTCACTGTAAAATTCTTGACCAGTTCATCAACTGCAGTATCCTGGTGGGCAAGAGTCAAATGGTGAGTCCTTGAGTTGGAACCATCAAAACACTGGTCATGTAGATGGAGGTACAATAAAAAGCACTGAAGGGCACACAGTTTACTTCCACATGGGATATCATTTGCAACAGAAAATATCCTCTGCCAATTCCCTGCAGCACATAACACAGCAAGGCCTGGTAAAAATTATAGAAAACCCTGATTTTGCAGATTTAAACCTATGCATTGCAAATGATGACATACATGGTGAAAAGATGCAACATAAGCTGAAGTCCTGTGGCTATAAAACCAGCACCTCTGGGCAATTTCCGATGATTTTTTAGATTTTTTTTTTCTGCATAATGTAGATAAAATTTTGTTAATGCCACAAATTTGTCTCCTGAAATTCTGCGGTGGAAAATCTGCAGAGTATCCATTTTGTGTGGACATATGCTAAAGGATACGTATACTAAATAGACTGGAGCTCCTGCGGAGAGCAGCATCTTGGTTAACTTTGTTTTTTTTAATACCTCCTCTCGATTAAGTTCTTGGGGTTTGTTTTATTACCTTTTAATTGTAATAGTCCCTTTGACTTACCGTACATTGGCTCACCACAGGGCAGCAACAAATAACAAATATCAGTAGACATTGACCTAGAAATAGCATGAAGCAGTCACTGAAAAAGAATTTTTGGGAAAAAAAAGGTCAAAGTTCAACAAGCTCAGTAGCTCACATATAACGCTCCTTGCCCCACTGAATTCTTGCGCTCTTTGGTAACATAACTAGCCATCCCTCTGTGTATGCAAAGAGTTAAAAATCCAATCTGCACTCACCACATGAAAAGGAAATGAGGATGGACTGCTGTCTTAAATGTGAATCATGTCCTTCTGCGCGCTGACTTTGTTCTGTAACTATTCTGCCTTTGATAAACTGACAGGGGCTTATTGGTAATGGTGCGTTTGTCTGTTAATGGCAGAGGTATGCACAAAATTATCAAAAGCAGAATACTTCAGAAGGTCATATCTCCGGGGAGAGGGATAAAAATAATGATAAACATGCTGCAGAACAAGTCAGAATGTTGTTCCATGTAACCGGATTGAGACCATCATTAAATCATCATTAAAAACTGGGGGTGAAGGACGTTTACTACATCAGAAAATATAGGATTTCATTCCACCTATGTTCTGCTTTAACCCTTGCTTGTTGCATCGTGGATGGATAGTTCTAATATTATAGGGAGGATGATTATAAAGATCTTGGCACAATCAGTCTTTCCCTTTAATATAAAGTACTTTGTGAAAAAGGTTTTTTGGTGATTTTTTTTATTTTAATTTTAGAAAACACACAATTGGTGAGCCCAACCATTAGTTTATTTAATTTTAATTTTGTCTTTCAAATCTATAGCAAATCAATATCTACAGTGGCATGCAAACATTTGGGCACCCCTGATAAAAATTACTGTTACTTTGAACAGTTAAGCAAGTTGAAGATGAAAAGATCTCCAAAAGGCATAAAGTTAAAGATGACATATTCTCTTTGTATTTTATGGAAAAAAGAATTATTTTTATTTTTTACATTTCCAAAATAACAAAAAAGCAAAAAAAAAAAGTTTGGGCACCCTGCATAGTTAGTACTTAGTAGCACTCCCTTTGGCAAGTATTACAGCTTGTAAAACATTTTTTGTAGCAAGCCAAGAGTGTTTTATGTTTTTTTCTTGTTTGAGGAATTTTCATCCATATTTTCTTGCAAAAGTCTTCCAGTTCTGTGGGATTTCTCTCCTCTGTCGTCTTACATGCACTGCTGTTTTGAGGTCTATCCACAGATTTTCAATGACATTCAAATCAAGTGACTGTGAGGGCTATGATTAAACCTTCAGCCTGCACCTTTTGAGGTAGCCTATTGTGGGTTTTGAGGTGTGTTTAGGATCGTTATACATTTAAAGAAGCCATCCTCATTTCAATTTTTTTTTTACAGTTGTTATGTTTACTTCCAGAATTCGCTGGATTTTTATTGAATTTGTTCTACCATCAGCCCATGAAATGTTTCCCATGCCATTGACTGCAACCCAACCCCAAAACATGATTGATCCACCCTCATGGTTGGAGAGGTGTTCTTTTCATGAAATTCTGTGTCCTTTTTTCTACAAACATACCTTTGCTCATTGTGGCCAAGGAGTTTAATTTTAACCTCATCAGTCCAACGGATTTGTTTAGAGGTTCTTTTTCAAAGTTCTGAAGATGATTTTTGACGCAGGAGAGGTTTTTTCTGATGACTCTTCCATGAAGGCCATATTTATGCAGGTGTCACTGAACAGTAGAACAATGTACCACAACTTCAGAGTCTGCTAAATCTTCCTGAAGGTCTCTTGGAGTCAATCAGGGATTCTACTTTGCCTTTCTAGCAATCCTATGAGCAGCTGTCTCTGAAATTTTTCTAGGTCTTCCAAACCTTCTCTTGACCATTTCTTAATTACGTTTCAAACTGAGGAAATGGCAACCTGAAAGCGCTTTGCTATCTTCTTATAGCGTTCTCCTCAGGGTTGCCAACCGTCCAGAAATTTCTGGACAGTCCGTAAAAATAGGTGACTTTTTTCCTGTGTCCGTGAAAAAAAATTGATGTGTCCGTGATTTTTTTGATGCTGCTGGTACTTGACTAAATTAATTTAGTGGTAATAATCATTATTTTAGAGTTTACAGTAAATTATGGTAATGAGATATTATCAGTATATTGAGCTATAGACATGTATCACTTATAATCTTCATAATTCATTATGATTTTCCAATTTGTCCGTAAAAAATGTTGGCCGTCCGTGATTTCGGGATAAGTTGTCCAGAAAAAAGAAAAGCTCTGGTTGGCAACCCTGGTTCTCCTGCTTTATGGGCCTCAACCATTTTCATTTTCACAGTTTTAGGTAGCTGATTAGAAGGACCCATGGCTGCTGTTTTTTCAGACAAGGTTAGAGGAGTCTGGGTATTTATAAAGCTTTGAAATTTGCATCACCTGAACTTTCCTAACAATGATTGTGAACAAGTTTTAACCCTAACAGCCTATTTAAGGTCTGAGACCTCTGTCAAAGTTACCTGAGTGTGCAAATCTCCTTGGGTTCCCATACTTTTGCAAGGTGGTTGTTTCCTTTTTTCACTCTAAAATTGTACAAAACCAAAATACCACACTGATATTGCTTAAAATGTTGAAAAGTGTCTTCCATCTTTAACTTTATATATTTTGAAGATCATTTTATCTTCAACTTGCCTAACTGTTCATAGTAACAGTAATTTTGGCCAGGGGTACCCAAACTTTTGCATGCTATTGTTTATCTTGTTTATTGTTTATTTCTATAGATGGCAAACCCTTTAAAAAAACCAAGAACATCAAAGAGCATGGGGCAACAAACCTATTCCACGTGTGCATGAAATGGTGCATTAACAGCGGACTGGTCATATACCATACAGGGAAATTTTTCTGGAGGGCCAATGCCCAGGGAGCCACCCAAGCCGTCCCCATGGCTGCCCACGGCTGCTCATCGGCATACCTTGAACTGATATGGAATTTCCTAAAAAGATGCTTGTAAATTTAAGCACAATGAGCCATATTCACTAATGTGAGTGTACATAGATTTCGGCTCAAGTTGCACAAAAATATAGCAACATGTGTCACATACACTACTTGTAGACTGGAGCCATCGCTCTGTTACATCTTTTATATATACCTATTGTCAGATTGTCTTCTTCCTGTCTTTTGGTTGAAAACCCATAAAGTTTCCAAGGCAGGAAGGAACTCATATTACTAATAGAGATCGATTAATATACTATTCAGATACGGGATATCTTCCATTGTTCACTGATTCCCGATTATTATTTTAATGTATAATATCTTACATATTAAAGGGGTTCTGTAGTTCTTTAAAACTGATGATCTATACTCTGGATAGATTATCAGTATCTGATCGATGGGGGTCCGAAACCCGGGACCCCCCCCCGATCAGCTGTTTGAGAAGGCAGCGGCGCTGCAGGAGCACCGCGGCCTTCTATGTGTTTACCGCAGGCCCAGTGACGTCACGACTAGTATCACTGGCCTGGGCGGGGCTAAGCTCCATCCCAGGCCAGTGAAACTAGTCGTGACGTCACTGGGCCTGAGGAAAACACAGAGAAGGCCGCAGCGCTCCTGGAGCACCGCTGCCTTCTCAAACAGCTGATCTGCGGGGGTGTCGGGTGTCGGACCGCCGCTGATCAGATGCTGATGATCTATCCAGGGGATAGATCATCAGTTTTACAGAACTGCAGAACCCCTTTAACTATTAATTATGAGTTGTTTCCATTTATACATCTTGCCATCATCTCTGATGGTACCCAACACTGTATATTTTTCGCTATCTCCACCTACTTTATGCAGTATGACTTATATTATATTGTTTATATTGCCTCTATTTATCATATAAGTCTATACTTTGATGTATAAACCCGATCGTTGCATTACACGATTACATGCTCAAGTATACTATACACTCTGCTCCATGTATTACCACTATCTTTAACTATTTTAACTATTTATGTATTTTGTATTTTAGTTGGCTTATATTGTCTTTATTTATTGAAACAATTTAGATTTTGTTTTCATAAATATAATTGCTACATACATGAGGTGTAATAGCTGCAAGCACCGCGGCGCTTTCATGGAGGACAGTACTCCCAGCGCTACTTGCCATTCATGAAGAATGGCACTCCCCTATCTCCTCCCCACAAAACATATGGCCTGCGCGCCAAAACTGTTTTAAATGTGCACCTTTCTCTATTTGATGTTATTGTAATAGTCCTGAGAAAGGGGGCTGTTCGCCCCTGAAAGCGTAGACCTAATAAAACTATATGCTTTTATTAATACTTACCTGGTATTGTACTCCTGATGACAGCACCCATACAGAGGTTCCTTCTCCATTTTTACTTCATTTGATTTATTCATTCTGATGTCCGTTACCACGGCGTGATTTGGAACCAGGCTGCAGTCCAGGCATACCGTCGGCTGGTCAGTTTTTACCAGCGAAGCCCAAAAAGCTGTTGTGACTTTCACAACTACACAACTATATCTGGTAAGTGCATTTACGTTTATTACTTGCTTATACAACAAACGGCACTGCACATGAGGCGCTGCCTCCCTGTCCCTCTTTTTTGTAACATGTGTCACTTTAGGACATGTCACTGCTGAGACCAGAAACACGTTGCAGCAGTGCTTGTGATGACAAATGGACAGGGGTCTAGAAACAAGGGGATGGAGCCCTTGGAGCAGAAATGAAGCATTGATGACTAGTAAGTCTCATTGTTTCTTTAGGCGGAGCAGATTTGGCACATAACTACAATTGTGGTAGGGGTCGGACATCCTCTTTAAGTTATAACAACACAGAAGTAACTTGGGTTCACACTTAGCTCTGCACCATTTGCAAAGCTATATACTTATATATAGAATTTAATTGCCTTTCCAACTATGACTATGGAAGAACTACAGTATTTCCGGCAGTTCCAGCATTATTGTCATGAAGCTGTGCATTAATAAGAGGATACACCTTTTAGATGTGAGGATGTTTCATACTATTTGCACGCTTATGTTAGTGTGTGATAAGCACCATACGCTTTTATTGCTATCATAGTAGGCTATGTTACTGATGAAAAAAGAAAGAAAGAAAGAAAGAAAGAAAGAAAGAAAGAAAGAAAGAAAGAAAGAAAGAAAGAAAGAAAGAAAGAAAGAAAGAGAAAGAAAGAAAAGAAAGCTGAAAGTGGGCATTAATATAGAGTAGGGGTGCACAACCTGGGTCCTAGAGGCCACATACATCCCTCGATACTATTCTGTGTGGCCCCCAACCATCTGGTGACAGACATGTATGTCTGTGTCTTGTGGCTGCTCACATGTATTTTTCATGTATTCTCCCATTAGATGGGAGTCTTGGAGGTTTAACTAGACATTAATAGTATATACTGTATGTTGAATATGCCATAAATATAGTACTTCAGTTGGTAATACCCCTTTAAGTTTAATTTTTGGCCCTCAGAATTGGTTCAGTCTGGCAATGTGGCCCCCAACCAGAAAAGGTTGTGCACCCCTGATATAGAGATCTTTTATATTTGAGGATGTCTCATACTATTCACCACACTTACGTTAGCGTGTGGTAAGCACCATACACTTTTACTGATATCATAGTAGGCTATGTTACTGCCCCCACTCTGAAAGAAAGAAAAAAGAAAGAAAGAAAGAAAGAAAGAAAGAAAGAAAGAAAGAAAGAAAGAAAGAAAGAAAGAAAGAAAGAAAGAAAAGAGAAAGAAAGAGAAAGAATAAGAAAGAAAGAGAAAGAATAAGAAAGAGAAAGAAAGAAAAGAAAATACATAGTGAGATAGATAAATAGATAGATAGATAGATAGATAGATAGATAGATAGATAGAGTAAAAGAAAGGTCTACAAGTTGAGAACTAGAAATTGAATGAACTTTATATGAAAATCCCAGGTGCAGAAACATATGCAGATGCAGAATTTAAGTCCGGCAGACCAAGCAGTTGCACAGTGTTTGAAACCCTTCTGAACCGCGGTCTATTTCTTCCAAGCAGAACGGATATTTACTTTCTTAAAGGCTTTAATTATACACTAGATAAAAAACTAGTCTTGTCTCTTTTTTCAGCTCTGAACATCAGTGCAGGCACAAAGTGGACATTGTGGCGCAGAGTGTTAGGAAAGAAACCCACAAAAAGCTTTTTTTGTCAACTATCAGAAATGCAGCAAATACATGAATTCAGCATGCAGAACAACTCCATACCTCCTGTCACTTTTATTAAGGTGAAACGGGGCGAATGTTCATAGGACGTGTAACATTCCACAGCTATCAACTCTTTCACTGTAGTTCCCCTAGAGATGTTCTGCACATCAGATACTCTTAAAACCACAGATAATAACTAAATGGCTGCTAGTCACTGTCCTGTATAGGAGAAGTTGTCAAAACAACGGCCATTTCTCTGACATCACTTCCTTCTGAGCAACTATTGGCTGAAACTGCACCTCACACACTTCCTCCTCTGCAGCTATTGGCTGAAACTACAGCTCACATACTTCCTGCTCTGCAACTATTGGCTAAAACTAAACCTTACAAACTTCCTGCTCTGCTTGCCCCCTTATGTACTCTGCACATAATCCTGGTCATATTGAGAGCTTTCTGCTCTCTTCCACATACTCCCTCCTGCTTTCTAGCACTAACACAAAAGAAAGTAGCAGATATATAGTTTTACGTCTGTCATATCTATCCATACAGCTCTTTTATAGCTATCTATCTAGTATGTAAGATCTATTTTATTTATGTACAGTATCTATCTAGTTTATCTATCTAATATCAATCTACATAATGCATATCTTACATCCGTCCCATAGCTATCTGTCCTGTATCTTATATATCTCTTTTATGTATCTAATATGTTTCTATTTTATATCTAATATCTGTCGATCTATCTGTCTCTTGTATCCATTCATATATCTGTCTTATAGCTATCTATTTCAGATATGTGTATCTATGTAATATATATCTAATTTCTTTCAATCTAACATTTATCTATCATATACCTATTTATTATATCTTATAGTTATCTTTTATCTAATATCTATCAATCTAATATCTATCTTATATCTGTCATATACATTTTTTTCTTATATTTATATTACATCTCTCTGTCTAATATCTATCATATCTAGTTCTGATATATATCTATATCTAATATCTATCTTTTAAGTTTCAATTTTATATACATCCTATATCTACACTTCATACATCTAAAACTATCTTCATCTATCTATCTATCTATCTATCTATCTATCTATCTATCTATCTATCTATCTATCTATCTATCTATCTATCATATATATCTAACTGTACATCAAATTATCCATCTACTCTACACAGTCCAATTGAACATGCCAAATCTTTGCAATTATCTGACTTCTGTAGACACTAACATATTCTCTTGCAGTTTAGTGTGTGGCGGGCTCTTTCATAGAGTTAACAATGCCACAATCCTGTCTTTTCCCGTTTCCCAGGTTCCTGTAAAATTAGGCCATTTCTCCCTGTCACAATCAATCATCATTTCAACTCCAATCAGATAAACCTTTCATCTTTTCCCTATCTAAATTGTTCCTCCCAGGGTGATTCACTCAAGCTTAGAGCAACCGTCAGACTTCCAACATTTAAAAAAAAGCCAAGGAGATATTTGATAGTTCATTTGTTCGTTGATGGTATTTACATCTAGCACTGGTGAGATTTTATTAAAGGCCAGTTATGGGCTTACATAGAAGAAGAAAACAATGCATCTCTGTTTCTGTTGCCACGCAAGGCTACTTTAGTTTCATCCTCACATAACACATAGCTCGGAGGTATTTTCTTAACATTGCCAGAGTCTGAAAGAAAACCTAGGATGATGTTTGCGTTGAGCTAACCACGGACAAGTCTAATAACGATGTGATGATGTATAGATGAATTTCTGCTCCTTTGTGACACGGGGATTAAGTCTCCTCTTATCTCCAAAACATCAGAAAAAGTGTCTTGGTTTTAATTTCACCGTGAAGTCAAAGGGGACAACAGTTATGTTATGTACCAACGAACAAAGTGGACTTCCCCCAAGCCAGGGAACAGTGGATTACCTTAGATAAGCAAGTAACACATGAGAAGCTTGAAGAGTGGCAGGCCTCCATAACAAAAACAAGCAAGCAGGGACTCACAAAGTTGTTCCTTTAAATGTGGTGCCTTCTAAACCGGGGACTGATCAATGGTGGCATTACATTAAGGTGCTGATAAATGGATGAGTTTGTCTTCCTCGAAGAAGATGACTAAATAAACCATCTAGAACACCCTCTCATCACTGCGCCCTAATGGATCATTACAATGCATCATTGTGTCTAGTCGTCCTCATCCGACCCCCGGTTAGACCCTCTGTCTCTGCTATTATAACATGAAGAGAAATGATTGTTCTCCTTCGCTAGAATCTCACGCTTCAAAGGTGCGGCCCCAATTACTGGCTTCAAAACATACGTATGTAGATGCGATGTATAGGGCTAAACAAAAAAATGGGCTTCGAGGCAAATAGAAATGGAAAAATCAAAATGTTCAGCAAATCCAAATAAGACAATATAAAAACATGGTAAAATAAGAATGAGTTGCCTAGAGTGTTTAATGTAAAAAAAGAAATGATGGGAAATTCTGTCATACCTGAATGTTCAGGTTGGAAGTGGATCATCGTAGGCTGTTGTGTTTGCAAAGCATGTTCAGTTTATGCACCAGGACAACCTTTGGTGCCTAAGGCCAAACTAGTCCATATTGTCCCGTAAACCAGATAGGTACCAAAAGAGTGTCTTTTTGGCATTTGAAAGACCAGTATATCAGTACTGCCTACGTGGCAATAGAGATGAGAACATTTCCTAAAATTTGTTTTAGACTGATTTGTCCAAACTGGCCAAGAAACTTGATTCCAGTATGGATCAATTCTACCCAAATCTAAAGTGCTTTAAATGCCTGGAAAATTTCTATCTCTCTCTCTCTCTCTCTCTCTCTCTCTCGTCTCTCAATCTCTATCTCTCCTTTCTCTCTATCTCTGGAAAAAATTTTATTCAAAGGAATTTGAACATTTTTTTTTCAAAAATTCTGGTCGAATTTTGATTTGCAGTTTGAAAAAGGTTCAGGGTTGAGCCAAAACCAGTCACTGATGATGCTATTATGTTTGAATAAATGCTTTTTCATATGGTCAAGAAAGTGAGTGCCGGTACTTCTTAGGCTACTTTCACACTTGCGTTTGCAGGATCCGTTTGTGAGATCCATCACAGGCTCTCACAAACGGTCCTGAACTGATCAGTTTTGTCCTAATTCATTCTGAATGGAAAAGGATCCATTCAGAATGCATCAGTTTTGCTTCAGTTCAGTCTCCATTCCATTTTGGAGGCGGACACTAAAACTCTGCTTGCTGCGTTTTGGTGTCCGCATGAAGAAACTGATGCAAACGGATCTGTCATGACTCACAATGTAAGTCAATGAGGACGGATCCGTTTTGTCTGACACAACAGAAAACGGATCCGTCCTCCATTAACTTTCAATGGAGTTCATGACGGATCCATCTTTGCTGTGCAAAAGATAATACAAACGGATCCGTTCAGAACGAATGCAGATGGTTGTATTATCATGAGGGATCCGTTTGTGAGCTCCTGAACGGATCTCACAAACGGATTCTGCAAACGCAAGTGTGAAAGTAGCCTTAGCTATATACCAATGGGGCGCCTTCCCTGGACACGTGCACCACGTGCAAACCTCAGTGCCGACCCATTTTCTCCCATAGTATATTTGTTCAGTTCAGTCACACTATAGTGGAGTAGCTAATTGGACTCCTAAGGCTGGGTGGTCCCTCCAACCATCACAATATATTTGGGCTACTATTAGCTCTAAGTCGATGGGTGACTTAACAGATCCAGCCATGCAGTTGTAAGTTACAAAAGAGCTGCAGCTGGCTGCCATGAAGAGACTTAGCCAGAGTACACTGCATCTTTAGTATATTGTACAACTCTTTTGTTCCACCATGCTACAGCGGCATAGCTGTAGGGGAGCTGAGATTGAGGTTCCAATATATCATATGAGCAGAGCTGAATAGTGTAGTATTCACTGTCCCATGTTATAGGAGAGGAACCACAGATGTTTTGGTGCTGGGGTGGTGGGAGATTCAATGGGTAAGTATTTTGTCTCTTTGTTATTTTAACATATTTAGCTGCTAGAAATATTAAAATATTACAACGTTTATGGTATAGTTACAGGTAAGGTGTCCAGCAGTTTTGTTTTGTGTCAGAGGTGTGGTGGGATCAAAGCTGAACTTTAGCAACAGGTCTCAAAAGCCTTTAGTTAGCCACACATGCTTTTCTGTTGCTAAAACTAGAAAACTGATCTATACTTGACTTCTTTTCATGATAAATGGAGCGGTATACAGTTGTATACACATCAGCCCCCTAGTGGTGACAATATTCAGACATGTTTTTACATTTATGACATGCCAAAGAGGGTCCTGTCCCCACAGATCCTGAATCTGAAAGAGGCAAATACGGAGCTTCACTCAGAGTTGACAAAAAAGATTTCTGAGGAGGACCTGCTGAACCATGACACAATGGGTGTGATTACAGCACAAACGGTGCTGACTGTTTCCCACCAAGATGACTACTCAGGGTACTTTGCATAAGAAAGATTCCAGATTAGAACTTATAATTTTTTATAGTATCTCTTTTCAGAATTTTTACACTCATGCCTGTAAAGCTGTGAAACAGGACAATTATGGGGTGATGTTGGGTGAAATCCAAGTGACAGGTGCCCTTTTTAGATTTCTTCCACCTGGAGAAAAGATTCAGTTTACTGCTCTATAACCACAACCTATACCCTGGTGAAGGCCATTAAACCCTATGATGATCTAAGTAGAACCTTGGTGGGTCTTGATGTTTGTGACCAAAGCAGAAATGCCACAATGCCTCCATATTCTATCTGCTTCTTCTATTCAGTTTCATGAAGCCATTAGTATGTCCTTTCTGCCAGTACATCTGCATAGGCATACTTTTCAGTTCTCTACCATGTTCTCTACTATGTTGCAGTGTTGGACAGCTAGATACAACATATACAACTAAATATGAAATTGTTGGAAAGTAAAATGATCTAACATATTAAACTCTAAATAAAAATCTATTCTGATTTTGCCTCGAAACTTTCTGAAATGACTTCAGTCACATGCCATTCCCCATCCCATCAAAAACTTTTTCCCATAGACCATAATGGAAAACATCTGGTCTATCCAGGCATACGTTTTCTGTGAACACAAAAAAAGTGGTAAAAAGAAGCAATAAACACACATTAATGATTTATAACAAAATGGAAATGAGTGAAGTGTGTATAAGTAACTGACTTATTTGAGGTAATTTGGCAAAAAAAAAAACGTAAAGTTAAGTTAACTTTGGCCAAGTCGGCAAAGACCAGAGCACTTGAATTTCTTTAAAAAATAATACAACATACCTAAAACATAAGTTAAAACTTATAAGCTTTTTTAATCTTATGTTCAGACTTTTTCTTGACATTGAATCTACAAATTTTCATGTGTTATTATAAGGGACCCTAAAGTTTATGATTTTCTTTCTTTCTTTCTTTCTTTCTTTCTTTTTCTCCTTCCTACCTTCCTTCCTTCCATCCCTTCTTTCCTTTCTTTCTTTCTTTCCTTCATTTCTTTCCATCTTTCTTTCGTTTTCTCCTTTCTTTCTTTCTTTCTTTCTTTCTTTCTTTCTTTCTTTCTTTCTTTCTTTCTTTCTTTTTCTTTCTTTCTTTCTCTCCTTCCTTCCTTCCTTCCTTCCTCCCTTCCCTTCTTTCCTTATGTTATTTATTTCCTTCCTTCCATTCTTTTCTTTCTTTCTTTCTTTCTTTCTTTTTTCTTTCTTCTTTCTTCTTTCTTCTTTCTTTCTTTCTTTCTTTCTTTTCTTCTTTCTTTCTCTTCCTTCTCCTTCTCTTCCTTCCTTCTCCTTCCTTCCTTCCTTCATTCCTCCCTTCCCTTCTTTCCTTCCTTTATTTATTTCCTTCCATTCTTTTCTTCTATTTTTCTTTCTTTCTTTTTTCTTTCTTTTCTTTCTTCCTTTCTTTCTTTCTTTCTTTCTTTCTTTTCTTTCTTTCTTTCTTTCTTTCTTTCTTTCAATTTCTTTCTTTCTTTCTTGTTTTTTTTGTACTCTATTTTCACTCTTTATGTTCGGAGTCTTGACTTTGAATTTACAAATTTTCATGTGTTCTTATAAGGGACCCCAAAGTCCATAGTTTCTATAGTCTACCTTTCTTTCTATTACAGCTTAAACATTTATGGCATAGTTACAGGTATTCACATCACCGTTATGGATTGCCTTTTTTTCTGTTATAACATGGTAATAACAGAAAATAACAGACCCCATAAGACAGAAGTCAAAACGGAAGCCTTTAAGAGTCATTCTGTTTTGCTTTCCGTCATAATAGAAGTCTATGGGAATCATAATAGATCCATCTGGTACCGTTATGCAAGACGGAAAACAAAAGCCTGTCAACAGGACTTTTTTTCCATTCTGCATAACGGAAACCAGACGGATCAGTTATGATTCCCATAGTCTTCTATTATGACGGAAAGCAAAACGGAATGACTCTTAAAGGCTTCCGTTTTGCATTCAAGTCTACAAGTCTATGGGCAGCATAACGAATCCGTTCTGGTTTCCGTTATGCAGAACTGGACTCCTTCATAATGGAAACTAGGACGGATCCTTTATGCAGCCAATATACTTGTATTATAAAGGATCAAAATGGAATGTCTCTTGAAGGTTTGATGTGAACCCACCCTAAGCTGTGGGTGATCAAAGCTAAACTTTTGCAACAGGGCCCAAAAGCCTTTAGTTAGCCACACATGCTTTTCTGTAGCTAAACCTTGAAGACTGGTCCATACTTGACTTCTATTTGTGTTAAATGGAGTGTTATACTGTTGTATACACATCAGCCCCTAGTGGTGACAATATGCAGTAATTTTTTTACATTTATGTGCTTGTGCAAACAGAGGTAAGTTGATCCGTACTTTTATTTTCACTCTTATGTTCAGAGACTTTTTCTTGACATTGAATCTACAAATTAAGGGGCCCTAAAGTCTATAGTCTCTGCAGTCTTTCTTCCTTTCTTTCTTTCTTTCTTTCTTTCTTTCTTTCTTTCTTTCTTTCTTTCTTTCCTTTCCTCCATTTTTGAGCACATTTTTTGCTGTGGAATTACTTTTTTTATACATTGAGGATTTGACCACGTCCCTAGCCACTGGCACACTACTACACATTTTTCTCCCACTTTTCTCTTGCCCCAAAAGTGTGATCCTTAAAAAATACTCCATAATGTAAAATAGACTGCTGCTGGGTACAGTGGGAAGATTTAGACTTTGAAAACTTTAGCTGGCCATACATATTAAAGTAAACTTGATCAAAACTGACAATTTCAAAAAACTGACAACTGACAAAAAACATTAGTTGGCTGAAATTTAACAACAAATGATCGTCTTAGTCGATTGATGATATACCATAATTCGGCCATTTGATAGTTGGATGAAAGATCTTTATTTGAAAGAACATTCCCTGAAAGATTTTTCATCCATCGCCCTCTTTCATTGAAAATGTACGGCCAGTTTGAATAACTGTGTGGGCCAATACGGACTAAAATATGTATGATCTTGTTTGCAAAATTATCAAAACCAGATGTTTGTTCAACTGTTGTTCAACCATCAAACAACTTCTATCTAATGTCTATGGCCACCTTTAGACTAGACAGTCTAAAGATGTGTCAGATTTATCACAGTAGCTCATGCTCCACACTCCTGGTGTGTATTGGGACTAGTGCTTTGGGGTTTGTTGTGGATTTTGACTTGTCTATTAACACCTTAACGACCTAGGACGGGAATGCTCGTCCTAATATGGCGTTACTTAACGCCCTAGGACGAGCATTCTCGTCCTAGGGTTAAGGTGCTGCTGCTGCCCGCTGCCGCAATCTGCAGCAGGGGCCCGGCTGATACTAGGTACTCATTTTTGGGTGGTTTCTATGATGGAAGCCTCACAAAGTGACTTCAAACCTGAAATTTCAAGATTTGCTTCTAAATTTCTAAGCCTTCTAACGTCCCAAAAAAATAAAATGTAATTTTCAAAGTGATCTAAACCTGAAGTAAACACATGGGGAATGTAAAGTCATAACTATTTTTGGAGGCATTACTATGTATTTTAAAAGTAGAGAAATTGACATTTGGAAATTTGGAAATTTTTCTAAATTTTTGGTAAATTTGGTATTTTTTTATAAATAAGAATGAAATATTTTGACTCAAATTTACCACTGTCATGAAGTACAATATGTGACGAGAAAACAATCTCAGAATGGCCTGGATAAGTAAAAGCGTTCTAAAGTTATCACCACATAAAGTGAGACGTCAGATTTGCTAAAAATGGCCTGGTCCCTATTCTCTTCAATATATTTATTAATGATCATGTAGAAGGCTTGCACAGTAAAATATCAATTTTTGCAGATGACACTAAACTGTGTAAAGTAATTAACACAGAAGAGGACAGTACACTGCGACAGATGGATCTGGATAGACTGGAGGCTTGGGCAGAGAAGTGGCAGATGGTTTAACACTGACAAATGTAAGGTTATGCATATGGGAAGGAATAATGCAAGTCACCAGTACATACTAAATGGTAAAATATTGGGTATTGGTAACTCTGACATGGAAAAGGACCTAGGAATTTTAGTGAACAGCAAACTAAGCTGCAGAAACCAGTGTCAGACAGCTGCTGCCAAGGCCAATAAGATAATGGGTTGCATCAAAAGAGTCATAGATGCCCGTGATGAGAACATAGTCCTGCCACTTTACAAATCACTAGTCAGACCACACATGGAGTACTGTGTACAGTTCTGGGCTCCTGTGAACAAGGCAGACATAGCAGAGCTGGAGAGGTTTCAGAGGAGGGCAACTAAAGTAATAACTGGAATGGGTGGACTACAGTACCCAGAAAGATTATCAAAATTAGGGTTATTCACTTTAGAAAAAAGACGATTGAGGCGAGATCTAATAACTATGTATAAATATATCAGAGGTCAGTACAGAGATCTCTCCCATCATCTATTTATCCCCAGGACTGTGACTGTGACGAGGGGACATCCTCTGCGTCTGGAGGAAAGAAGGTTTGTACGCAAACATAGAAGAGGATTCTTTACGGTAAGAGCAGTGAGACTATGGAACTCTCTGCCTGAGGAGGTGGTGATGGTAAGTTCGCAAAAAGAGTTCAAGAGAGGCCTGGATATATTTTTGGAGGGTAATAATATTACAGGTTATAGTTACTAGAGATGGGTCGTTGATCCAGGGAGTAATTCTGATTGCCTGATTGGAGTCGGGAAGGAATTTTTTTCCCCTAAAGTGGGGAAAATTGGCTTCTACCTCACAGGGGTTTTTTGCCTTCCTCTGGATCAACTTATAGGAAAACAGGCCGAACTGGATGGACAGATGTCTTTTTTCGGCCTTATAAACTATGTTACTATGTTACTATGTCCTTAAGGTGAAAAATGGCAGGGTCCTTAAGGGGTTAAACTCAATGGGGAAATTCAACAAACCACCTACTTCTAATTTCCCATTAGAACTTGACATGCTGTGGCTTTAAAAATTTATGCAGCATGAGGATTACATTTGAACAAATCACATTCACTTTGCTGAAACTGTAATGCACTGCTGGTTTTCCATTCACATATCTGGACATAGAATTAGCAGAAATTCTGTTACGTTTATTTTCTGATTGCAGATTTTTAAATTCTATTTCCTGAACATGATTATTGGGGCGGCCATTTTGTCTGAGCTGTTCTTAACAGCATTTACAAGGCAGTAAGAAAATTGCTTTGCAACAGCCCCATGGGCCATAGACACAAAGGTCAGGATGGGACCTCATTGTCTTCTATGGGAGAGTTTCCTAGACATGCTGTGTGTTTCTACAAGGAAATAATAGATAAACTTTGATAATCACCTATTGCCAATGGTGGATCCTGTCTTATCTATACACAGGGGTGATATCATTACAGGCAGGATTAGAATGACAGATAAGCAGGTAACTGCTGTAAAGTGAAATGTACAGACTAAGAAGTCGCCTATTATTAACTTAGTGGCCAGTGTGAAAACTGCAGGATTGTTTTTTTGCTTGTTTGTTTGTTTGTCTGTTTGTTTTTAAAGACAGATATTGACATGGAAAATTTAAAATATCAAAAATTCTTTAAATATATGTTAGACATAAAAACTGTGATTTAAACAATAGGTCATTTTTGGATGACACATTCCCTTTAAGCAGGTTGTAGACATTGCTTATCTGGTAGCTGTACAGCTCCCAGCTCTGGTTCCATCATTTACATGTTCTTGAATGTGCATGTTATTTCAATATGGCAGGGCGAGATAAACATCTGTCAGCCACCACCGGCTCTGCTCATCGCAAGAAGAAAACAAAAGAATTTGACATCTGATTAGAACCCACAGTTTAAAGTATAATATCTAGAGATAGATTTCACTCTTCCTTTTAGAGGAGTCTCTGGTTTTTCTAACTTAAGATAATTTGCATACTTTTCCATTGCTCATTGTCTGACTAAAGGGACTAAAGACTAAAGGGTGTACTAGCAGGGAACAAAATACTGCCGCCCCCAACCATAGTATTCAATTGTATCACCATCATGAGGATGTCAATACAGTAGAGTTCAGGAGGGCACCTGTAACCGTTGAGCATGAAATCATTATGTACCTGGTATGCGGCCATCAAGAGAGCTTGGGTGGACCTCTGGGCATTGGGCCACCAGGAAATTTCCCTGTAGGATCTATGGCCAATTCGCCCCTGTGTACTAGACACTTGATCATGCAAAACAATTGTTGAGAGGGAAGCGTTTCCTTCTGGCAATCGCCTGCTCGCTTGCTGAGGAGAACGCTGCTATTACATGAAGGAATCTCCTCCACAGCATGGGGAGTAGTGATCGCTATTCCATCATTCGTCCCAATGCTCTACATTAGGTTGGCCGGCAGCAGATCATAATTAGACAGCACAATCTGCCCCCGGCAAAACCTGATCTTCCAGAATGCTGAAAGATCTGAATTGTCCAGTGAACGAGCTCATTGTGCTTGTTCATCGTGCAATCGGCAGCAGTATTACACTGTTGGATGATCACTAACGAGCTCTACTACGAATGCTCGTAAGCGATTATATTACACTTTTTAGAGGAGTTAGAGGGTCATCCTTTCTTTGAGAGGAGTCTCTGGTTTGGCTGGCATTAGATCATTTCATGGTTTTTTCCATTGTGCATTAAATATAAGTTAGAGGAGGGGCAAGAACCCTGAAACAGCTGTTGACAGATGGGTCCACAGGAAAGGGGATCACTATTAAATTAATGGAGGCCTAATAACTGGGGACCCCGATGATCATGAGAACAGGGACTCCGTACCTTGCAGGGCACCTTAAATGAATTGACAGCAGGTTAAGCATGCACACTGCCACTCCAATCATCGCTACAACAATAATCTTAATAATCACAAAGTGCCCCCATAGCTGGGACCCCTAAATAATCAGCTGTAATTTGTGGGGAGGTCTGGCAGCAAGTGTTCACTTTCCCTGCAGCACCACCCCAGGAGAAATGATGGTATTACACTGTGCCCATTGTCTGTATTATGTGGGACAGGACAGGTCCTCCAGAGATAAAGATGCTTTTTGTAGCCATTTTCTACTTTGGCCAAGAGAGGAGGATCTAGTGAACAATGGCAACAATTACAGGAACATTCTGCAAAGGCATATAAGAGAGAATGATGGAAATAGAGATACTGTAGGGGTCATTTATCAAGCTGTTGTAAAGTAGAACTAATCAGATTTTACTTTTAATTTTCCAAAGGAGCTTTCAAAAATGAAAGTGGAATCTGATTGGTTGCTATGGGAGAACTAAGCCAGTTCTACTTTACACCAGTTTGATAAATCTCCCCATATAAGTATAAAAACTTCTGTTAGAGCAGGTACAGCATACGGACGGTTATGTAATCCTTCTATACCTGGCTGTCAAACCACTGCTTTACTTACCCTTTAACTAACGGGTAGATCATGGGAACATTTCTAGCTCAACCAGGTTGGTACCGTACAATTATTCCTTTTTATATTCCTTAAATAACACGTTGTTTGTTTGTTCAGTAGCCTTGCATAAAATATAGATGTGTTATATAAAGCACCTGTAAAACGACTTCAGGATGTGCCAAAATAGGATTTACAAGCTTACCCCACCTTGGTATGAACTTTGCCCCTCTTAAATGTTTGGTTTCCAAATGAGGGCATCATAGAGATAGAAGCTTGACCACAAAATACTCAAAACACAAACATTGCGAGGATATTTTTAACATAAGTAAAAGGGAATGCTTATTTCGATGAAGTAGTCAGTTTCTAATTGTATCCTCATTCCTATGGTCTTAGTAAAACCTTTCCACAGAAGAATCTTTTTATGGTCCCACTAACAAGAAAGTGTAGGACTTGTGGTTAAAATTGATAGCAGGCAACCTGACAGCTTTCTGATCATCAATCACCGCATCTAGCACAGCACTTTTAAGAGTTTTATGGTGTTTTACAGCTGTATATAAATCTTGACCAAGTACTTATTGTTTAAAGAGCTTTTAACAAGCTTGTGGCTGTAGGTTGTCGGAGAAAAACATCGAGATGGTAGTTTTAAAAGGACAGGTCCGGTGACAAATAGCTAATATAAGATACAGCATTGATGTAAAATCTTTTTAATTTTGTTTTTAAGCTAATTTTAAGTGGATCATTACAAATTATTTTAAATAACAAAGGACTTAATTAAATAATTCAACAAAAAGAACAAAAATAAGCTGGTTGCTGAAAAAGAATCTTGAATATGTTCATCAGGTAGAGGTTTACCTTTTTACCAAATTCAGCTATTCTGTTTTTTTACATTAACCATGTATTACCCTTACCATCATGTAGCATTTTATAAAGGACCTTTTGCCTATATAACTGATGACTTAGACAAGGGTAGGCAGTAGACTTGTGTTGAATTTGGTCAAATTGGTTGAGTAATTCAATTAAGTTCTAAATTGATTCCACAAGAATCAAAAGTGCTCCAGTTGGCCTGAAAATTTGTGTATGACACTCTAAGGGCTTCTAGGACATTTTTTTCTCTTGTCACTCAGTTTTAATATTTTATCAATTATAATTAGTTTTCTCTTTCCTCAAAATTCATCAAAATTGTATCACCAAAATTTCGATTTCGGATGCAACTTGAATTTTTACAAAATATACGAGTCAAATTCGATTAGTTTAGATTTGACTCCATCATCTGTACTAGACACTATATACACTGATTTATAGTTTTTCATATTTTTATTTATTTTTTTATAGTTTATTACAGTAGGCACAAAATCATTTCTCGACGCAATCAAGTAACTTCCCATTTGCGTGAAATGATAACATCATGGGAGTTGCACTCTGGCCTTGATTCTCCTTGCATCTTCACAAGCATGGGACTCTAGAGGTTTTCAAAATTGATTTCAGTTAGTCAAGGTTCAGTCCTGGTGGTGAACATTAACCAGATAGCTCATAGCCTTTCATTATCATAGCCTTTTGGCTTATTTTAGACTTGTATGCTTCAGAAGAACACGTTTGCTTTGACTGTATTGAAAAGTGCAGCCATATTTTGTTATGCATTAACAGCCTACATGGGAATACTATGTAATTTATATATTTTTTCACAAAAAAACAGGTGGGTGGTTTTCCGGATATATTTTTTGAAGTCACTCCATGTATTCTACTTCCTGTCCTGGCTATTTAACTTCCTCTTTGTTTGAACTATTAGCACGGTAGACAGTCAGACCATTCACACCGATGAGAGAGGGAAGGGAATGATTGACTCCATTAGAACATTACACATTTCCTGAAATGCAATGCTCTCTGTGGGCACCTTTATCTAGGTCTTTTAAGAGCTGTCATATATAGCTGTCATACTGTTATCTTAATTCTACTCTACTACTCTACTATTTTACACCTTTAAGGCTACTTTCACACTAGAGGGCGCTGTGGGGAATCGTCATCACTGCGCGCAGGAGGCGCGTGAAGACGTGCTGCCGGCGTCCCTGGCTGGAGTATGTAAGTATGTATGTGTTTGTGTGTATGTGTGTGTATGTATGTTCTCTGTGTCTGTGTCAACATGTGTGGGGCCGGAGAGCTGCTCCGGCTCCACACATGTATCAGCGGCAGTATGGATCCGTCGGCACCCTTTAGGTGCCGGATCCGTGCTGCCGCTAGTGTGGAAGAGGCCTAACACATTTCTCTTACAGCAGCAGTAGACCTTACTTATCTATAAAGGAGTTGTATCTCTCTGTGCTGACTGCTAAAGAAGAACAATATTTTATATTTCCTTTTCAATGGTATAGTACTGCTGAGAGAAAAACATTCTAAAAAATAATTTTCTGTGAATATTGAGTTTTAAAAAAAAACATTTATGACAGAAGGGTCCCTTTAAATTGTTCAAAATCAATGTTCTTGGGTGAATAAAATAACTTGTGCTGTCCATTCTTTATCAGATAGATAATAGATAGATAGATAGATAGATAGATAGATAGATGGATAGAGAGATAGATTTCCACAAACGTTAATATCAATCTCCATTATAATCCGTGGCATAGTGGACAGAGTGCAATTAAAATAATGATAATATATTAAAACGCTGGATATCAAGTTATCCCATTGAAGGAACTTACAGGAACATCAGGAAAAATGTGAGCTCCCAAATGAAAAAAAATGAGAGTTCAGGGTGAGGCACTGTGTATGGCAAGAATCATGCCGGTCTGATCAGACGTGCGCTGAAAGTAGGAAGCGCGCTAACCGAGACCCGCCGCAACACTTGACTAACCACATGACCTAATGTCACATGGGAGGCAATGTCAGTCAGTCATCACAGCTGCTGGCAAAGTGCCCGCTTGGTCCCACACTCACAGAATAAAATATAAACATGCACAAAAACAACGGTAAGTATAATAAAAATGGACACAAGATAAGGTGATGGCTGTGGTCAATTAATGGGATATAATATATCATAGAGGTGGTCTGAGAATATTTCTGTACAAGGCCTAAAGGTATATACCACAAGAAGTTGATGATTAATACCAAACACAGAATACTATGTAGTTGCTATGGGCAACCAGTCCGGATTTAAGCCCCAGAACTGATCGAGAACCCGGACAGATAGAGTGAGACCATGTCCTGACCAGGCCTGACTGGACCGGTCACCCCCATAACTGGTTAATACCCAGCAGATACACATGGTCTCAAAAAAAGGCATTACTCCTATTCACCAAAATATATGTCAAGCAATCCAGAAAACCGACCAGGTTAGGTGGACAGGTGTCTGGATAAGGAGGAAACAATCACGTCTATACACTCCCGTGTCCAGACGGATCAAGTCCAACCAATAAGAGCTCTCATATTCTCACGTGAAAGGAGATAAAATGAAAACAGAACCACCTAAGTAATTATGGATCAATCAAATATGTATTTATTACAACAGTAAGAACATCTAAGGTGGCGAAATAGGGAGTTATATGACCAAACAGCCCACCAAGTTCGTAGATGTCCAAAAAAAGTGCAGAAAAATGAAAAACAAAATTCGAGGGCATCTTCATTCCATCCGGATATTCGAGAAGAATTGCTTGTAGAAATATCTGAAAAGTAAAAAGAAAGAATGACATAAATAGAAAGCACATGTAGTCATTCCAACCCCTTGGTAATTGATTGATCACGTGATTGGATGCAACTGTTAACTCCTCCCACTACTTGCCTTTATATAATGTTTGTTTGGCACACGTACATGCTTGAAAAAGGCCTCATTGTGTGGGCTGAAACGTCGCATTCTAGGTGAAAAAAGTCCACCATTTTTTTCACTACATTGGAGTGCTGCCTCATCTTCTATTTTTTGGATTTATTTGGCAAATAACCTTGGACCTGTGTTGCTGTTCTTGTGTTTCAGAGAGATAGATAGATAGATAGATAGATAGATAGATAGATAGATAGATAGATAGATAGATGAATGAATGGAGTGGATAGATGAATGGATAAATAGTGCTATAGATTGATAGATAGTGGGCAACATGGTGGCTCAGTGGTTAGCACTGGTTTCTTGATGGGGTCCTCGGTTTGAATCTGACCAAGAACAAAATCTGCATGGAGTTTGTATGTACTCCCCATGTTTGCGTGGGTTTCCTCCCACACTCCAAAGACATACTGATAGGGAACTTAGATTGATAAGGAAAAACCACAGCAATTCAGGTTCAAATGGAGAACATGTGAAGGTTTATTGGTATAACAGCATAAGTCGTGTGACGTTTTAGGCATATTCGCCTTCATCAGACACTGGCCATACAAATAAAATAAAATTACATCATATAAAGAATGTTGATTTTATTTTATTTTCCCTTTTTTATTTTCTAATTTTTATTTTTTATTTTTCCTTTTTTCATTTTACATTTTTCTTTTTGCCTCTTTTTTCTTCCCCCTTTCTTTTTTCTTTTTTCATGTTTTCAATTTTTCAATTTTCTCCATTTTTCTATTTTTCACTTTTTTCATGTTTTCTTCCTTTTTTTCTCTTTTTTTCTATGTATTTCACTTCATCATTCATCATCAATTCCTTCATTCATATTTTCCTATTCTCCTATTTCCGGTTCTCTACACACCATCTTCTCATTTTCTGTCCTTTCTTATCCTCTTATGTTACGATGCACTCCACGCCGATATGCGTTCCATTCGGCCAAACTTCCGGTCTGTGGAATGCATCGGCTCCTCTGTCACCGGACCTACGTTTTCCCCAGGTCTCCCGCGTTTTCTAACTATTGGGCAGGTAATTACTCTCCACACCCCTTTTTTATCACTATTATTTAGGCATTTTCTTTTCTGTTTGCTACTATTTCTGGTCCTCCGGTACTTCCTGGGTCATGTGACCCACGATACCTATTTATAGCCTGGCCATGCTTCCAATCAGGCGCCATTTTTAAAAACCCATGAGCTTTCTACTGCGCCTGCACTCTTTATTTCTTTATCCTCCTTCTTCATTACAGCGGCTTAGGTGAGTACCATGGGACCTGCATGACTAGTAGTATACTTACTTGTTCTATTTTACTGGTTGATTATATACACATTTTCTACAGAGCATATCCCCTAGGTCTCCTCAATGTTATTTTCTGATGGTGCACTAGTTTCCTTAACTCTGTAATCCATATGTTTGTGATAAGTTCCTGGATCCTGCTTCTTCAGTCTTCAGCCTATATTCTATGTATTCTAAGATGTGATAATAGATGTACAGTCATGGCCAAAGGTTTTGAGAATGATACAAATATTAATTTTTACAAAGTCTACTGCTTCAGTTTTTATAATGGCAATTTGCATATACTCCAGAATGTTATAAAAAGTGATCAGCTTAACAGCAATTACTTGTAAAGTCAATATTTGCCTAGAAAATGAACTTTATCCCCCAAAACACATTTCAACATCATTGTAGCCCTGCCTTAAAAGGACCAGCTAACATCGTTTCAGTGATTGCTCCATTAACACAGGTGTGGGTGTTGATGAGGACAGGGCTGGAGATCAATCTGTCATGATTAAGTAAGAATGACACCACTGGACACTTTAAAAGGAGGCTGGTGCTTGGCATCATTGTTTCTCTTCTGTTAACCATGGTTATCTCTAAAGAAACACGTGCAGTCATCATTGCACTGCACAAAAATGGCCTAACAGGGAAGAGTATCGCAGCTAGAAAGATTGCACCTCAGTCAACAATCTATCACATCATCAAGAACTTCAAGGAGAGAGGTTCCATTGTTGCCAAAAAGGCTCCAGGGTGCCCAAGAAAGACCAGCAAGCGCCAGGACCGTCTCTTAAAAGTGTTTCAGCTGCGGGATCGGGCTACCAGCAGTGCAGAGCTTGCTCAGGAATGGCAGCAGGCAGGTGTGAGTGCATCTGCACGCACTGTGAGGCGGAGACTCTTGGAGCAAGGCCTGGTCTCAAGGAGGGTATCAAAGAAGCCACTTCTCTCCAGAAAAAACATCAGGGACAGACTGATATTCTGCAAAAGGTACAGGGAGTGGACTGCTGAGGACTGGGGTAAAGTCATTTTCTCTGATGAATCCCCTTTTCGATTGTTTGGGACATCTGGAAAACAGCTTATTCGGAGAAGACGAGGTGAGCGCTATCACCAGTCTTGTCTCATGCCAACTGTAAAGCATCCTGAAACCATTCATGTGTGGGGTTGCTTCTCAGCCAAGGGAATCGGCTCTCTCACAGTCTTGCCTAAAAATACAGCCATGAATAAAGAATGGTACCAGAATGTCCTCCGAGAGCAACTTCTCCCAACTGTCCAAGAGCAGTTTGGCAATCAACAATGCCTTTTCCAGCATGATGGAGCACCTTGCCATAAAGCAAAGGTGATAACTAAATGGCTCAGGCAATAAAACATAGAGATTTTGGGTCCATGGCCTGGAAACTCCCCAGATCGTAATCCCATTGAGAACTTGTGGTCAATCATCAAGAGACGGGTGGACAAACAAAAACCTACAAATTCTGACAAAATGCAAGCATTGATTGTGCAAGAATGGACTGCTATCAGTCAGGATTTGGTCCAGAAGTTGATTGAGAGCATGCCAGGGAGAATTGCAGAGGTCCTGAAGAAGAAGGGTCAACACTGCAAATATTGACTTGCTGCATTAACTCATTCTAACTGTCAATATAAGCTTTTGTTACTCATAATATGAATGCAATTATATTTCTGTATGTGATAAAAACATCTGACAAACACACATAAAAACCAGAGGGCAGCAGATCATGTGAAAATATAATATTTGTGTCATTCTCAAAACTTTTGGCCATGACTGTATACTAACTACAGGCACCGGGCTGGACGTCCCATTGGATGCCTGTCAATTTTGTCTTTGATTCTATATTGGCTACTCGTTGCTCTTTGTTGTTCATTTACTTACAGATATATTGATACTATATGTAATTATGCACTCCACTTGGCTCCTTATTTACGTTGCTCTTTGGCATATCTACTGTACTTGATCATATGGTCATTCTTTATCTGATGTTGTCATTTTATTTTATTTGTATGGCCAGTGTCTGATGAAGGCGAATATGCCGAAACGTCACACGGCTTATGCCACTATACCAATAAACCTTCATGTGTTCTCCATTTGAACCTGAATTGCTGTGGTTTTTCCTTATCAATAATTACGGGGTTGGATCCCTACTCACAGCAACTGTTAACAGTGTGAAGCAAAGAATACAATTTGAAGGGAACTTCAAATAAAATAAATTAAAAATTAGTGGAGTGTGCTGTCAATTCTTTATCAGATAGATAATAGATGAGTAGATAGATAACTAGCACTTTTATATCGGTGCAGTACCACAGTAATTACCAAGTGTACCAGGTGTAATTTTAGTGTATTGCAATAATTACAGTTTCTCACCCCCCCGTACTGCACGTCCAGCCCATGTCTTCATAAAAGAGAGGTGTAATCAGAACTCCTTGTAATAACTATAAAAATTATAATTTGCTCTTTTCCTTTATGGAACCGGATTATCCGGTTTCTGGGTTTGTATCACCTCGAGCAGATGCTAATGAGTGTCGGTTTAGGCATTCTTTAGCAGATTAGCTGCTTGCTACAAAGTGCTAAATATGTATGAACACTTATTTCAATATGCTTTAACTCAGATTGGACGACGCTGCAAGGAATGAAGCAATGAACTAGGTGGGAACGGAGGGTAATTACTGCCTTCAAAGTGCTTCTTCAATTCTTTTCAACAAATTGCTGCTGCTTTCACTCCCCGTGCATCATCTGCCTCAGTGAGATAGGTTTTAGTGCATCATCCTGCTCTCCAGAAGTATTAATTACTTCTATATTTCATAGTGATGATTGATTCATGGACCATACCCACAACCCAGGTAACGACGCCCTTGATTGCTCCCAATAGCCCCATATGATTATCTTTCCTAATGCTCTGTACAAGGAGAACATATTTCAACTTCTGTTGTAATGTTCGGATGGACATAAAGATATAAAAACTGCCACAAAGGTAAAACTTTGGGTTTTACACAAAACAAGGAATTCATGGGAACAGTTTCTTGAGCTCTTCGCTAATATGAGACACACCTTCAGGGACGGTCACAGATGGCAGCCATTCCAGTGGCAAAAAAAAATACAACTCCCACCATGCCCTGCCTTAGGCTGATAGCTGTAAGTTGTCTGGGCATGCTGAGATTGTAGTTTTGCAACAGCTGGAGGGTCGCAGGTTGGGCATCCCTTGTTTAAGCCATGTGATGTCACGTTCATCGGTCACATGGCCTAGGAGCAGCTCAGCTCCATTGAAGTAAATGGGACTGAGCTGCCATACCAAGCACAGTGGCTGTACAATGTACGGCGCTGTGCTTGGTCAGCAGAGAGAAGGACGTAAGTGCTGATGCCTCCTCAAACAGCTGATCACCAGGGATCCTGGGTGATGGACCTCCACCAATCAGATATTGCTGACCTACCCAGAGGATAGATCATTAACATGGGTGGATTGGGAACTTAAAGTGGCCCTGGAAAAAAATGTAAAAGTGGCCCCATGTTGTGCAAATTGACAGAAGACAGGGCAACACAAGGAGGTGGGGCCTGCAATGCTGTAGCACAGCACAAAATACTACCTCAGCAGAACCAAAAACCACAGTGCAGCAGAAAATACTTCCAACCTCACCACAGTTTTCTACTGTATTACTGTCCAGAAGACAGAGATACAGTTGAGTTCAGGAGGGCACCTGCTGCCATTGGCCAGGTGCATAAGTACCTGAAGCTCCTAGCATTAATGCTTAAAACATCAAATCATTATGTACTTGGCTGGGGGTTACTGGTGGGCATTGGCCCACCAAGAAATTTCCCTGTAGGGTCTACGGCCAGTCAATCCCTGGTCATCAGTATAAAAGTCTCGGAAAACCCTTTTAAGCTGGTTATCCACATTCAACTGCCCAACCTTTTGTTCTCAGATTAGATAAGCCACCAACAGAGGTGCACGGCAGCAGCGTTCTCCCTTTCGACATTTAAAATACATGCATACTCAACTAAGTCAAAAATGCATATTCATGGTGGGGTAGGGGGTGTCAGTCATCTCAACAGTGACTGATGTTGGAAAACAAGTATCGGGCATGTTGGATTTCGATATTCGCAACCTTTTGTTCTTCAATGAGATGTTTGTGGTATTCACTTTTGCAGATGTACAACTGCCAGAATACTTATGAAAAGTTCATTGTTAATATATATACAGTGTTCAAAAACTGCACAGGATTCTAATATATGCATCAAAGTTAAAGCGATTGTCCCATAAAATATTGTTATTAATTATATATATTATATATATATATATATATATATATATATATATATAGAGAGAGAGAGAGAGAGAATTTATTATTATATTACAATTTATATTATAACTTTATAAATATATCAAATAAATATGTATTAAATAAATAAATAAATAAATTATACATTTTTCAAACTGGAACCTGGATCTGAATACTTTTATAGTTGCACATAATTACATATTTAGTATAGCCACTGAGTTATTCAATAAACTGTATCTGTGTAGCGCCACCTGCTGTTTGTTCTTTTTCTCATTTCTCTGTCCAGCTCAGTAAGGCTAGTTTCACATACGTGGCACAGCAATCTGACAGCACAGCCGGAGAGTGCCACTTGCTTGCTGGATCTTATGGACTATAATGGGAACCATCGAGGATCTGGCTGGGATTTGGCTGGTCAAAAATTGCTGCACGCAAAGTTTTTGTCCAGCTAAATCCCAGCATTTATGCCAGGGAGTTTCAGGATCCCCAACAGTTCCTATGATAGTCAATAGGGCCCAATGGGCAAGTGGCACTATCCTGCTGTGCCACTGTGTGTCAAACTAGCCTTACATTGGTGAGGTGGTCACACATGCTCAGTTCTATGCTTTAACTGCAACCAGCTGTGACAGTGACAGGAAGAGAATCGTTGCAGAAAGGACATGCCACCTGAGCTGTGAAAGGGAGAGAGCTGCTGAAGAAAGGGCACACCACCTGAACTGCCTGCCTGAAATAAATCCTAGAAGAGCATGTGGAGCAAAGAATGGGAAGATATCTGGATCCATGTGAGGTACAGGGCTGGTTCTAGATTTCTTCTACGATATGAAATCTGATTTTACATTTTTTACATTAATCATAAGATAACCTCTTTAATTATACATTACACTAGTCCTAGCAAGGAAATTGCATCATTTAGCTCATGCCCCCAGTCAACCCAGTAGATTAAGGATTTAACTAGCGTCATTACATAAATCTGCATGTACCTTTAGGCAGAGCAGTGTGCGCCCTACCTGTGTGAGAGCACACAGAGTCCTAGCAGTTCTGTATTTATTGGTGCCCATACAAGCACTGTGTTATCTTCTCCTAAAATGTTATTACGGTAGAATACCCCCATAGTAATTGATAAGGCACCCCACAATGTTTATTTTTTTTTCAGTTGCAATCATATCGAATGCAGCAGATAAAAAGAGTCTACATGCCTGTGCATACAAAATAAAGTGATGCTCCATGGAATTTTATTGGATGCTCAGTGTCTGGGCTCCATACAATTCGGAGTTGTAATATGCCCCGTATATGAGGCTGATACTAACCATTTATTTTAGTAATATTGTGGTATGTACTTAGGTGCCAGTCACAGTGCCGAATACCTGACAAACACATAGCCCAAAGAAGAAAGATAATGTTAGTGTTCTGTGATATTTTTTTACGAATATCTATGATAATGTTATTTAATATTTGAAAAACCCTGCAGTCCTACTGTCATTTATCCTCCTCCAGCTTCTAACTAGAAATAGAAAAGAAAGGGGAAAAAAAGTCTTGTAATTACTTTCCTTGTCTTGTTCCAGCAGTGGGAATGAGGAAATTACTTGTAGCCCCATAGGAAGGTTTAAAGAGAAAATCAAACCCTGTTGCAGGTGACAGAGAGGCATTGATTGATGATTCATATTTCATAAGTTTAATTGGGATTTACATAATAATTTGTGTCTACATGACTAAGTAAAGATTATCGCTTGAAAGATCTAGGAGGGTTGTTTGCAAAACCCTAGGGGAACATACCAAGCCTCATAGCTATCTATCTGATCAGCGTGTTAAAAGACTGAAGCTTTCAGAAGTGGTTTGATCTCTCCTTACAAGGTTAAAGGGCAGACATCAGGAGAGATTCTCAGCAAGAAATCCAACAATGCTTTGCAGTGCACATATTTTGAAACGTTCTTACCCTTTTATAATTGTTTGCTTCAAATGTATTTTAGGTGACTTGCAATTAATATTAGCACCTTACCTGGGTGACGTGGCCATAAATCTCGCGCAGGTGTGCAAGCAAACGTCTATGCTTGTCTATAGTCTGGAACTTTAGGGTTGCACACCATAGAGCATTGTGTACTGAGCCCTTATAGTAGTTGATAAAAAGTTATACATCCATACTATCCTTAGTTAAGAGCTGCACAACCTCCGTGTTCTGTCATACAGCCTTCTTGAAATGCTACATCTACATGGAAATATTTTCCCCCTAGACCCTAGAAGCTATTCTTCAAGGGAAGAATACTTACAGCATCTGGAGAAATGCAGGTAGATACTTATCCATCATGCAATAGCATCATGGAGGCATCTGATTGGCTCTGCAGCAGGACAACAACCCAAAAAATACAGTCAGTGTCATTAAGAAGACCAAGGAGTAATGGAAATGATGATATGGCCTCCACAGAGCCATCATCTCAACATCATCAAATCTGTCTAGGATTACATGAAGAGACAGAAGGATTTGAGAAAGCCTACATCCACAGAAGACCTGTGGTCAATTCTCTAAAATGTTTGGAACAACCTCCCTGTAGAGTTCCTTCAAAAACTGTGTGCAAGTATACCTAGAAGAACTGATGATGTTTTGAAGGCAAAGGGTGGTCGCACCAAAAGCTGATTTGGTTTAGATTTTTCTTTTGTTTGTTCACCTTGCATTTTGTTAATTGACTAAAGTAAACTATTAATACTTCTATTTTTTAAAGCATTCTTACTTTCCAGCATTTTTCCACACCTTCCTAAAACTTTTGTTCAGTACTGTGGACCGTATAGTACTTTTATCAAATATATTACAACCAGGACCAGAAAAAAAATGGTTTGTAAAGGACACAGTTGTCATCTAATGATATGCCTATTTAGCCAGGTCAGTAAGGTCACATATGTTTTCAGAATTTACAACTTTTATATGCAGTTCAAAGCTGATTAGGTCCAATAAAATATATAAAATTGATTTATAATGGATATAATATTCCAGGTCATCTGCAGTTTTAAGGGGTTCTGTGGCAGTAGGTTTGATAAGCTGATTGAAGAAGACGTGGTCATACTTTACAATATACTGTTGCAAGAGCAATGATCTGGGGGCCGCATTAGTGGAAAGGGCAAGTATTAAGATGCTATGATTTTTACCTGCATATTAAATTAATGAAGCTGGTGTGGACACAATTGCATTTATTGAAAACCCTAATGAAAGGGGTCTGTGCTTCTGGCTACCAGTAGATGAAAATAACTTGGGTGCCTCGACACAGTATAGGAAGCCCTAATAGAGGAAATGCATGTGACCAGCAGACTTGGAAGAAAGAAATAAAGATGAAGGACGAGGGCAACAGTTTTTGCATGGTCCAGGTGATGAAAAAATGCTCTTCACAGTCTCCAAAATGGCCGACTGTGGCTACAACTTCCTGTTACAGTCTAAAACATCTCTATCAAGTCTCCTATGCTGAGATAATTCATGTAACACACAAAATCAGAAAATTAATTTGGAAATGTTGGAGAGGGGCAAGTTTACCAAACTTTTCTGACTGGTAGGGGTCTGACACCTGGGACACCAGCTGTTTCTAAAGGCAGAGGCGCTCTTGTGAGTGCCGCAGCCTTCTCTCTGCTTTTCCTAGGCCAGTGAAGACACGTTCATGTGTCACGTGGCCTAGGAGAAGCTGAGCCCCATGGAAATAAATGGTGCTGAGTGCGATACCAAGCACAGGTGCTGTACAATGTACGGTGCTGTGCTTGGTGAGCTTCAAGAAGGTACTGGTGCTCACAAGAGCTGATCGGTAGGGTCCCAGGTGTCGGACCTCCACCAATCAGATACTGATGACCTATCCAGAGGATAGGTCATTGGTATAAAAATCTTGGAAAACACTTTTAATTAATCAAAGATGTATAGAAATGAAATATAAAAGTGGGCAGCATGGTGGCTCAGTGGTTAGTACCAGTGCCTTGAGGTGCTGGGGTCCTAGGATTGAGTCCAACCAAGGGAAACATCTGCATGTTCTTGCCACGTTTATGTTGCTTTTCCTCCAGATACTCCAGTTTCCTCCCACATTCCAAAGACATACTGATAGGAAACTTAGATTGTGATTGTGAACTCCAATGGGGACAGCAAATAATGATATATGTAAAGTGGTGTGGAATATGTCAGCAGTATATAAATGAGTAAAAAAATAAAACAATTACAGTAGTCAAAGTGGTTGCCTCATGAAGACAATACATTTCCATATGTTCTATCAAGGCATATTGATGGACAATTCTCATGATAGACCATAAATATCAATCAGCTGTTTGAAGGGGCTGTGGTGCTCATTTGAGTGCTGCAGCCTTTTCAATTTACCTTGGTCTGTCAACCTGCACGCTGTCTCCCTAGTAGGGGCAACGAAGGGCACTGTGGCTTTGCCCCATTCACTTAATGAACACATTAAAAAAGTTGCAGTGCTCACATGAGTTCTGCAACCTCTTCCGACAGCTGATCACTGAGGGAGCCAAAAATCAGACCATGCCAGAAAACCTCTTTCAGAGACAAAAGCCATCAAAACGTCTAACATGGCATCACTTATTTTTTGGAAACACTTTGAAATTTTTCAACTGAAACAAACACTAGGGCGATCTTGTGCGGTTAACCCAAGATCTCTCTGTAGATCTGCAGACTTAATACTAAATACATTTCAAAAATAGAGTAAAATGACCACTTGTTTCGAATCCAGGGTCATGTTGGATGTGAAAAATGTCATTGAAAAATATGGTCTCGCATCAGTGGAACGTTTGATGACTACTTTTCTTCGTGTATTATCAAGATCAATATTGTTAAAATACAACCTTCCTTTGGCAGTGAAACCTTGGCTCATTGTTGCTTGCTTTTTGTACAGGACACGTCTCTCTGTATTGAAAAGCCAGGCGATTGTGTGCAGGATTGAACAGACTGCAAAAAGGCCATTCAGGTGGTGCTTGGCCTAAATTCCTTATTGGCTTCAACGGCCACTTTGCAGTTTATTGAATCCATGTTTGAGTGATTGTTCAGCTAGAGTTTTAACCTAGAGTTAATCCCCAGAACCTTGTCAATTGTAATTAAAACCCTGCTTAGCTAGTGATGCTGTGTTGGGTTTCTGAATCCACAAACATGCATACAGTATATTAACAGCTCGAAGGATCACCTGTGTTTGCGGCAAATGAGTTTCAGTTATAAGGCTGGTTCCAAGCCAAGATAGGAGAACAAAGTGTTTATCCCTTTCTTGGAGCCCGTTCAAGACAATTACGGAAACTCAGTTACATAGTAACACAAAGACAGAAAGGATGTAACAGGGGCTGTTAACACCTCAAACACTGAGAGGGTAACAGCAACAACAACTTGTAAATGTAATTAGAGAAACTTTACCCTTTTGTTGATATAAGGGTCACCAACAATTTGCAAAGTTAAAGAGTTTCCCAAGAGAAAAAAGTTCTAAAAAATAAAAAAAAAGGATGCTCTATAAAATTGATGCAAGATTTTCTTTTACCTTTATTTTATGTTTTTTTTCTTACTTCTTGGTTTATTGTTTGTTACAGAAGAACTTTCTATACTTTTTTTTTTCAGAAATCGTTCTACCCAGCCGTGAACAGGTTACATCTTGCATGTAGCACCAATGGTCTCTGATTCATGCCCTCCTTTCCATGAAAAGAGTATTAATCTGCCGCTCCACATGACATCTCAAACAGCCCACGGCAATCATTTAGAACCAGGTAATCATGATTTGCTTTTAATTATGTACGGTTTAGAAATGACTGTGTGATGTTAAGCAGAGAACAGATCAAGGTGACACAAAGTGGGTGTTAGAAGGCGTCTACTAATTGCTGGAGAAAAGAATTCTGGACCTGGCTCGTAGCGATTAACAGAGTATTTACGTCAATAAGTTTCGGATAGAAAGGGAAAAAAAATGTGAAGATTGTGTGGTGTTCCACCAATGTTCTTAAGGATTCTTAATGTTTTGTGACGCTTTGAGATAATATACTTTCTGGTTATAGAAATTGTGTTCATTTTCAAGTCAAATTTGACAAAGTATTATTTTATAGTGTAAAACTTGAATTTTCCATAACATGTAGTCAAGTTATCCTTGAAGAACACCAAACATACCTAGACTGAGCACAAGGCAGGATCATAGGGTGGGTACAATGGGTATGTGCTCTATGGGCCACCACCACCTTAGCAGCTTAGGGGACCTCCATCACTCTCCATCAGTGGGGCACTCAATCTTTTCTGGGACATTAGGTGATTGACACTATTATTGTGAGGGCATTATCTATAAAGGATATTGTTTTATCAGTTTCCTATATCCATGTGGTTCCTGTAAAGCAAATCTTTGCCATTCACAGTGTAGACCAGCAGCACTGATAAAATGGTTGTCCCTCATGTATAGACCATGTATAGAAGATTTGGGAGGTACTATCTCTCCTTGGGTAGAGTGCCTTAGTCGGTGTGAGGAGACTTTTGGTCATACATGCTCCTCTGGAATTCTCGGAAGAAAGGGATGCAAATGAACTGTTAACAAGCTCTGCCTCTAATGTTACCAGATGTAACCATAGAGCTTTGTATGTAAATCCCAGATGTCCTTTGGTCCTGCTTAATGAGAGCAGCACCATTGAGAACTTTGATGCCGTAAGTTTGGATCAATAGGATTTTGGGGGGCCTGGGTCTAAAGCTGACCATACAATTCATAGTTGTCAGCTGAAAGCTCTGTCTCTACCAACCCCGCAAACACTTGCTCAACGGGGGCGTTGTCGTTACACCGAGAGGCTCTGCTCTCTCTGCAACTGCCACACCCTCTGCACTTTGATTGCCAGGACCAGACAATGAAAACATCATAATGCCTGGCTCTGTCAATCAAAGTGCAGAGCCTCTAGGTGTAACAGCAACGCCCCCGTTGCTCCTAGAGGGTCATTTGCATATATTAAAGCTTCATTATTCTTAGAGATGCAGGCACATATGAACATGGGACTAACACAGATGCCTTCAGCTGCCAAGTGCACATGTACCAGGTCAGCCAGTTTCATAGGGACATATCTGCTGACAGATGCCCTTTAATCTGCTGTAATGTGTATGGCCATCTTTACAGCCCAAATAAAAATGAAGGGTAAAGAGGGGCACCCCTGGTGCTACGTTATACTTCAGCAGTCCAAACTATTATCCAATGACTTACTCTATAGAGGCCATGTAGAAATTATAGGCAGATTTGTATCACTTTTAGCCTTTTTTGTGACCTCTTTCCCTTCTGTATCACCTTGAATTCAGTTGACAGACATAGGTCGCATGTGCCTGTTTATGTTACAAACAGAACTGAGTTCATAATCATTCTGGATAAGGCAAAAAAAGGCTGTATTTACTCCTTGGAGAATCTTGCCTTTTCTTCCCACAATTGGCTTCTTTTATCGCTCTTAGTGATTGTAAATTGCATATCAAACAGCAGTACAAGGCAGATTAACACTCTCTTGGTATTGGCCGGAATAAGCACGTTTCAGATAGAGGGAGGAGGGGATGAAACAAGAAAATGCATTCATGCCTGTTTGTGCTCAATGCGCTGAAGGGAATTGTTCAAGAACAGTTGATCCTTGTGAAAATGTTACCCCTGAAACTTTGCCAGAAGGCTGTGTAATTACCAGTCATGCAAGTTAAATATAAACTGCTTTCCAAGCTCCATTTCCAACTTATGAAATGGTGACGTGACGTTGCATTTTGCACCAGTTGTCTCTGAATGCCGGGCTCTGATTTTTATCATGGTTCTTAAATAAGCAGGCCGTTTCATTTGTTATAATGGGGGCTTTTTATACTTAGGTATAAAGTCGTCAATGGAAAAATATGCTTAATTATGTAATTTTGAAGCGCAGGGGTCACTTGGAGGTGTGAAGCATTAGAGATCATAGAAATACAGTAAGGTATGGAAGGAGATGACTACAGACGTTGACCATGAAACATCACATGGGATATACAGTTGGCAGGACCGTTTCAAGTGGCCTCATCAAATGTACAGTCCTATGTACCCAATGATTGTCTATAAAGCTGCATTTGTCTGCCATAGATTGCCATTACACAAAATCTATGCCACGTGATATACATTTTTTGTATAAAATTGCACTGAAAAATGTAGCTGAGAGAGAAAAATTAAGATTTAGTAATTATTAAAATAAGAACGAAGAAAGAAAATATGAGTCCTAGGAAACCTCAAATTTTCAGGTCAATTGGAGAACTTTTGATCAGGTAGAATTGATTTGGACCCGAAATGAGTCAACCGATTCAAATCTAACACGAGTTTTTCAATGGACACTAGGGATGAGCGAACCGAACCGTAACGAACCAGATTCGTTACGAACTTTACCGAACGTTCGGTTCGTCCCCGAACCGAACTTTCGTCAAGTTCGTATGAATCAGGTTCGTAAATAAAGTTTACTTTTTCCACAGAATAGACCAGGATACAAGGGATTATTTATTACTCCTACAATCCCTTGTATCCTGGTGTGACCCTCGTGTCAAACCACCCTTTTGGGAGGAGAATGGCCGAGATGGGTTATTATTTTCGTTCGTCCGAACGTTCGTTCGGACGAGCGAACAGAACCGTAACGAACCAGATTCGTTTAAGAACTTTTAAGACGAATCTGGTTAAAATAAAAACGGCACATCAAATGCGTACATATTCAGTTAAGTAGCGTACCTTTGACAACGCTAGACTGTATGTTCGTTATTTGTGCGGGAATGTTCGCATTAGCGTACGTATTAGTGTAGATTCTCAAATATGCGTATATTCGTTCGTATAAGGTTCGTTTTAGGTTCGGTTCGTACGAATCCGAACTTCAAGAAAGTTCGCCGAAGCGAACCGAACCGAACTTTTCAAAAGTTCGCTCATCCCTAATGGACACTCATTAGGCATGACTTCCCTATAGAAAACTATGCAACTATACATCTATTAATATTGGATGTATATTGTCTAAAGTATGTCGAACTATGGAGTAAATGAAGCTTAACCTGTGCATTATTGTCCTGATATACAAAAATCACTCTAGACATCATTGACTGTCTTTGTTTACATGTCCTTCACATTGTTGAGGTGGTCTACAGGCACATGACCACTTCAGCCAGTCATTAGCCTCTTTCTTGTGCATCTTCTTGCATTCTTGTGCATCATCTCTGAGCACAGTGATTGGCTGCAACAGTCACATGCCTTTAAGGACAAAAGATTTTTATGGTTTTGTTCACATTAACATGATCATCAGCATTGGATTTGGTTCCTTGGGACCACCAGAGGAATCGACTCTGAGGAGCCACTTTCCATTCCTACAGAACAAGGGTACAACCCCTTTTAATTGCATTATAAACTGATTTTTTTCTTGTACACAGGTCATTTAATGAATAATGTCAAATGTTATTTGTGAATCATCCCATACGAAAACTGAACTAGCAACTGGCAAATGATCAGTTCTAAAGTCTTCTCCAGATGGGGTTGTCTTCTACTGGGACTTTGTATGATTATTATACATTAATTATATATATTTTTTCAGTTATTTTGTGCTCTTAATATGCAAATGATATAAAAGTTATTTTTCATTAGTATTACAAATTGTATTTGAAGTTTTTGAAAATGTATCAGATCAATATTTTTTTTTTCTCAGACATTTTGTCCCCTATTTGTTCATAATCTCTAAAGCTGGGTCTACATCTAGACTTTTGTAGAACTTTTGATTGATTTTAACTGTAGAGTGACAGCTGCAAGCACAAGATTGCACACAAGTCAATTCACTGTTTTGGACTACAGTTGCAGCTCAGTTAAAATCAATTAAAAGTGCTACAAAACATCTAGTGTAGCCCCAGCCTAACTCTCTCCTTAAAATTGGTGGGTAGAAGTTGTTGTTTTTTTGTTGTTTTTTTGTAGCTGCTGTGAACTTTATAATAAATCTGATTCTTATATCTCACCTGGAGCCGATATTTCATCGAAATTGCAAATGGTCCCTAAATTAAAACAAATGTTCGGATGCACAGCGTTCGAAGGAAAGGTCTGACTCAACAGGTCACCAGTCTAGACTTATGGCCTTACCTGGGACACTCTTTAAAATTTTCCTACTTAATTCACGTTACTTTCAAGTCATAAATTCTAATTCTAATAAAACTGGTGTCAAGAGCCAGGTATGAACAAACTTATTAAAAATGTTCTTTTTCACCTAGTGGACAGGATTTTTTCAGGGTTACAGATGTTTTCAGTTGTTGGGTGCAAGATGTAGGACCATCTAAATTAATAGACCAAAGCATGAACTGCCAAAAGAAATGTAACTTGTTTCTTTCTAAATTCTAACTTTGATCATCAAATAATTAATAGAATGTTATAATATATTTAATAGGTCATATCTATTTTCCTGTTTATTTAAAAAATAAAAAAGGTTTGGTGGGTTCCCGAAGTTTTCTGAATCTTACCACGATTATTTTTATATTTTAGCTATGTTTTGTGAGCATAACTAAACAGGAGTGAGACTTTCTTCAAAATGAAAAATCAATTCTGTTAAATAATCAATGAAAAGAATATTTTTACAGAGTGTTGCACCAGTGAATATTTATTGCTATATTTTATAATTCTTTGATAGAGATTCAAATCCACCGCATTTTCATAAAATATGTACTATATCATTCAGTCCGGTTGGGTAAGCACAGTCTTAGTTGAAGACAAGGATAAGTTAATGGAAATGCCAGCTTTACTGTGTAGACTGGGGCATGAGACATTTTGAGAGCTGATTGAACAAAAGGAATAGGACTGATGGGACAGCCATGGGTTGAAATGAATGCATTATTAGATAGAAACCGATTGGCAGTCAACTGATAGGTGCTGTAAGTAAATTTAACATAAATTGAAGGGCCCCCCTTGGTTTGATAGACTCACATTAAAGACACATTAAAGTCAGTGACACCTTAGAGTACAGCTATAGAAGTTAAGAGCTGGAATTTCCTTAGAATATCTTAAAAAAAAAAAAAAAGTGACACTTGGAACATCCAATCTCTGATAATGCTTTCTGGTCAACTTTATGGTACTGCAGCAACCGGGAGATGGAGTGCTGTGAGGAGAATGGGAATGGTAATTGTGGCACTAGTAGAAGTTGTAGTGGTTCATGGTGGCTGTCCTCACTCTAACACTTCCACTCCCATGCAATGAATGGAGGGCACGCACTTCTTCCCTCGGGGCACACCCTGGTATTGGGGGCCTTGATGATGGATAGTTGGCAGGGTGCAAGGCAGGAGAAATGATGTAAAGGCCAATAAATGGTGGTGAAATCAATAACCAGATCTGTTGGATGCGAAAAATGGTTTAGGAGTGCAGATGTAAGATCTGGATAGCCAGTCCATCTCAAAGCATGGTGGGAACCGAAGCAATATACCCTTTCCACAGCTGTGAAGTATTTTGCCAAAAATGAGCAGTAACATATTGTCTTTATACTGCATGGCTTTTATAGTTCTTGACCTTTTAAGCTAGCTGTTCTTTTTCTCAGGGTTACTCTGGCAGCTTTGAAGTCTCAGGAGTGGTATCTCCTGGATTAAACTTTTATCCAGGCCTGCTTTCTTTGCAGGAGCTCGCACATGCATGTCTTACCTGTAGATTCTCTCAGCCAACATTCACTAACTTTGGGACTGCCTAAGTCCATCAGCCTGGTAACCTAACCAAGTCTGCCTGTGCCAACAATATATATTAGAAGTATCCTATGGTATATAGACCTATAACTGGGCACACTTAAATCAATACACTAACCTACAAAAAAGCTGTGTTATGCCCAAAAATTACGTTGACGTAAAAATGTATAATCTTTATTTAATCAATTAAAAATGTATATTAAAATGGAGGAATCCACATATTGGAGAGCAAGACACATTAAAAAGACATAACCCCGCTGGTGTGGGGACCTGTATACATGCAGTCAGGGACAAAACAGCAAGGTAGATGCAGTAATCCCAAGAGGGGTCAGAACAAAAATGATAGTGACTAAAACAGCCTACAGTCTTTAACAAAAAAGCACATGTGCTTGCATGAATGCACCCAAGGGAACAGTATATACATACTATACCAGTACTAGCGTGATTCCCAGCAACATATCTGCATGATGGCCCCCACTCACCCGACGCGTTTTGCCAGGAAGGCTTCGTCGGGGTGGGAAAAAAAAAAACCTTCACGCGTCGGGTGAGTGGGGGCCATCATGCAGATATGTTGCTGGGACTCACGCTAGTACTGGCATAGTATGTAAATACTGTTCCCTGGGTGCATTCATGCAAGCACTTGTGCTTTTCTGCATCTACCTTGCTGTTTTGTCCCTGACTGCATGTATACAGGTCCCCACACTAGTGGGGTTATGTCTTTTTAATGTGTCTTAATCTCCAATATGTGGATTCCTCCATTTTAATATATATTTTTAATCGATTAAATAAAGATTCTATTCTAAAATAAAGATTAAATTAAAGATTAGGTTAGTGCAACGATATATATTGATTATACATTTCCATTAGGTATGCATAGTGCACAAATAAATAAATCTGTTACTATAAAATCACATATAACTCAGTAATATTTGATAAACCCTTTATAGCAAATGTTAACCCCTTGCAGTGGTCCACTGGGGGACTGCAGTACCTCAATAAGAAAATCTCCTGATGCACTCTAGGTAATTAGGGCATTTAGGACCCCTTGTACACAAAAGTTCTGTTACACTTTTATTTAGGCTTCTGACAATGGGGAAATGTGCGATCCCTTGAACAATCCTAGCACCCATGTTTGGTTCTAGGGTCTTGCAGTCCATGTAGTGCCACCACTGTCACTACAGAAGTAGGTACTACTATCCAATATAACCTGGACAACCCTGATCGACATTTCATGCTTGAAGCTATGGAAAAGAATTTAAACGGGTGCAGCTATATTCCCTAAGTTATTGATTTCCTGGTGACTAAGGTTCACACCCATTCTGGGCCCCTGTTTCTGTGCTATCTGATCCTGAGTTTGACCACCGAGTGACACAGATCCTGACCTTGGCTCTGCCCATGGATATTGCTTCTGTCTCATCCACTGGATTGTTTGCCTGGTACCTATTGTCTTACTCCTGATTCTGACCCTTGGACACATTTCTGTTCAGACAACAGTCCTTAGCTTTGCCCCAAGATATTGCTCCTGTCTCATGCATTTAATTGTTTGCCTGGTACCTGTTGTCTTACTCCTGATTCTGACCCTTGGACACATTCTTGAGTAGCCAACAGACCTTGGCCGTCCTTCTAGATATTGCTCCTGACTCATGCATTTGATTGTTTGCCTGGTACCTGTTGTCTTACCCCTGATTCTGACCCTTGCCCAAATTCCTGTTTAGCCCTTCACATCCTGACTACTGTCCTGTGACTATACATGACTATAAAAATATTATTTCAGCACTATATGTTAAACAATAAAGGGTTAACACAGGGCTCCAATCAACCTATAACCAGCCCTGTCCACAATTCCTTTGGATCTAGCCACGTTTCCAAATCAAGATCAACAGCAACATAGTGGCGTCATCTATCTATTTAGCAGGTATGCCAGTGAGGGCTATCGCAAGCAATCCTCTCAACCATTTAATTACCCCACAATCACAGTTGTAGGTCACAAGTGGTGATCTCCGAGCAAATTAAAATAAATGTGATATTGTTTGGTGTTCGAAAACGTTACAAATTGATGCGTTGTGTAAAAAAAAGTACAAGACTACTATTTTACTGTTGAATAAAATTAATAAACCTCCAATGAGTTTTATAAAGAGATCTAAGACCACTAGAGAGCGAAATTAATAAAAGACAAAATATTCAGCCAACATGTTGAAATATAAAACTAGCTGAAGTTATTAAGTGTGACGTAACTTGACAGGAGCAATTAAAGTGAGATTAAAGAAAGAGATAAAGCCGGTGTTATGTGTGCTACTCAGGGCCTTTTTGTAATATAATGATAGCATGAAAGAAGCAATCATTTTTGCATATTGTGGCACTAGGAAAAAAAAAATGCCTCTCAGTTGAAATATTGACGTTTTTTAATTATTAGGACAATTCCAACTGGGATCATTAGGGTTAAAACTCAGACAGGTACTGCAAATGCTTGCTGATCAAGCACCCAGTGATAAAGTACCAGCATACTTGATGTGCACCTGTTTCTAGGCAAGTGATAGAAGTGGGCAAACATTACAAAAGTTTTAGCATGGTGACTTCCAGTCCAACCACACTCCAGTCAGAGCTGCCAAAATCTTCAGCTGCCGAGCAACAGAACTTCAGCGTTATAGGAGAATGACGTTTGTCCTGGATACTATGTAAATGTCTTATAATTGGACTGTTATGCTCAATGACTTTTGGCTGCCTGTCTGGGTGGTCTAAATTCTGCTCCTCCAACTGACCCAGCTTCAAATATCCCACACTTAGGACATTTCATCAGCAAAGACAAGTCATAGGACATATGTTTGTGGACGCTGGCACCATGAAAATATAATTCTTCATAAAAGAGAATGCAAATAGTAACAAAACTAAAACCACAATATGGATGAAAGCATGTATTGTATAATAGAAACAAATGGACAACCAACTACCTATAGAAGCCAATGGTGCATAATTCCTAACTTTTCTGGATGGTCATGGGAGACCCTTATGGTTCATTGTTGGAAAGATCCATTTCTAAACCCTTGAATAGCTGTGGTATTTACACCTAGAAATCAACCACAGCAGGGATGCTCAACCAGTGGCACTCCAGCTGTTGCAAAAGCACAATTTCCAGCATGCCTGGCCAGCCTACAGCTATTAGGGCATGCTGGGAGTTGTAGTTTTGCAATAGCTGAAGGGCTGCAGGTTGAGCATCCCTGATCTTCAGAAAACTTTTTCTGGAAAAGATAATGACTTATCCTCAGGACAGGCTATCATCATCACATCAGTGGGGGTCAGAGTCCCGGCACCCCTGCCATTCAGCCACAGGGATCACTGGAGCTGTGGTGGCCTCCAGACAGCTTATCAAGCACAGTGCCGGCCTTTGTATAGTGGCTGTGCTTGGTATTGCAGCTCAGGCCTCATGGACGTGAATGGGGCTGAGCTGCAACTTGGCCTTGTGGCAGATGTATGATGATGTCACTGGCCTAGGAAAAGGTCGTCATGCTCAATGAGTGCCTGGCCACATCTAACAGCTGATCGACAGGTGTCCTGGTTTTCAGACCGCTGCAGATATGATATTGTTGACCTATCCTGAGGCCGGATTACTACCACTCTGCCACGCAATTATGTGGCTTTAATACCTTCCTTTTCATATAATGTCCTGTTCCTGATGAAATGTAGTGGTTAAAGCTACATGGAAACGTGTTGAACGGGGGCAATGTAGAGTGGGGGTAGCAGTGAATGGGGGTTGTGTGAGGAGTGAGGTGCCTGACTTTAAGCACCATCCTGTTTGGGCTATAAAGATATGCCTTTGTGAGCCAGTACCCACACACTTCAATAATCTACCTGGTCACCTTACGAGTGAGACTCTCCTGTACCTGTGGAGGGGAATTTTGTTTCTTTTTTCTAGTGTAGTGCAATGTTTGTAGTTGGCGATACTACCACTACAATAAAGTGCCGCAAGACCAGCTGCTATTAAATCAGGGCAGTTCCCGCACATATTATACTATTGTGGGACAACTGGGTGGAGGCCAACATCTATTTAGCCTTTACTAGCCTTGTATTGATAGCTTTATTAAGTAGTATAGAGCTATAATCTGAATACTAAGTGACTTAGACTTCCTTTTTTAACCATATATGTATTAAAAGATTTGTTATTTTCTTTTAACGTTCCAATCAGACTAAGGTGTTATTAAGCAACTGTACTTATGACAAACTTGCATATATATCATTTAATATGCGCAAGGCGAGCAGTAAGGGACAGGGAAGTGGGCATGCTGCTGATGGTGCACGCAGAGGCCATGGCTCTGGGCACGGTGAAACAGTGTCTGCTGGCAGAGCACAAGAAACAAAGTCATCCAAAACTCCTAGCTTCATGTCCCAGTTTGCAGGGCAGCGCAAGACAGGTTCTTGTTAGGTCAACATTAGAGATATGCGAACCTGCTCGTAACGAGCGGTTTAATGCTCGGATCCCCTACGCTCCCCTGCCCACAGCCATCTGGATCCGTCCTCCACCTGCCCAACATGTGGAAGGTGGAGTTCCAGCGCATGCTCAAGTCGCACAGCAGTCGGTGAGCTGGAAGTGTAAGCGCTGCTGCAGCATTGCCAGACCAGCGGAAGCTGTAGGTGACTTTCGGAAATGGGCACACAGGGGGCGCACCTTCACCAGCATCTCAGGCAAATTGGGGTAGGTTTTAAGAAACCGCTGAACCACTAAGTTGAAGCAGTTGTTTGGCCTGATGGAGACTCCTGTTCGTCCTACCTGTTGGAGGAACAGGTAGACTCATTCCTGTCATTAGTTCCAGGGTCCTATAGGGTCAGTTTAGTTTATACTGGTAGTCAGTAAGGATTAGAGTCAGGGTTTCCTTTAGGAGGTGTCCATCTTCCTTCCTTAGTTTCCAGGCCTAATCTTCTTTCCCTCCTACACTCTGTGGGGTTTTCCCCCCACACCTGAGCGTGACAGTATGTGTGTGAGCTTGCCGAGCTCCAAAGCCGCCACCAAGTTGCGGCCGTTATCAGACACATCCATGCCTGGTTGTAGGTTGAGTGGCGAGACCAACAGATCAGCCTGGTCCCTTATACCCAGCCACAGCTCGGTGGCAGTGTGTTGTTTGTCACCTAAGCAAATAAGTTTTAGCACAGCCTGTTGCCGCTTCCCCACTGCTGTGCTACACTGCTTCCAGCTACTGACTGATGGATGACTGGTGCTGCAAGATGAGAATTCCTACGTGGAAGTGAAGGAGGAGAAGGAGGGGTTGCAGCCGCTAATGTAGGTGGTGGCAGAAATCCTGATGGAAGTAGGGCCTGCAATACTTTGTGTCGCACCTGTGCCATCCCAAGATACAACTCGCTCCCAGCCTCCACAACGTTCACCCAGTGTGCCGTCAGGGAAATGTAGCTTCCCTTGCCAAAAGCACTTGTCCATGTGTCAGTCGTTAAGTGGACCTTCCCAGTAACTTTGTTGGTCAGGGCGCGGGTTATGTTACGGGACACATGCTGGTGTAAGGCGGTGACGGCACACCAGCAAAAATAGTGGTGGCTAGGTACTGAGTAACAAGGGACAGCCGCCATCAGACTGCGAAAAGCCTCAGTGTCCACAAGCCTAAACAGCAACATTTCCAGCGCCAGCAATTTGCAAAGATGTGCATTTAGTGCTATAGCCTGTGGGTGGGTGGCTGGGTATTTGCGCTTTTGTTCAAAGGCCTGAGGTATGGACATCTGTACGCTGCGCTGGGACACAGAAGTGGATGTGCTCGCTGATGGTGCTTGCGAGGGTCCAGGTGCAAGGCAGGAGGCATCTGGGCCTGCGTCTTGGCTAGCACGTAACACAGGGAAGAGGAGGCAGTGGTGTGACCCGTAGACACCGATTGTGGATGCAGGCGTTTGGCCCACATATTAGGGTGCATTGCTGCCATGAGGATCATGCAGGTGGTGGTCAGGTTACTAGTGTTCATGCCCCTTCTCATTTTGGTACGGCACAGGTTGCAAATGACAATTCTTTTATCGTCCACACTTGTTGGTGTGGTCTGCCTTCTCCCTTTTGCCACCCCACTGCCTCTTCCAGCCTGTTGCGGTGCTGCGGATCCCTCCCCCTCTGTACTGCTATCCTCGCTCAGCTTGCCACTTTCCCATGTTGGGCCAGTGATTTCATCGCCTACCACCTCCTCTTCCACTTCTTCACTCTGGTCCTCCTCCTGACAAGTTGACCTTCAGTGCTGCTGACACTCAAAAACATTAGGGGCGAGTGCCTACTGCTGATCTGACCATCGAAAACATTAGGGGCAAGTGCCTGCTCCTACTTGCGCTTTATATACAAGTAAATATGTGTTTCCTAACAATATTTCCTCTAAAATCGATGTTATATTTGGTTTTGAGGGGTATTCTTGTCATTCCGTAAAAGTGGCATAATACTCGGACAACATCGTTCCCAGCAGCGACTTCGGTGTCCAAGATGCATCCAGACATCCTTCCCATGCTGTTCCCAAACCATTTCAGTGTTGTTTCCACCATTTTCTGACCTTTCCCTATGAACCAGACACCCTCCCCTCTTCAGAGCAGGGGAGGCCTGGTTTAGTGCTCGGGTTCTCCCATTGACTTCCATTGTACCCGGGTGCTCGGCCGAGCACTCGAGCACCACCTAGTGTTCGGCCAGAGCACCCGAGCATTACGGTGCTCGATTAACACTATATGTGACCTTTAACTTTTCTAAATACACCACAGGTCATCAATATCTTTTCACAAATAACCCCTTTAAGGTCTTGATTGCATCAAACCATTAAATAAGATGAAATTGGGGTTTAAATAGTTTTGAAGCAAATAGATACTTTCTGGAGTAACATTGGCTCGACTCACAAATGTAGTATTTGATGCTGTATTTTAGCCAAAAACAGGAATGGATACTTAAAGGGCCTGTGCCACTAGCAAATGCTATTTTAATAAAATTCAGCATGAAAAACAGCGGCCCCCTGACCTCTTGAGCCCCAAGTATGTGTTTGGTTTGTGTGTTGGTAAAGTCCACCCCTGTATACCAGTAAAGGTGATAAATGTATGACCATTAGGAGTCTTACTTCTAGGACCCCACATATCATGACAATGGGGATCCTTGAATCCTGTGTATGAAGAGAAGTGAACATGAGTGAGCACCGCTCTATTCATGTCCATTCAATGAGACTGTCAAGTACTGTGCTCGGATATCTCCGTATCTCTTGGGAGAAATAGAATGTGCATTTGGCAGAATTAGGACTCATGAATACAAGAGAGCCATGTTTAGGAGTCTGTATGGCACCACACAGAGACTGCTAGCTGCTGCTCGTAAAATAGTCCGATAGAGCATTTATATGGAAAGACCATTGCCTATATATATATATATATATATATATATATAGTGCCTTGCAAAAGTATTCATACCCCTGGAACTTTTCAACCTTTTGCCACATTTCAGGCTTCAAACAAAAAGATATAATATTTAAAATTTTTGGTGAAGAATCAACAACAAATGGGTCACAATTGTGAAGTGGAACGAAATTTATTGGATCATTTAAACTTTTTTTTTTTTTAAATAAAACTGAAAAGTGGGGCGTGCAAAATTATTCGGCCACCTTGCATTAATACTTGTGTGCACCACCTTTTGCTGCGATTAAAGCTGCAAGTCGCTTGGGGTATCAGTTTTGGTTGGATGGAGAGTGTTTGTGAACAGCAGTTTTCAGCTCTTTCCACATATTCTCAATTGGATTCAGGTCTGGACTTTGACTTGGCCTTTCTAAGACCTGGATACGTTTATTTTTGAACCATTCCATTGTAGATTTCGCTTTATGTTTGGGATCTTTGTCTTGTTGGAAGATAAATCTCCGTCCTAGTCTCCGGACTTTTGCAGACTCCAACAGGTTTTCATCCAGAATGGTCCTGTACTTGGCTCCATCCATCTTCCCATCAATTTTAACCATCTTCCCTGTCCCTGCTAATAAAAAGCAGGCCCAAACCATGATGCTGCCACCACCATGTTTGACAGTGGGGATAGAGTGTTCAGGGTGATGAGCTGTGTTGCTTTTACGCCAAACATATCGTTTTGCATTGTTTCAAAAAAGTTGGATTTTGGTTTCATCTGACCAGAGCACCTTCTTCCACATGTTTGGTGTGTCTCCCAGGTGGCTTTTGGCAAACTGTAAACGAGACTTTTTATGGATATCTTTGAGAAATGGCTTTCTTCTTGCCAATCTACCATAAAGGCCAGAATTGTGAAGTGTTCGACTGATTGTTGTCCTATGGACAGACTCTCCCACCTCAGCTGTAGATCTCTGCAGTTCATCCAGAGTGATCATGGGCCTCTTGGCTGCATCTCTGATCAGTTTTTCCTTGTTTGAGATGAAAGTTTAAAGGGACGGCCGGATCTTGGTCTGATACTCCTTACATTTCAATATGATCGCTTCCACAGTGCTCCTTGGGATGTTTAAAGCTTGGGAAATCTTTTGATATCCAAATCCGGATTTAAACTTCTCCACAACAGTATCCCGGACCTGCCTGGTGTATTCCTTGGTCTTCATGATGCAGAACCCTGAGACTATCACAGAGCAGGTGCATTTATACGGAGACTTGATTACACACAGGTGGATTCTATTTCTCTTCATCAGTCATTTAGGACAACATTGGATCATTCAGAGATCCTCAATCAACTTCTGGAGTGAGTTTTCTGAACTGAAAGTAAATGGGCCGAATAATTTTGCACGCCCCACTTTTCAGTTTTATTATTACAAAAAAAGTTTAAATGATCCAATAAATGTCGTTCCACTTCACAATTGTGACCCACTTGTTGTTGATTCTTCACCAAAAATTTTAAATGTTATATCTTTTTATTTGAAGGCTGAAATGTGGCAAAAGGTTGAAAAGTTCCAGCGGACCGAATACTTTCACAAGGCACTGTGAACTGTGTGTAGCATATTGAAATATGGTACAATATCATAGACGTCTACATAATTCCTATTACATCTTCATTTACATCATTACAGTCCTGGGGTTGGACAGACCTGTAATATGGCCATGTACGTGGAGCCTAAGAGAAAATTGACAGTTTGTTGCTCTGAGTTTTGAAGTGTGATAAGAACAATGCGGACCTGATACGTATGATTTCTACTATTTCTACTCAATTGGGGAAGATTTATCTAAACTGGTGTAAAAGAAAACTGGCTTACTTGTCGATAGCAACCATTAGATTCCACCTTTCATTTTTCAAAGCTCCTTTGGAAAAGGAAAGGTGGAATCTGATTGGTTGCAGTGGGCAACTAAGCTAGATTTCCTTTATTCCAATTTAGATAAATCTCCCTCAGTGAGTTTTGACATTAGGCAATTCAATATGCATCCCACAAACACTTACGAGAAGTTCATATGCATGTGCACGTCCTCATGCTTTTTATGTGTTCCTCACGTACTCATCAGTACTTTATTTTAATTATTGAACATATCAATGCACAACTCCCAGGCCTCTCAACAACTTACACTTGATCTCGGACATCAAAGCTCAGGGTAGTAATAAATCTGCATCCATGTATTCCCCCCGTGAGCAATGATCCCCATATAATAATTTTATATTACTTACAATGTGCACTTCAGATCATGTTGACTCCTTTGTTTGCTCTCCCATCTAATGAATGGTCCTGGTTGGTTTACGTTTTGGATGTAACGAAATGTTCTTCTTTATACTTTAAGTGATATTTAATTATGTAAGATCAGCCTTTTCCTTGCACCAAAATTTGTTTGTTCTTTTATTTGTATGAGTGTACACAAGAGTTGATGACACTTGCCATAGGTGCTCTAGATCCAGTGCCAGACTGGACCACCAGAGGATCCTCTAGTAGGCCCAAGCTCTGATAGCATAGTGGGCCCCAAAGGTCCAGGAGAAAAAACATTTGGAACGGACTTTGGAGCCAATAACTTTCCACTAGGGTCTATTTCTAGTAACATAGTTTATAAGGCCGAAAAAAGACATCTGTCCATCCAGTTCAGTCTGTTTTCCTATAAGTTGATCCAGAGGAAGGCAAAAAAACCCTGTGAGGTAGAAGCCAATTTTCCCCACTTTAGGGAAAAAAATTCCTTCCCGACTCCAATCAGGCAATCAGAATTACTCCCTGGATCAACGACCCCTCTCTAGTAACTATAACATGTAATATTATTACCCTCAAAAAATACATCCAGGCCTCTCTTGAACTCTTTTAGTGAACTTACCATCAGCACCTCCTCAGGCAGAGAGTTCCATAGTCTCACTGCTCTTACCGTAAAGAATCCTCTTCTATGTTTGTGTACAAACCTTCTTTCCTCCAGACGCAGAGGATGTCCCCTCGTCACAGTCACAGTCCTGGGGATAAATAGATCATGGGAGAGATCTCTGTACTGACCCCTGATATATTTAAACATAGTTATTAGATCTCCCCTCAGTCGTCTTTTTTCTAAAGTGAATAAGCCTAATTTTGATAATCTTTCTGGGTACTGTAGTCCACCCATTCCACTTATTACTTTAGTTGCCCTCCTCTGAACCCTCTCCAGCTCTGCTATGTCTGCCTTGTTCACAGGAGCCCAGAACTGTACACAGTACTCCATGTGTGGTTTGACTAGTGATTTGTAAAGTGGCAGGACTATGTTCTCATCACGGGCGTCTATGCCTCTTTTGATGCAACCCATTATCTTATTGGCCTTTGCAGCAGCTGTCTGACACTGGTTTCTGCAGCTTAGTTTGCTGTTCACTAAAATTCCTAGGTCCTTTTACATGTCAGAGTTACCCAATATTAACCATTTAGTATGTACTGGTGACTTGCATTATTCCTTCCCATATGCATAACTTTACATTTGTCAGTGTTAAACCTCATCTGCCACTTCTCTGCCCAAGCCTCCAGTCTATCCAGATCCATCTGTAGCAGTGTACTGTCCTCTTCTGTGTTAATTACTTTACACAGTTTAGTGTCATCTGCAAAAATTGATATTTTACTGTGCAAGCCTTCTACAAGATCATTAATAAATATATTGAAGAGAATAGGGCCCAATTCTGACCCCTGTGGTATCCCACTAGTTACAGTGACCCAATTTGAGTATGTACCATTAATAACCACCCTCTGTTTTCTATCACTGAGCCAGTTACTTACCCACATACAGACATTTTCTCCCAGGCCAAGCATTCTCATTTTATATACTAACCTTTTATGTGGTACAGTGTCAAATGCTTTGGAGAAGTCCAGATATACGACATCCATTGATTCGCTGCAGTCCAGTCTAGAACTTACCCCCTCATAGAAACTGATTAAATTGGTTTGACATGACCGATCCCCCATGAAGCCATGCTGATATGGAGTAATTTGCTTATTTTCATTGAGGTACTCCAAGATAGCATCTCTTAGAAAACCCTCAAACAGTTTACCCATGACAGATGTTAAACTTACCGGCCTATAGTTCCCGGGCTCTGTTTTTGGACCCTTTTTGAATATTGGCACCACATTTGCTATGCGCCAATCCTGTGGAACACTCCCTGTCAGTATAGAGTCCTTAAATATCAGAAATAAGGGTCTGGCGATGACATTACTTAATTCTCTTAGGATACGGGGGTGTATGCCATCCGGTCCTGGCGATTTGTCTATTTTAATCTTTTTTAAGACGCAGCTCTACTTCTTCCTGGGTCAGACAGGGCACTTTTAATGGGGAATTTACTTTTATATTCTGCATTTCATCTGACAGTTTATTTTCCTCAGTGAATACAGTGGAGAAAAAGATATTTAGTAGCTTTGCTTTCTCCTCATCGCTCTCTGCAACTTCCCCCTCATTACTCTGTAAAGGGCCGACACCTTCAGGTTTATACTTTTTACCATTTATATAATTAAAGAACATTTTAGGGTTAGTTTTACTCTCTTTGGCGATTAATCTCTTGGTCTCTAGTTTGGCTGTTTTTATTTGTCTTTTACATATTCTATTTTTTTCCTTATAGTTTTTCAATGCTTCCTCGCTCCCCTCCTGTTTTAGTGATTTAAATGCTTTCTGTTTGTCATTTATTGCTTTCTTTACAGTTCTGTTTATCCACATTGGTTTTTTCTTGCTCCTTAACCTTTTATTCCCATAAGGTATGTACCTCTCACAATTAGATATTAGGATGCTTTTAAAAATACCCCATTTTGTGGCTGTATTTTTATTTTTGAGGACTTTGTCCCAGTTAGTTAGGCCTACAGCCTCTCTTAGTTGGCTAAATTTTGCTTTTTTGAAGTTTGGTATTTTTGTTCCTCCCTGAAGAAACGCTCTTTTGAATGACAGTTGGAAGGTTATTATATTATGGTCACTATTTCCCAGGTGTCCCCCAACCTGCACATCTGTTGTTCTGTCAGGTCTATTGGTTAATACTAAGTCCAGTATGGCCGTCCCTCTAGTCGGGTCCTGAACCAGTTGGGAAAAGTAATTGTCTTTGGTTATTTCCAAGAACCTGTTTCCTTTATGAGATATACAGGTTTCAGTTTTCCAGTCTATATCTGGGTAGTTGAAATCCCCCATAATAACGACCTCATTATGATTTGCCAACTCGTCTATTTCGTTTAGAAGTAGATTTTCTATGGGCTCTGGTATATTAGGTGGTTTATAATAAACTCCTATTAGTATTTTATTATTGTTTTTGGCTCCATTTATTTCTACCCACAGTGACTCCACATGTTCATGTCCCTCACTTATATCTTCCCGCAGTGTGGGCTTTAGACGGGACTTTACATAAAGGCAGACCCCTCCCCCTCTCCGATTTTGGCGATCCTTTCTAAACAGACTGTAACCCTGTACGTTAACTGCCCAGTCATGGCTATCATCCAGCCATGTCTCAGTTATTCCCACTATGTCATAGTCCTCCTCACACATCACTAATTCCAGTTCACCAATTTTATTAGTCAGGCTTCTGGCATTAGTGTACATACACTTAAGAGGTCTATGTATATTTTTTACCCCCCTTTTTAAATTACTATTACCTGTGAAGTGAATATCCGGGGTTTTTGGGTTACTTTGGTTGATGTTTTGCCCAATATTCTCCCTACATTCCTCACTAATCCCAACTTCCACTAACCCCCCACTCTCCCCTCCTATGACCCACTCTCTATCTACACTATCTACCCCCTTATTAGTATTACGCCCCACCCTCCCCCCAGATCCTAGTTTAAAAGCTCCTCCAGCCGTCTAGCCATTTTTTCCCCCAGGGCAGTTGCACCCTCCCCATTAAGGTGCAGCCCGTCCCTACTGTAGAGTCTGTAGCCGACAGAGAAGTCGGCCCAGTTCTCCATGAACCCAAACCCTTCCTTCCTGCACCAGCCTCTGAGCCACTTATTTAACTCCCTAATCTCCCGTTGTCTCTCTAGTGACGCTAGTGGCACTGGTAGTATTTCTGAAAACACTACCTTGGAGGTCCTGGACTTGAGCTTCTCTCCTAGTTCCCTAAAATCATTGTTAAGCACCTTCCATCTCCCCCTGACTTTGTCATTGGTGCCAATGTGTACCATGACCGCCGGGTCTTCCCCAGCGCCACCCAGCAATCTGTCAATCCGATCCGCGATATGCCAAACCCGAGCACCCGGGAGACAACATACTGTTCGGCATTCACGGTCTCGGCGACAGATGACCCTGTCTGTCCGCCTAATAATAGAGTCCTGTCCGCCTAATAATAGAGTCAAACCTATTTATAGAGTCAATACCTATTACCTGTTGACTCACTAACTGACTTTGATTGCATTCCTCATAAAATCTCCTTATAGATTCTCAATTCATAAGATTATTATGCATTTGTGCATTCAAATATGTCGGACCCCGCCTATCACATATTGATGGCCTATCCTTAAAAATATCAGAAAATTCTGAAATATTCCTTTAAGCTAAATGAGCCTGGATTCTGGCTAATTTCCTGCCAACAATTGCATACATGCCTTGCATCAATTTGTTATGTTTTTAGACACTTTTTGCACCTCATTAGTAAAGGTCATGTGAGAACATGTCCCAAAATTGCACAAAAAAATTGTCATAAAGTATTCCAATTAATGGGTGGTATAATGCTAGATGAAAGTCTTTAAAGTGTCTAGAAAGGTATTTAATCTGCAGGCACATAAGATCCAGGGAGATATATGAAGTACAATATTCATAATTTCTGTCCGGAGTAATTAATGAATGGCCCAACATAGAGCCATCAGAATAGATGCTCCAGAAATGTTACCACATGGGGAATGTGCAGCCAGCCCCTGAGGGGCCGGGGCAGAGGATGAGGGTAGTAGTGGCCCTGATGATGATGTACCACATTGTACTCCCCCAGGCTTTTGCACCCTAGGGTCAGAGCAGTGAAGGAGGGGAACTCTGTGTTGCCTATGGACACTCCTTGTAGCTGTTAGCTCCCTGCCCATTCGGGGGTGTCCATGGTAGTTCGGGGGTGCCTATGGTGTTAATTAGTGTTGAGCAAAGTGAGCTTTGGATCATATATCCAAAGTTGCTTCAGTCAATACTTTGTTTGAATGATGTACAGAGATCCATCTCAGTACAGCATTCATATGTATGGGCTCCGCCAATGTGAAATTCGTTGAATTCTCACAAGATTTCAGTGAATAACTTCAGACATCAGTTTTTCAACTTGAAAACAATTTTAAAACTGGTATCCAAAGTCAGCTTGGATACCTACTGGTACCCACTTGCTAAAAGCTCTGCATAGCACATGGGCACCTATGCGCTATGAAGAGCTTTTAGCTGAGCAAGCAGGCCCAGGTAGGAGCTCTGCATAGCATTTTTGCTGCTCCTGCTTCTGTTTGTTCCACTAAAGCCTGCCACAGCATATCAGATATGCTAAGCCAGCTGTAGCAGAGCAGAGCTAGGACAGTCAGGAGCGGAGACGTGTGCTCCTGCCTGTACAGTGCTCCCTGCAGCCCTGCAGTGGAATCTGTAGACCAGTACACTTGATATGTCAGAGGTGTACAAGTGTACGGGTATACAGATTCCAAAGCTCTATAGACATCTGAACTTCTGGTATCTTTTTTGGTAAGTAAAACATAAAAATAAAGTATCTTACAAAAAATATTTTATGACATTTAGAACAGATTTTAATAAATTGTTGTAAAGTTTAGGTACACTTCAAAAATGTCATGAGGTTTGAGAGAAGGATAGTCTTTAAGGTTCCTAGTGAGGGGAGCATTGTCAGATGCCTAAGTTACAACTGGTAGGAAAAGTTACTCTTAATCAATGTTTATATTAGTTACAGAGGGCTCATGACATAATAGCAGGAGGATGTGCCAACCTGAAACTCCAAGCTGATGAGGTGGCAAACTAAAAAGAGTATATTTTCATATATCAGTTGTCTCAAGCCAATACTGGACTCAACTAATGAAAAAGTGATACACTTGTCTAGCGTTCACAGCTAGACAAAGGTTTTTTTCAATTAACAGCAGGAAGGGAGGGGGTTATAGAGGCCAGACATATGTGAAGTAGCTCAGTTAGTAGGGTTTTAGTTCTTTTTCAATTTGAGTTTGAATATTAATTTACTTTTTTTAATACCTCGAAAAAATAACAAGTTTCATAGATTTCTATTACAACATCAATGAAAGCTGAATTCTTAACCAACTGATAAGAATTCAGCTTCAAAGAGTTTTTAAGAAGCCTCAAGAATGCAGGACAGTTTTCACTGAAAAGCATGCAGAACAGTCTGACAGTTGTAGAGGACAAACAGCAGAAAATTTTAATTAAAGGGGTTATCCAACCCCCGAATTGCCCCCCATATGTCCAGGCCCCTCATACACAATGTACTTACCTTGCTACTCGACACCCGTGTTGCTTCTTAAGCCCACACGGCCACCACTGTTTCTACCAGTGCGCGCATGAAAACATTTGGTGTTGGGGAGGGTAGGAGCCAATGGCAGGTGGTGACGAGGACAAGCCTCTCTAGCATCGTGGGTGACGCTAGGGAGGCTTGTTCCCATTACCATATGCCATTGGTTGCCATATCCCCCACCTTCCAAAAACCAGATGTTTTTATCCACGCACAGAGAGAAACAGGCGGATATGCAGAATTCAGAAGCGCCGCTGGTGCCGGGGAGCAAGGTAAGTACATTGTGTGTGAGGGGCCCAGGCATATTGGGGGGCATTTCAGGGGTCAGAAAATCCCTTTAAAGACCTACTTGAAAAAAAGGACTTTAGATAAAAATTATTAATTATCGGCTGCTCATTAAGTGGAGTTAGGTGCTGCATTTTCATGAGCAACCACCTCCACAGTATGAGGAGGGCAATTGCTGCTGCCACAAAATCATTGTTCTTGTTTAGACAGCACGATCTGCTGCCCAGGAATGATGATTGAGGTGTCTGCACCTCTCATCATTTCACCTGATGAACGAGCATTTTGCCTCTTCATTGGGTAATCTGCGGCACCTTTACATGGGCAGATTAGGCTACTTTCACATTAGAGTTTATATATTCCGGCATTGAGCTCCATCATAGGGGCTCAATACCGGAATAAAACGCCTCAGTTTTGTCCCCATTCATTGTCAATGGGGACAAAACTGAACCGAAGAGAACGGAATGCTCCTAAAAGCATTCCGTTCAGTTCTCTTCAGTCTCCAGACCGGAGAGCAAACCGCAACATGCAGATCCGGAATGACCCCCAATGCAAGTCAATGGGGACGGATCCGTTCGGTGTGACACAATAGTAAACGGATCTGTCTTCCATTGACTTTCAATGGAGTTCATGACGGATCCGTCACCCTGCACTTACCTGTCCTTGCAGCTCCCTCCTCCCTCCAGCAGGGGGCACTGTGGGGAATCTTCCCATTGTGTGCGCCGCCCTCTGGAGCTGCGGGGAGAGGTCGGGAGCTGCGGGGACAGGTAAGTTTAACCCCCTGCTCCTCAAAATAGTGTATGGTGCAGGTGTGGGACCGGAGCGCGGTTCCGGCCCCACACGTGCACCTGCAGCAGCACGGATCCAGCGGGACCCTTCACCCGCTGCCCCTTGTGTGAAAGTGGCCTTATTGGGAACAAACGTTCGTTCCCGATAATCGGCTCGAGCATTGGGCTATGTAAATCAACCTCAAGGAGAAAGCTCAAATTTCAATCTAGGCAATTCATCCCAGTTCTTGAAGAGAGATCTGACTGGTACAATGGCAAGGTAATTAGATGTTATCTCCTCTTGTCCTCCAAATAAAATGTATCATAATCTACAAAGATAATCAACCAAATGTTTACCTTAAGCTTGATTAGATTTGATTAAGGGAGACAATTACATTGTCAAGTTGGTCCCTGCAGAGTTTTAAGTTTCCTGTATAAAGAAGCTCAAATGCACAAGTCAGATTAATTATCTGCTCATTATACAGTGGTTTATCTATAAAAATTTCTGTTTTGGACACAAATTTGTAGGTTGTGGAAGAAGTTGTATAACCCGTGTATTTGATCATTGACTTCCATTCATTAAGTGCATTGCCTGAACGGTAAAATGAATGGTACAGAGCTGTAATGGCGACTTTACACTGCTCGATTGTCGGGAAGGAATCACCTGTCTGTCAGTGGAGGTGACCGCTACATCTACATGCAGCGATCTCCTCCACAGTATGGGGAGGAGCAATGACTAATGTCATCACTCGCCCCCTTACAGAATCATTGTTTGCCGGCAGCAGAGGCTGTTTAGACGGCACGGTCTGCTGCCCACAAACGATAATTTAGGTGACTGCACCGAAGATCTATTAGTCAATGGACAAGCATTTTACTCGTTCATGAGGTAATCAACAACACCTTGAAAAAGGCTAACGAGTGTTCATACTTTGACAAATGGAATGCAATAAGAACCTCACCAGTTGCAATTGTTGGCATATTGTATTGACATCAAAATATTATTAATTATACATGAAACCGATAATCTACAAGAAAACTACTGCAATTATCGTTGAATGTTTGCAATGCATGTGCATTGCCATTTAAAGGGGTTTTCCAATATTTTTAAAATATAAAAAAAAGTTGGACAGTTGGACAGTCTGAAGTACAGAAAAAACCTTACTGGCCTTAAATTTAATTCAATTAAATTTCCAGCTGGTCCTACGTTGCCACTCCAGTCCATTCCGTATCGACTCCCACTGGGCCCGCAGCGATCACGCGCTGTTCATCTTTCACATGACTAATGCTGTCAGTCACTGTCCTGAGGCATTTGTGTACATTTGACTACCAAGGCCAGTGATGGACTGCAGTAATCACGTGAACGATGAATGGAAAGTGGATCGGACCAGCAGGCACCAGAGTGGTAGAGCAGGACATTTATAAGGTGAATAAATCAACAATATCTGATCAGTAAGGTGTGACTCCTGGCACCTCTGCCAATCAGCTCACCAAGCAGAGCACTGTACATTGCATAGTGGTTGTGCTTTGTATTGCATCCCGGGTCCAAGGAATAAAAAGTCCAGCACACTCACTTGAACTGCTGGAATGCCAGCACCCAGAGAAATTTGAACAGAAGAAAGAAGGATCCAGTGTGTAGATAAAATCCATTGTTTATTGAAATAAATCAATTAAAAAGCACATCCCCTCATGTACATTACTGATGCGTTTCAGTTGGACAATAGAGATGTTGGGCGTAGCACTTCAATGAGACTGAGCTGCAAATAGGCCATGTGACCAATGAACGTGATTGTCACCGGCATACACAGTGCCACGACACTCACCGGAACGTCATGGTCTCCTCAAACAGCTAACCGGTGTTGGTGCCTGGAGATGAACCTCCACCAATCAGACATTAATGGCCTATCCTGAGGATATCCCATCAATATTTAAAGAGAACCTGTCAGCTCCAAAACACCCCCTGAACTACAGTAAGCGTTGTATAGTGTAAGTGATGCTGAATCCGAATATGTAAGTTTTATCTTCATACTCACTTCCATTCCGACACTGTGCTCCCACAAACCATCTGTAAAATGCATTCACAGGACTCTTCTTTGAGTCCTCTCCATTATGTGAGTGAGCACCGGAGTCCAGTGAGTGCATTTTACTGCAGGTTTGTGGGAGCACAGCGTCAGAATGGAAGTGAGTATGAAGATAAAACTTACATATTCGGATTCAGTATCACTTACACTATATACCGCTTACTCTAGTTCAGGGGGTGTTTCAGAGATGACAGGTTCCCTTTAAACTCTAAACCGGACATATCCCCATTTTCACCCGGGCAGGCCCTTTCATATGAGCATTGGAGATTGTGCAGGGCAAAGGCTTTTTTCTGGAGATCCAATGACGTACCAGGCTCTCCATGGGTAAAACTGGGCGGAACCTTCCACCTACCAGTTAGCCTGGTGTCTGTAAAGCGGCTAGGTCAGTGCTAAAGCCTGCACATCAGCCTCCGCCTAGCAGTGTAAAAAATATAAACAAACAGCCCTTGAGCCGCAAGATACAGCACAGGGCAAGGGAGAGCATTAGAGCATGAAATGCTCCGATGTTCATATCAGAGGGCCTGTCTGGGTGAAACTGGGTGAAAATGGGGATATGTCCGGGTTCAGCTTTGAACCTGGACAGACCCTTTAACTTCCATAAAACCCATTTAAATAGTACAAATCTATTTGTTACATTGATTAAAAAATAATAAAAGAATCCTAGAAATGACAATATAGAGATATTGTGATAAGATACTTCTACAACCTTTGACAGATTTATTAATATCATGTTATTTGCACATTTACTTTATTACATTGTCTAGTTAGGTGGTGAAATAACCTGCCCGTAACATCCAGCTGGCTTGTATAGGGAATCTCATAGACCTGTTATCAGTGACCTGTCTCCAATTTGTATGACGGTATGAGTAAATCATTCAACTTCTGTCACGGGATAAGACAGAAAATGTCTCTAACCAGCCTATTGTCCACAATTCTGTCAGCAGGAAAAAGAATAGAGGCTCTTTGAGGATAATTCAGCTTCCTCTGGCTGTTGACAGAAATCACATTTACATATCCCTTCCTCGCACTGATAAAAGTGCCTGTGATTTATGGTTTGTGATAAACTGATACCTGGATTCCAGTTGATCGATGCTGTGTGATAGGAAGAACCTTCCATTTCGAGCACTAAAAGACCAAAATTGGGTTGTGATTAATGGAACTAAATGTTTGGGGTCAGAAGCTTGTACAGTTTTCTGTCCCTGATTCAGCATCTAACTAGGGGGAGAGGTCACACCGGGAAGAATTAATCACCCAGTGTAAAAACCTAAGACAGTAGTATGCCATCGAAACAGCTTCTTCTTTGGTAGCAGAGGCTTCCAGGTTTTAGAAGCTTTTTGTCTTTGGGTAATCCCATTAATATTTCAATCTGCTGTCATAAAAGTGATACCATATTCCATATTTCTACTTTATGGGCAGGGAATATTGTATTCGTCACCATAGACTAGTCTTTTGTTAAAAAATAAGTTGCAACATCAATGGAGTGTCAAGGCATGGAAAATCTGTCAAAAGGAATTGATCTGCACAATATCATCCTCATCAAGTCTACATATGTCTAAAACATTCACCATTGTAACAAAGACGTGTCCAACAAATAAGAGGAAACAGGAAAAATGGGAGAAAATGATGTGCTGTCTATTAGAAAGAATGAAGAACTGGAGGGGAGAGAGAGGAAGCCACAAGTATTAGATGAATGTCAACCCAACATGATTATTTCAGCTGGATCAACCAACCAACCATCTAACGTGTTTGGGCGTTTTCTGTTTTCAAATAAATATCAAGCAAGTTGGATTTCAAAATGTCCGATCCTTAAGGGAGTTAAGCCCACCAGGGAACAGGGGAATCTACCGATGGGCCCCTGAGCAAGGATAGCCCCCAGTCATCCACCTTCTGCACAAGTGGCACATGACACAGTACACTGCACTACATACAGATATCCAGTAGGGTTAAGCGAATCAAAGTTCAGGGAAAACTTGATTTGCTGCGAAGCCGAATTTCCTCATGCTTTGTGGTAACTAACCAATTTTCCCTAAAATGACGATAAAACGGAAAAAAAAAGTAATACTCACCTCATCCATTTGCTCACAAAGAGTCCACCGTGGCCATCTTGATTGAATATCCAGCATGAAATCTCGTGCACAGTGACCCCTATAATGAATAATCTTAATACAGTGGGACCCCAGAATGAAGGTTACTTGTGGGCCCTTGGCACCCGGGTCCGACACTGTGTATGGCTATCATTAGAGATGGGGCTGGATATTAATGATCTTTTTCTTGATCTAGGGATTTTATTGCCCTTCATTTTTATATGTACAGAAAATAAGAAAAATAAAATTAGCTCTGAAAAATATGAAATCAAACTTAAAGAGGTTGTGCCACTAATACAAATGTATCCCACTCAACATGTATCACTGTTATATCACTTTCCCCAAAATACCACAATTTATCAAAATTGCCTTATTCTAAAGTTATTAGTCTACCATTGCACTCTGTGGCAAATAAGTTTTGATATTTGGTTGCTGTAGATTACGTCCTGCATTGAAGCCTAGTAATGTAGGAAGCATAAGCGTCCTTGGTAGGAGCAAGGGCGGTTAGTGTCACATGTGCTGATGATGTCAGGACACATCTGACTGCCCCAAGGCATGATGGGACAGCAGACATATGACAATCTGGGAAGTAGGATTCAAGCATGGGGGATAAGAGAAAACTGCATATGAGATAAATATGAAAGAAAAAAAATCCAAGGAGAAATGCTACAGTACAGAAGCTACAGTAATTGATGAAAATAAGTTTATGGCACAACACATCATCATGGTCCATATTCCCAGCTGGTACACATACACAATAAACACAAAGTAGTGTATCACAAGAGGGGGTGAATTCCCAAAAGGAAAGAAGGGAACAATGGGGGGGGGCTAACCCAACCTCATACAAATTTTCCAGGAGTAGAATATAAATGACCTATCTACAGGATTGGTCATCAACATCTGATCAGTAAGGGAATTATAGCAGATGGCACATGGCACAAGGTAGAGACTGAATGAACAGGAGGCATGAGGTAGAGACTGAATGAAGAGGTGGCTGAACATTTGTCTGACTTTCCCTACTGAATTGTACAGTTTCTGACTTAAGGCCCCCAAAACATTAGACTATTGGCAATCTGGCAATCTAACTTTTATGGGGAACTCCCAACTCTTCCCCAACAGATACTGCGGGGAGAAGGATCAGGCATGTTGAATATGAAAGCCCGATCCTTTAGGTCTCCCTGGAAGTCAGTTGTGTTAGCGGCTTTCTCCTCTCTCCCCATTGAAAACACATACACACTTTAAATGTTCAGCCATTTTCACAATTATACAAGGCGTATGGGCACCTTTATGGCAAAATGTTAAAGTAGAACACCCGGCAAAATTTTTATTCTGTGACCTGCTAGAAAGTGATGTCAAGTGACCCACTCTCTGATCTCCAACTGTCACAGGAAGTGAGTTACTTCTCCTATGAGACTGAGAGTGAGGTTCCCATAGGAATACATAGAGAAACAGATTTCCTGTCCACACATAAGATGCTGTGTTAGTTGGAGAGTCTGATTGCTGGTCACATGACACAGCTGAGAATCAGAATAGAGGTTATACAGGGGGAAAAAAGTATTTAGTTAGCCATCAATTGTGCAAGTTCTCCCAAAGATGAGAGAGGCCTGTAATTGACATCATAGGTAGGCCTCAACTATGAGAGACAAAATGAGAAAACAAATCCAGAAAATCATATTGTCTGATGTTTAAAGAATTTTTTTGCAAATTATGGTGGAAAATAAGTATTTGGTCAATAGCAAAAGTTCATCTAAATACTTTGTTATATGTGCTTTGTTGGCAATGACAGAGGTCAAACGTTTTCTGTAAGTCTTCACAAGGTTGGCACACACTGTTGCTGGTATGTTGGCCCATTCCTCCATGCAGATCTCCTCTAGAGCAGTGATGTTTTGGGGCTGTCGCTGGGCAACATGGACTTTTAACTCCCTCCAAAGTTTTCTATGGGGTTGAGATCTGGAGACTGGCTAGGCCACTCCAGGACCTTGAAATGCTTCTTACAAAGTCAAACCTTCGTTGCCCTGGGGGTGTGCTTGGGATCATTGTCATGCTGAAAGACCCAGCCACGTTTCATCTTCAATGCCCTTGTTGATGGAAGGAGGTTTACACTCAAAATCTCACGATAAATGGCCCCATTCATTCTTTCATGTACACAGATCAGTCGTCCTGGTCCCTTTGCAGAGAAACATCCCCAAAGCATGATGTTGCCACCCCCATGCTTCACAGTAGGTATGGTGTTCTTTGGATGCAACTCAGCATTCACTCTCCTCCAAACACGACAAGTTGTGTCTCTACCAAATAGTTCTACTTTGGTTTCATCTGACCATATGATATTCTCCCAATACTCTTCTGGAACATCTAATGCTCTCTAGCAAACTTCAGACAGGCCCGGATATGTACTGGCTTAAGCAGGGGGACACATCTGGCAGTGCAGAATCTGAGTACCTGGCGTCGTAGTGTGTAGGCTACTGATGGTAGCCTTTGTTATGTTGGTCCCAGCTTTTTGCAGGTCATTCACTATGTCCCCCCATGTGGTTCTGGGATTTTTGCTCACAGTTCTTGTGATCATTTTGACCCCACAAGGTGAGATCTTGCGTGGAGCCCCTGATCGTGGGAGATTATCAGTGGTCTTGTATGTCTTCCATTTTCTAATTATTGCTCCCACAGTTGATTTCTTCACACCAAGCTGCTTGCCTATTGCAGATTCAGTCTTCCCAGCCTGGTGCAGGTCTACAATTTTCTTTCTGGTGTCCTTCGACAGCTCTTTGGTCTTCACCATAGTGGAGTTTGGAGTGTGACTGTTTGAGGTTATGAACATGTGTCTTTTATACTGATAACAAGTTCAAACAAGAGCCATTACTACAGGTAATGAGTGGAGGACAGAGGAGCCTCTTAAAGAAGAAGTTACAGGTCTGTGAGAGCCAGAAATCTTGCTTGCTTGTTTTGACCAAATACTTATTTTCCACCAAAATTTGCAAATAATTTTTTTAAATATCAGACAATGTGATTTTCTGGATTTCTTTTTTCATTTCGTCTCTGATAGTTGAGGTCTACCTATGATGTCAATTACTGGCCTCTCTCATCTTTTTAAGTGGGAGAACTTGCACAATTGGTGGCCGACTAAATACTTTTTTTCCCCACTGTAACTCATAAATACAGACACTGGTAAGAAAATTACATTCACTACAGATTGCATCATGTACCTGTCTAGCCAGACAGAGAATAAAATGTTTCACGGGAGTTCTTCTTTAAGCTAGGGAACTAGGGAAACCAAACTTAAACAGAACCTGTCATCTCCGAAACACCCCCTGAACTAGAGTAAGCGGTGTATAGTGTAAGTGATGCTGACTCCAAATATGTAAGTTTTATCTTCATACTCACTTTCATTCCGACGCTGTGCTCCCACAATCCAGCAGTAAAGTGCATTGAGAGGACTCTTCTTTGAATCCTCTCCATTTTGTGAGTGAGCACTGGAGTCCACTGAGTGCATTTTACTACAGGTTTGTGGGAACACAGCGTCAGAATCGAGTATGAAGATAAATATTACATAACCAGACTCGACATCACTTACACTATACACTGCTTACTCTAGTTTGGAGGGTGTTTCAGAGCTGACAGATTCCCTTTAAATAGAGTTGGAGGTGTACAACATCTATTGTCTGCCACTCACAATCCTATTTTAACACCTCTCCCAAGGCAGTTTAATCACACCTAATAGCTCCAATCATGCAATGAACATCTTATCTCCATGGCTAATGCATGTCAACAGTTTTGAATACCAATAGGAATAGAGTATAGGGATGCTCCCCTAGTGCATTACCACAAACAGTAATACCCCACACAATAAATGACAACCCTTACCAGGAATAGTTGTGCTCTGTGAATCCATTTTCTAGTACCCTGATTTTACTTTTTAATGCCAGAGATTTATTGTACAAGTTATTCTAATTGAGAAAGCCAGTCGCATGACTAGTGAAATGTCTTCAAGAGAAAAAAAAAATACAAGTCCAGTTGCTCTGACTTATTACTACTAACACACAATGCCTACACCATTCCAAGCTCATTAGAGTGCCTTTTCCGACCATTTACAACAGTCCGTAGGGTGCAAGAGCTGTACTTGATATTTTATATTGCTGTATTTATGAGATATAAGGGTGAAACTAGTATAGCATCAAAAAGTGGAAAACATGGGAGAAATTCTCTGGAAATGAAATACAAGGGAAATATATCAGTGTACATGGCCCATGTTTGTAAGAATTGCTTCCTGCCATCCATGAAGCATAAGTCTGACTACATTGGTCCATAAGTAATTTCTATTGTGTTCCCACATAAAAGTAACCCAACCCTGGTTAGAAATCAGATAGAATTCATTGGGTGCTGCCATCCATTATCAGTGATATTTAGCACTCGTGTGTTCCGTAGGGGAAGGAGATCGAAAGTTTAGCTGCCATCTTTCAGCAAATATCATATCTGACAGCTGATCTAATATTCAGTCAGTTAGCGGATACAGCTGCACATGACAAGATACTTACATTGGCTTCCATTGTCTACTGACAGAGTAATGAACTTGTATTCCTGGGAAAAATATCAGCTCTTTAACCTCTGATACAATTCTTCAATTAGGCTGTGTATCTTGGGAAGCAATAGAAATTATCTGCAAAAAACAACCTGACAGATCAATTATTTCACTCCAGGATGGACACCAGAACTTTATACAGGGCTGTTCTTTGTCATATTCGCTTTAGATATGATGATCATGTCTAGGATCATGCTAACAACTAGTTTTGTGGGCAGATGTGGCAGCAGATGCAAGGGTGTGTCTCAGACTATCCCCTTAATTAACAATGTGGGGTAAGAGTAGTGTGCGACTTTCTTTGCGCCCGCAATAGACGTTAGGTCAGTCCAAGTTAATGGAAACGGCAGGCACAGCTTGTGGCATTACTCACCAGCTCCTGCCCAAACTCTTGAAGCCATCATTTGTTACCAAGCCCTATGGGTGGGGCTTAATTGGTTGACAAATTCCCTTAAAGAGGACCTTTCACCTCTCCTGACAAGTCTGTTTTAATAGCTTCATGCATTCCCCATGTAATAACAATTCTGGAACATCTATTCTTATGTCTGTATGTTGTGCCATTCCTTTATTATTTCTACTAGAAGTTATGAATGAATTGCTAGCAGTCTGCAGTAAGGGTACAGAGGGGAGGTAACCAGTTGGGGGGGGTGTACCTGCACAGTCTGAAAATGGCAGCAGTGATTAGATAAATTCTGTACAGGTACACACCCCCAACTGGTTACCTCCCCTCTGTACCCTTACTGAAGGCTAATAGCAATTCATTCATAACTTTTAGTAGAAATAATAAAGGAACGGCACAACATAAAGACATAAGAGTAGATGATCTAGAATTGTTATTATATGGGGAATGCATGAAGCTATTAAAACAGACTTGTCAGGAGAGGTGAAAGGTCCTCTTTAGGGAATTTGTCAACCTATTAAGCCCCACCCATAGGGCTTGAAGCAGTGACAGGTCCTCTTTAAAGGACATTTCCAGTTTCAACAAATGAAATTCTTTCACTTAGGTCTCATGCACATGGCCGTTGCCCGGCCATGCCCGTATTGCGGCCTGCAAACACTGGGTCCGCAATATGCGGGCACCGCCTGTGTGCTCACTGCACCATGGATGCAGACCCATTCAGAACCTCACGGAAACACTACGGAGTGCTTCTGTGGGGTTTCTCTCTAGTAGGGAAACTTATTGGCAATTCCCATAGCCATGGGAAAATAATATGCAAAGAGGTATCTGCCAAGAAAGAAAACACCTTACTAGCTCCACCTATTGGAAGTGGTATGAAGCACTTCCAGTAAGTCTTGATACAGGGTTGGCTAGTACCTTGCCTAAGCTGCATCCAAGACATCACACTCAGCCAGCCAGAATCCTTCTCTGTACTAATGCGGGGAAAGCCCCTGAAAAAGCTGTTTATGGGTAGATATGTGGCTTAGCTATTTCCCCTTGTCATATCCCAAGGCTTGTTAAAGGGGTTATCACATGATTAATGTAAATAATGAAAAATCAGACATCATAGGGTACTTGACAATTTGTTTTCTAACAAAGCTAGAACCAGCCCTGTACCTCTCATGGAACCAGAGATCTTCCCATACATTGCTTTAGATGCGCTGCAAGATTTATATCAAGCTGGAAGCTCAAGGGACGTGTCCTTTCTGTTGAAGCTCTCGCCCTATCACAGCTCAGGAGGCAGTTAAATGATGGAACTGAGCAGGTGGCACCATACAGATACATGTGAGATGGACAGAGAAGTAAGAAAAAGAACAAACAGCAGGTGGCGCTATACAGATACATTTTATCGAATAACTCAGTGGCTATTCTAAATTTTTAATTACATGCAATTATAAAAATATTTAGATCCAGGGGCTGGTTTGAAAACTGCAGAATATTTTAAAAAGGGAGCCACTTCCACAAGGTGGAACTAGCGAGATGGTTCTCTTTCCTTAGGAGATACTTCTTTGCATAAGGAGAAGTGTAAACAATGAAGAGCACATGGAGCTCACTGCAGCTGATCCGCAGGGGCGTCAAGAGCCGGACCTTCATCAATTCTATATTAATGGCCTATCCTAAAGACAGACCATCAATTTTAAAGAAACAGAAACCGCATTTCATTTTCCAGTCTTTAAAGGGGTTATCCCATGAATAATGTAAAAAATGAAAATCAGACATTATATAGTACATGACAATCTCTTTCTAACAAAGCTAGAACCAGCCCTGTACCTCAAATGGATCCAGAGATCTGCCCATTCATTCAGATTTACATCAAGCTGAAAGCTCAAGGGGAGTGTCTTTTTGGCTGTAGCTCAGGGGGCGTGTCTCAGCTCTCTCTATCACAGCTCAGGGGGCGTGTCTCAGCTCTCCCTATCACAACTCAGGAGGAAGTTGAAGGATGAAACTGAGCATGTGCGGCCACCTCAGTGAGCAGGATAAAGAAATAAAAAAATAAACAGCAGGTGGCGCTATAGAGATACATTTTATTGAATAGCTCAGTGGCTATACTAAATTTCTAATTACATGCAATTACAAAAGAATTCAGATCCAGGTGATGGTTTGAAAACTGTAGAATATTTTTAGTGGGACAACCCCTTTAATACAGTATAGTGAAATCTCAATTTTTCTTAAGCCAGAGAACAAGGCTATGTAAATCAGTCCCATTTTCTAGTGCTTGATACTTTCATGCATTAGGATTTTGTTTTCATGCTTAATCCAGGCACAAGTAACATATCCCACTAATCATAAATCCTGAGGATAAAATTGGCTCTTATAAAAAAGAAAGAAGTGATATGTACCATTGCATCTGACACCGAGCTTTTTACTAAGAGTGAGGGAAAAGAATCAGCCGGGGTCCTTGGAGATTTCATTTATAATTCAGCAATATATTCAGAAATCATAAAGGTATCTTTAGCCCCTAATAAAACTGCAAAAGTTAATGTATGTAAAATAACTATTATGAAAAGCATTATCAATAATTGTAAGGATAATGTACATGCATAATGAATGAATGTGGCTCTGGGGTATTAGCTTACATCCCGGGCTGATTGAGTAAAGAGAACTTATGCATTTTAATGAAGGAAAAATTATCACAGAGCATACATGCGAGCTGACGACCATCATGTTAAGATGTTAAATAGATTTATCTTACATCTAGGACACAACTAGACTCCGGGCAGTGCTTTGCAGCCTAAAATTTCATGTTTAAAATGTGGTCATGCTTCTGCTGGTGCCATGAAAAGATAATCTTCTAATGAATACATTAATCGCCTGTGTAATAGGTGGATGGCAGGGCACCAGGGTACCCAGCGCAAGGCAAGCCATTTAATATTTTATACGTTTTAACGTCAGGGAAAATTAAATAGAAAATATTGTCTAATTAATGAAATTTTAATATTTAAAAAATAAAAGAAAACAGATTTGGATCAGAGATCATGAAACACGCTGTTCTACGTACACAAACATATTGTAGTGTAAATTATCAAATTCTGCAATTATTTCTAGATATATTATATATAATATATATAGATATTAGTACTAATAATAATAATAATAATAATATTTATTATTATTATTATTATTATTATTATTATTATTACCATTATTATTATTACTATCATCAGTATTATTACCATTATTATTACTACTGTTATTAATATCATCATCATCATTATTATTATTATTATTATTACTAATATTATTACTATTATCATTAGTACAATTATTATTGTTGTTGTTGTTGTTATTTTTATTATTATTATATTTTGTTTTATAAACAAACAATAAGAAAGAACACAGGGGAATCCCTAGAAAAAAAGTGTTATTTTTCAAGCTGATCAAAATTTGATAAATTTTGGTACAAAATACAGGAATGAAGACTCAAGCAGCTTTGCCTTCAAAATTCTCATGATAAATCTCCCCCTTAGTCATTGACTAAAGACCGGCACTTCACACACTGGTCTTAATAAATTTGTCGCATCTTCTTCCATCAGTGAACCAAAAATGGAAATGTACTGCAGCCAGGAGCTGGAGTACATTTTCGGTGTAATGTGCAAGTTTTGTGGCGAACACGAGTGCAGGCCGCCTCATCCCACCCACGTTTGGAAAAAGGTGTGAAGGTGTTAGAAAGAGCTAAAAAGTCACAAATTTAGTCGCCAAACGGTTTTCGACTTTTCTTTGTTAAAAAAATTTGTATAGAATGATAGTACATGACCCCTAATATTTGTATGATTTGTCTATTTCAGTAGCTACTGTTAATTACTATATTATGGCTCATACAATATCTAAATTGGCACCCAGAGAAGTCTATGGAGCCCAGTTGTACCTTTGCATGGTTTTCTGTTGCAATGCAATAAGATTCAGACAGAAAAAAATATGTGGCAATTTCCCATCAAGTGTGTCAGAAAGTCTCTTCTATACAGACTCTGAGCACGCGGCTCTGACAGGTTCACGAGGACCTCAGAATTAACACCCCTTTTGTTGGTCAAGTGCAGCTCACACGGCATATGCACTGTGGTTTTTTAATTTACGGTCTGATGTCTTAGACTTTTGATGCAGATTCTGCAACAAAATTTGTAATGATTTATATTACAATACATGGAATTCAAAACCCCAGCCACTCGCAGCACAAAAACATCAGTACAAAAATCACAGCAAGCTCCTTCTGTTATAGTAATACAGTGGATTTCACATTTTTCGTGTAGATTCACGACAGAATCTATACTGCATAAAGTATATTGAGAGTGATTGTACACCTTAGGTTAATTATAGAGAAGTTCTGAAAAATTAAACTCGGCAACTACGCGAAAGTTAGCCAAGAAGTATGATTCTTTCTGAATTAATTCAACACTATTCGCTATAAATCAGGCATACCCAGGCCACGGTGCCTTAGGGTACGGCTACACGGAGAGGCCGTATTGTAGGCGGGTTGCGGCAATGCTGCGGTGAAGAATCACGTGGCCAATTAGCTCGAATTTGCCTTTCTTTTAATAATGAAGACTGTACTGTATAGTCCTTCTTCATTGTTAATGGCCACACAGCACCTTTAAACAGGGGCTGTTGTTGGTATGGGGTTTGGCTGGTTAGGTGGGGGCACAATATGCATATTATTGCAGTTCTTGCCTGCAATTTCCTGCTGGTTATTTGACAATAAACACAGAATATTATTCAGATCTGGCATACCTACTTCTCCAACCCCAGCGCTCTCCTGCCCTACAGGTGGGAGCCCTTCTTCTGCCATCTGCTTTTCCTCCTTTTCCATATCATCTAATATCTATGAGAATATATGGAATATATAGAATATGTCATGAGGAACATCCAGCTCCCCTTCTCACTGCATCTTGCTAACTTTTCTAGGACATGGAGACTTTGAAGGATGATTTGGAAGAAGTAAAGCCAGCAAAAGATGAGGATGGTCATCATTACGACCTGGCCTTCCTAAGGGGTGCAGACTGGATGGTATTGGTTGGTACACTGGCAGTGGAATAATAAAGGCTTCCATCTTATTGTTAACAAATTACATATCATAGTTTATGGCTGATGTAGGAATAAGTAAATGTAGAAATAAATAAATAAAACTGACACAGAATAAGTCTCCCTGCACTCTCCTTCTCCAATATTCTTCTATTAATCGTTTTCAGCGACACTGTCCCTAGCGCAAGAGTGCTTGTCACGGCTTTTATAGGGCTGTGACATCATAGGGAATGGCTATCTAGAGATTGGCTGGCTGCATGGCATTATGGGTGATCTTTGTAAAACATGTAGCCACCATTTTAGGAAAAACTGATTTGTTAGCACGAAGCGTGAGGAAATTTGGATTTGTTGCAAATCAAAGTTTTCTTAACCACTTCCCATCCGGGCCATTTACCCCCTTGCTGACCAGGCCTAATTTTGCAAATCTGACATTTGTCACTTCATGTGGTAATAACTTTGGAACGTTTTTACTTATCCAAGCCATTCATAGATTGTTTTCTTGTGACACATTGTACTTTGTGTTAATGGTAAATTTGAGTCAATATATTTTACCTTTATTTATAAAAAAATCAAAAATTTACTGAAAATTTTTTAAAAAAATCAACATTTTTTAAATATTAATTTCTCTGCTTTTACGCTGCATAGGGATATCTAATAAAATTGTTATTAATGAACATTCACCATTCACCATGTCTACTTTATGTTGGCATAATTTTGGAAATGTAATTTTATTTTTTGAGGACGTTAGAAGGCTTCAAATTTTAGATGTAATTTTCATGAAAATTTTCAATAGTTAATTTTAAAGGACCTCTGCAGTTCTAAAGTGACTTTGAGGGGCTTAAATAATAGAAACCTCCCATAAATGAACATATTTTAGAAACTACAGCCCCCAATGTAATCAAAACTGATTTTTACAAAGTTTGTTAACCCTTTAGATTTCCCACAAGAATTAAAACAGAAGGAAGGTGAAATTTAAAAATAAATATATTTTTTTTGCAGATTTTCAATTTTTTATTCATTTTTCCTATAAGATAGCAAGGGTAAACCGCAAATCAAACCTGAATATTTATTTTCCTGATTCTGAAGTTTGCAGAAACACCCCATATGTGGTTGTAAACTGCTCTGTGACGAGCAGTAATGAGAGGGAGATAGTACAACCATTTGTGATGGCTCTGATAGCTTGTCAGAGTGATCAAAAGACTGGAGGCCAGGAAAAAAGGTCTCAGGTTAAAGCTCCATGTTCTTGGCTGTCAGGAGGCAGCTGAGTCATGGAGCTTCTATGTACAGGTGCTGCACACAGGGGGCAAAGCTCAAGGATGTTTTAAAATGTCCATTCAGAGATAGAGATCCACTACCAGGACGTTTATAGTCAATGGGCAGACTGGAAGTGGTTAAAGGGGTTGACTCACCTCTTCTCTACTTTCAGCACTCTAGGGGGTGGTGCCTATTAGTGTGACTGGCGGCGTTTGGATGCAGTAATCCTGCCCTTTGAATGGGTTTGCGCACTCCCAAGCATGATAATGAGTCAAAAGCACCTTTGGCCTGCTGAAGAGAACAGCAGCCTCAGCGCAGTACCCTGGTGGCTTCACTTGCTTGCCGCCCTCTTTTGTTCTCTTGAACTGCTCCCAGGTTCCTGCCATCGCCCAGAGCAGATCACAGTACATGAGGTGGTCAGCATAGTAGAGAGCTACTACGCATGACCGGCTATGTGCGCTCACTCCCGCGATCCCGACCACTACAGATCCTGCTCTTCACAACCAACTAAGTAGATGCAGCCACTGCTGCTGGATTGCAGCACTGGCCATAACCCCTGACAACGAGCAGTGTATTAAAGGACTACAAAATGACACTTTACCAGAGAAGGAGACAATATGATATGAAGAAGTATATTAGTAAGTTCCCGTTAAACTTCAGACTGAATTCTGCTTTGAATGCTTCACTTTGCTCAATATTAGTTATCGTATTTTTCGCCCGCTAAGACGGCTTTTTTTCCCCAAAGTGGGGGGGAAATGTCACGGCGTGCAATGGGGCTAATTTTAATGAATAATCCTCATGATAATAGTAGGTGTAGAATTGGGGTAACAGTATAATTTTACATTGATACATTGACATTCCTCAGTAGGCTATTTTGCCCCTTGCTAAACCACAGCCATTCTCGGTGTTCACCAGGCAGACTTCCAGATGCTTAGACCCTAAAAATTCTGGATTACCAATTCTGGAGTTAATTACTGTCTCAGAAAAAAACTGGACCACTGCAATTCATGTACCATAGTAATTTCTAAAGGTCCTTTTACACGGGCCGATTATCGGCCGAAAAATCGTTCCTAGGAACGCTAGTGCCGATAATCGGCCCGTGTAAAAGTGGCCCTAATCAGCCGACGAACGAGCAAAACGCTCGTTCGTCGGCTGATTGGATCTTTTGTAGAAACCAAAAGATCCAATCTGTCGGGCGCACATCGCCCTGTGTAAACAGGCGATGTGCGCCTGACAGCATGGAGCTTCCCGGCCGCACGAGCGATACAGCGATCACTCGTGCGGCCCGGCGCTCGATTCGTCGGGCCGCATAAAGGCTCCGGCAGGGAGAATAATCGGCCCGTCTAAAAGGGCATTAAGGTGTTTGTATCTACCAATTGTCTTGTATGGCACATAATGTGTCCCAGTAGACAATGGAGGAGTTTGTTTAAGCCTCTACCCTAGCTTTATGGTGTAGGTACAATGCAACTTTTGTGCAAGCCAAATGTGGCACAAATATTTAACTTTTTTTTATCTTTTTTTGAAAATAAATTTGGAAGGTAGCAGGGCCTATGCAGTCCAACAATTAGAAAATGGAGTAAATTACACCTGAAATCTACGGCCACATCAGTTTCTGCCACATCGATCATCCAAGATGTGCCAAAATTTTTAAGAGGGGGGCACCTCTTAACATATTTGGAGGACTTTGCACTGGGATTAGCGTAACAAACACTATTTTTATAATACACAAAACAGTCCATTTGTCCTTTCATATCGTGATGCCATGTGCAGTGTATGATGAATGTTCTCATCACAGACCTGTTGTTCTCATCATGTGTCCTCTATCCACCATGAATATTCCTAGCCATCAAATATTCATAACGTAATCTTAAGGTTTTTCCTGATGTACAAATTTTTGTTGATGGTCTTCATGATGTGATCATAAGTAAAAACCTTGATCAATACAACTGACATATAAAAGAGTTAACCATGAAGCACCTTCAACAAAAGAAACCATTTGTTCAGAATAAGAACGTCTCCTGATATATGCCACACATTTCTCACTTAATTCTATCATACACCAGGTCAGTATCTTGTCAGTAAGGGACATTAATAAACAAAAAGTAGCCTACACATTTTGATAAATAGGCTGTTGTATTAAGGTAGTTTTAGCAAAATTACTTCACCCTGAAGACACTTGTGAAGGCACAGAGATATAAGGACAAACACTCAGACCTGATTAGAGAGAGAGCGTGGATGAGACACTTTGGATGGGGTCTAACACAGCAGACAGTGAAGAATGGCTAAAATGCAGAAATTAATTATCGCGGAGGAACCCTATTTTTTTTTCCTCTTTGCTACGGGTGGACTTGTATAAGGAAGGCCTCCCAGGTTCCTGCAATCTTTCATTGTCAGGAGACGCCAAAAGATTGATTCAATTAAGATTAGCAGCGTTAGGGACGTAGCGGCGGATTCGTTTAGATTAGAATTGTCTTACTGAGAATCTTGAAGAGCTTCTGACCCCTCCATGGTCGCCAATTTCAACGATGAGATTAGAAGGCGACATTGTGTTGCTAGACTCTGCAGGCGCAATTTTTCTAAGGAATGCAATGTCCTATTCATGACAGGTTACAGGCAGAAGCCAGTTTGCTGTAATTATTTGTGTTATTCCCTGGGAATGAAGAGAGAATTTAAATATGAAGTCTTCTTAATATAAATCCGAAGATATCCTACTGCTTTTATACTGCACCCAAGCAATTTGGATCAGCATTTTATACCCTTACGTAGGTCAGACTAAAATGAACATCAAGCCCCTGACTGCTTAATGTATGTTAGTTCACGTAATTAACTTTATTTCATACATTTTTGCAAATGTTTATCAGATGCTTTATGGATATGTCACATTATATATAGTGGTTGGCCTTGAAAAACGGATCCATAGAGTATTCCCATGGTCAGTGGCCAACTTTACCACCATCCAAACCAAACACATGCTTGGGGTCCTTGAGAACAGCGGGTTCCCTGTTGACCCCAAGCAACTGACTGAAAAAAAGACTAAAGGGGCAGACATGCCACCTATGCAGCTGGTTCAGCTGCACACCGGCCTGTGGAGGAGAGGGCCCCTTCCCATTTGTAGAGCAGTACACTGTCGGACTGGGGTTCCTTGGGCCCACCAGAGGAACTTATTCTTGGGGCCCAACCACTATATCATCAATAAAGTCTAATAGGTTTTCAAAGATTCAAAGAAATAGACCCTAGTGGCAAATGACTGTCTGCAAAGGCAGATCTGAATGTTTTCTTTTCTCCTGGACCTTTGGGACCCATTATGGTATGAGAGCCTGGGCTAAGTACCAGAGGATCCTCTGGTGGGCCAGTCCAACACTGGAGCAGTAGAAGAAGTGCCCAGGTTGCACTGCTTAGCTAAGTGAGGCTTAGGAGACGGAAAGAGGTGAAGATTAGAAGTGTGATAGCTTAGTACCCAGACATAACTTTGCTTGGCACTCCAGCAGTGCCAAATCCACCGTTGCCCATGGTGAAGCAGAACCCCTACCTATCTAAGCCATACTTGATACTATGAGGCAGATGGGCCTTTCAGCACCCAAAGGCACCAGGGCCTAAGTTTGATTGGTACTTCTGCATCCCCTATAGTAATGTCTGTGATGGTGGCCATGATAGATATATCATCTACAGGTAGATGTTCAATACCTAAGCCATGCTCTAAGTTGCTACCGCAACCACTGAGTCTACACAAGCCTTTACCACTTTTTCCTCTGCTAGGTATAACTTTAGTGCATTCTTTGTGACAATTTTAGTTACTGAGCTTAGTCTGTGGCTGTTAATAGCTCTATAAATCTTCACCTTCCTGTTAAGGTTACAGAACACTCACTAAAAAAATACTTCTATACCCTAAATACCTGCAAATGTATGTGTAAAAAATCCACATTGGGCCTTCCACTCAGTGAGTTACCTACCATGAAGACAGGTTACTGTGCAGGAAAGGGTTTGTTGGTGCATGATGTACATATACTACACTGCATTAATAAGTGCAAATATGGGATTCGGATATATTATTTTACAAATATGTGCATATCATGCATGGTATGTACTGTATATGCAGTGTGTAAGGGATGCATGTATAGATGTATATATAATGCATTTGTGCATATAATCTATTGTATGTATATTTGTGGTAGCAGTATTTTTTATTATCATTGTAGAGCAATATTATCTGCTGTGCACATTAACAGGATTACTTATGCAATGTATGGTGAGTGGTTACTGTAGTAAGTATTATTTGAGCACTTGATAGTCCTGTTATTAGCACTTGATAGTCCTGTGGCATTATATTAAATTAAAATTAAAATATTAAAATTATTTTATGATTGTATGATTTGAATATTGTATAGAAGTATAATCTAGACACTAAGTTGGTTTTGAAAAATATATAGCACATTTTAATACTTTGTGGCGTTCAAAGCATGCAAAGGAAAGATTTCTTTTTCTTTTAGTGTTGTTTACTGACGTTTGAGGTGCCTGTGGATGTCAATCTTTCTAGCAGTTTTCAAGTTATTTCAGTTATATTTGTGCTTTTTTGTTTCATGTGTTCATCTTGATACGGTATATAATTTCACATACCATAGGTAGAGAGCTCCTGCACAGTCAATGTGGGGACCCCTCCAGTTCTTAATAAAGATTTTGCCCTATTGAGTTTCACTTATGAATAGGCTTTGACTTCCAGAGCTTCAAATTCTTCACATGTTAAAAAAAAATTAGAAAAACACGTAAACTAATGCCTCTTAGGTTAGACACTGTGGCCTTAAATCATTCACTACTTTACAAATACGTGCGTTCGTTGCATATCAAGAATATTTTCTAGTTGTGTTATGTAAAAACAGTGGTTAAAATGTAACAAAACCTAGAGGAATCACATACAATAGGCGTAACAGAAATTTCAGCTTTGAATGGTCATGGCTGCTACCATCATTGAAAGCAGAGATGAGCAAATTGATTCTATAGAATCAAAACCTGACCCAAACCTTTTCAAAAATTCAGATTCTCTAGAATCAGAATTTTATGAGATTTGATTTGGGAGAATTTTTGGCAGAGGGAGGGAGAAAGACAGAAAGAGAGTGAAGAGAACATTGGGATGTCCTTCACAGCTTTTCAGGGAAATTGAAGCAGTTACAATTCGGGTAGAATCGAGTTGGATACAAATTGAATCAGATGCCCGATTTGGCCCAATTTTTGAATTTTCAGAAATTCAGTCATTGTTAATCGGAAGTGACCACCTGGTAGTAATAAGCCATCATAACAACAGAAAGGTAATCTGATCAAGAAGCAACACGAAATCTAGGCCTCTCTCCTAAAATCTCAGTCTAAGATGATGACAAACCACATACCGTAGATGCGCTTATTTTAGATCTTATATGTCTAGCATGTTTAGAAGTGAAGCCCCTTCTTCAGACCACAAAAATAATAAGAAAGGGTCTACACCCCGAAATGTGTGAGAATCAAACTATATGGATTATCCTCACCTTCTGAACTGAACCCATTGGAGTCTTTTTGCTTCTCTTTTTTCTCAAAAAATGCCATCCTACAAAAATAACAATTCATTTTCAGACAACATAAGATGAGTATGTACGACTAAATCTGATCTTAGTGAACAATATAAAACAAAGTTTAGGCTCTGGAACACTGAAGGAACCAAACTGGCCGCTTACTGACAGCAAAGCCTTCTTAAAGCAGAAGATATCGAATATTCAAGTAAATATGAAGCATCCGACTCTTTGTAGGAAATGATCGACCGCTCATTATATATTTTACCAACGCGTCCAGCAAAAAAGGAAAAATCTATAGTTTTGTTCCTTGTTAAAAAGAGCAATTTAGTTGGTTCCTTGAGATCCCAACCGTTACAAAGGTCCCGTAACTTCTGTCACTCACCAAACAAAAAGCTATTTATTTGTCTATATAAGTGTACTTATATACTAAAGCGACATTCTTCACAGATCCTTGTCGTGTCCTCCATAACATTTCAGCAGGGCCCTAATGTGTTCAGGCCCCCTGGGAAGAATGATATTCAGAATAGCACTCCTTCTCATTGTTGTATTATGTCACATTACTGACGGCTCCATTGTCCCCAGGCTGAAAGCAAAGGCTTTTTACACACATCCAGTGATTTTCTCTGTACATGGCCATCCTATTGATCCATTCACACAGCCTCTGCATCCCATAACGCATTGCTATACAGCAACCTACACATTTACCACTGCTCGATTTGGTACCAAGAGCCTTACACCTGCAGCTTTAACAAACGGCGCAAAGGTTAAAAATGATTGTGAACCATTTAACGGGTGGATACAAAGGTCAGGCTATTGTGCTGGGCTGCAGCATAATACAGATTGATAGTTTGTTACTGCTCTCTGTCCCATTCACTTGAGAAACTTTCTCCGCATGACCCTTTGGTGTCAAAACATCCTGACTGCCGGCCCTCTGGAGCCATTTCAAAAGGGGCTTAATTATTGGCCTTTGTTATTAAGTGCTCGTTGATTGGGTAATCTGGCCACATAATGTGTGATCATTAAGGGTCACAAAACTGTTATTCCAGGTTAAAAAGTGAATTGGCTCAGTAATCAGATACTTCGAGGTTTACCTTTGAAGATTTCTTAGTGTGTTAGTCGGGCAGTGGGAGGAGAGCTACTGAATTTCAGTGGCATAAAAAAAGACATTTACCAGATCTCATATGCTCAGTGCATTCTTGCAACCGTGTCCCATTGTTTCTATCATTTCTGGTGGAAACACTGGAGATTTATTTGTACCCACTGGTCTTCCAGAAAGCATAGGGCCAAGACAATAGCCACATTATCAAAGGACGTGAAACTTCAAAGTTTAAAAGACATCTCGCGTGTTTTCAAAATCTTCCATGTGTTTTGTAGGATCTAGTGCACCATGTAGAATGGTGTGTAGAGGTTCTACCTATTGCATGTAGTAATTCTCTCCACTCCTTAGATTGTAAGCTCTTTTGCATTCACATATAATGTCTCTGGGTGTATTTTGCAGACCCCAATATTAACTGCAGATCACAGGTTAATTTCACACTAGCGTTTTTGCTGGATCCGGCAGGGTTCAGCAAAAACACTTCCATTACTGATAATACAACCATCTGCATTATGAACGGATCCGGTTGTATTATCTTTAATAGTGTTGAGCGAGCACCTATGTGCTCGTATGCTCGGGTGCTCTGGCCGAGCACTAGGGGTTGCTCGAGTGCTCGGCCGAGCACCCGAACATAATGTTAGTCAATGGGACTAAACCAGGCACCCCCCGCTCAGAAGAGGGGAGGGTGTCTGGTTAATAGAAAAAGGTCAGAGAATCACGACTTCTCCTCTTTTACCCCTTTCACTCGTAAAAGTATGCTAATTAACTGAATTTGTACGCATTAGCATACATTACACTGCGGGAAAGAGACTCGAGCATTGTGCTCCAGTACACTCGGTGTTCGGCCGAACACCGAGCGGACTCGAGTGTAGGCATGCTTGGCCGAACAGCAAGTTCGGCCGAGCATGCTCGCTCAACACTAATCTTTAACATAGCCAAGACGGATCCGGCATGAACTCCATTGAAAATCAATGGAGGACGGATCTGTTTTCTATTGTGCCAGATTGTGTCAGAGAAAACAGATCCGTTCCCATTAACTTGCATTGGGGGTCATGACGGATCCGTCTTGCTCCGCATCCCAGGATGGAAAGCAAACTGCAACATGTTGCGGTTTGCTCTCCGGTCTGAGAATGCAACTAAATGGAACAGAATGCATTTTGGAGCACTCCCTTCTGTTCAGTTCAGTTTGTCCCCATTGACAATGAATGGGGACAAAACTGAAACATTTTTTTCCGGTATTGAGCCCCTATGACGGAACTCAATACCGGAAAACTTAAGCGCTAGTCTGAAAGTAGCCATAAGCCATAAGAATGATAGTAAAAATGAAGTTCCTCGAACATATGTTTCAGCATTTTAGCCACCAAGAGCTGCACACCTCTACATCTTCTCCTTCATCCCTGCCTACCACCCTATATGTGCTTCCCTTTCTACCAACAATTTGTGACTAACATCCACCATAGTCTGAACCTCTAACTCCCAACTCAAGACTTCTTTCAAGCTGCACCAGTTCTCCTGAATGCGCTACCCCAATCAGGTTAATTCCTAATTCCCACAGTCTTAGGCGCTCCCTAATTTAACTCTGCCCCTTTCCCTGTCTTCACCATTTTCCCTTAGAACCTTATCCTTTCATCAAACAGTATCCACCACACCCCATGTACTGAAAAGCACAACATATACTGGCTGCTGCCTAGTTCATACAGGTCCAACTGTACTCCCCTATTCAATTTCAAAGGCTGGATCATTGTACAAAACAAGCATTTTTTACCTTTTGTGCCTCTTTTGAGTATGGCCCTCATTCCTCCTGTTTATATTGTTGATTAGCTTGTTATTCTGTAATGGCTGATTTAGTTTGCAGATTGTAAAGTGCTGCGGAATATGTTAGCTCTAAATAAATAAAAATGTGTATTATGGGGACCACAATAGGCATCAAAATGGCTCAGGATATGTGGATCCACTGTACCAACTATCTGGTTTAGCTTTGGACCATCTCTAAGTTTGTTATCCTGGCAGTGCCCTGGGTCTCGCCCTTTTACCCGTATACAGGGATCTAGTCTTTGCTGAAGGGAAGCCACCAGGTTGCGAACTCCTGAGATAGTTTCAGTATAGTTGTCGGCAGACCAACAAGGTCAAAGACACTGGTGTGAAGCACTGAGGGATCAGGCAATATTCATAGTCAAAAACAGGATGAGGTCAGGGCAGGCAGAGTTCATGAGCATGTATGAAACTGGTCTGAGGTCAGGGCAGACAGCAAAGGTTCAATATGATAAGCAAGCCATAGTCAAGGCAGGCAGTTAATGAACGGGTAGAGGCACCGTATATGGGGAGAAAACAGATAAGCACACATAGGAACCTAAAGAGCAGGCACTTTCCACCTGGGGAAGCCGCAGGCCAGAACCTACAGAGATCACCTGGGACACCCACATCAGAGAAGAAAGGTGAGTAACACAGCACCCAGGCCCACTTGGAAGAGAAGCAGGCATGGCCCGCTATTGTAACATGTGCTATATAAGCAATGGGAAATAAAATCACTAGCAGTTTCATTGTAAGTAAAATCTGCTTATCTGACATTTTACAATATATATTTTGGTACAATGTTACTATCATTCACACATCCCCCCCAATCAACCATTGATGGCTTATCATAAGGACAAGCTATCTTAGTTTAAAGGATCCCTGAACTTAAAAAAAAAACACTTTTGATTTGTCATAGCAACATATCAAAGGTTTGGATAGGTTGGGGTCTGAGTGCTAAGACTGCCAACTAATCGCTAGAACAAGGAGATTGGCTACAGGAGATTGGCTCTATAGAAACTCTAGGAGCTCATCTCGATTGTGTCTGTTGCAGTGAGGGGAGAGAGCGCAGTATGTGAGATCTTCTCTCTTCTCATGATAGTGATCAGTGGGGATCTCAGCACTCCGACCTCCACCGATCAAAACCTTTGAGATGTCTATCAATTGTTTTTTGTTGTTTTTTTTTTTTTTTTTTAGTTCAGTGACCCTTTAAATCTTGGAAAACCCCTTTAACAGTATAGTAGGGTTATTATTTTACATGTTTACTTACATGGTGGATCACTAACTCCCATAAATATTTCCTACACATGGTCCTCTCTTTCAGAGCAAGTATTCAGTTGGCTACTCTTCCAGTATCTTCAGCTGACCAGCACAATATCATTAAAATATTGTTTATTGAATTCATCACAAAGAAAGAATGAAGGAATATTCTGGACATTAGATAGCTGTTGACCAAAGGAGGTCATCTCCCCTGGCCTCCCCCATATACGTGACCAAGCACGTACAAATTGCTGTATCCTTATCTCCCCCAACATCGGCTACCTGGGAAGAGTCTTGAGGACCCCATTGGACAGTCCTGTTGAAATCGGTGGGTTCGGCTGAAGGTGTATGGCCAGCTTTGGTCTAACGTATCAAAAGATGCACGTGTGTAAGTATGAATGTATGTATGTATTATATATTAGTCTCAAATTCTCAATGCTATTTGAAGGTATTTGATTTTATTAACTAAGATATCCTACTTGAATCTGATCTACGGTTATAAAAAAAAAAGAGGAGCAACCTCTGGAGCGGCATCATCTGCTTGGAAAAGTTAAACAATTATTTATCATTTCTTTAATATGCCATGAAATGTGTTAGCTGTTGAGGATGATCAGCGCTTTACAAAAATGATTTCACATGCAAGACTTAAACCCTTGGCTTTCTATAGCAGCTCAGCCAAGCATACTTAAATGCTCCGGGATAATGTGAACGTAATTAAAAAACATTCCAAAATGAAGCTGTCCTTTAATTTGGGAGCTAGATGGCACCACTAACCGTCACCGAGAGCCTTAGAAAACATCTCTCTAACATTTTTTCGCTTGCATCTCATTAGACTCAAGGCGAGCGGGTTGTTTATCTCGTTTACGCAGCGTCTCTGTTATCTTTGGTGTGAAATTTAGCTTGACAACAATTAATGCTTTCTAAGCAGGGCTCAGTATACAGAGGGTTTGTGTAATCTGCAGCAGGAAGCCAGGGTGGCTTCAAAGCCTTCTGTATCCGAGACAAAGATGTTATATTCTCTTGTGCCGAGCGGGAGTGGAAGGGTTAAACCCGCTACCATCTTATCCAGACAGTAGCTAACAGCATATAAAATATTCATATATGGTTGATCCGCTTAGTTTAGCACATTTCCTATAAGCTTTACAGTTTCAGACCTAATTTTACTCATGGTAGGTTAAGCTTAATGGCTAAAACCACCATCTGGGTAGAGTCTATTGTCTTGAAATATGCCACACATAAAATTGCAAAATGCGTTTTCAAGCCGAGAAGGCCCAAAGCCTCCAATTATCATCAGTAATGTTTTTCTCTACTTGACGTACGATGGTTGTTTTGCATTTTTGGGGATAAAAAGCTAAACCAGTAGAGCATTGGCCTATGTATTTTATGCATTTCTACTCAATTTCAAAATGAGAGGACATTTTAGGTCATGTCTAAGGCCAATCTGTCTCGATGTTTGTACGCCTAATTTCCATATCATGCCCCCATGCTGCAGCTTCACCGCTCACTCATAGAGTTCTCCACCTTCGTTTTTGAACATTCATATTATCATCCTCAAGATCTACAGATACTTACTGTAGGGATAAACTTTAGCTGCCGGCTAACCACAGATTAGCTCCCTTAAAGGGGTATTCCCATTTCACAATTGTACTTCGTATAGTTAGATATAACCATACCAATATTATTACTAATAGAATGTATTTATATAAAATGTACCGTTTAGAAGATTTGCCTATTTGTATATCCATTGTCCCACACACATCAGTCAGGCCGTTGCCCCTAGTTACGGCCACCACAGCCATGTAGTAGTGGTGGCCGGCTTGCTCCTTTTCAAACCCGCTCTGAGATAACTGCTGGTATTGTGAATGCACATTGCATGAGCATGCGGAGACACATCTTAGGGTACTTTCACATCTGCGTTTTGGACGCTACCAGTCCATAACGCAATGGTCAGGATCCGTAGAAACGCAGACTTTAGTAACGGATCCTGCTCCATAGAGATGAATTGATCTTGGAACAGGATCCGTTTCTCTGCGTTTTGGAAGCGCAGACAAAAATGCTTCAACCCTAAGATGTGTCTCCGCATGCTCAAGCAATGTGCGTTCACAATACAGCAGTTACCTCAGAGCGGGTTTGAAAAGGAGCAAGCCGGCCACCACTACTACATGGCCGCGGTGGCTGTAACTAGGGGCAACGGCCTGACTGATGTGGTGGGACAATGGATATACAAATAGGAAAATCTTTTAAACGGTACATTTTATATAAATACATTCTATTAGTAATAATACTGGTATGGTTATATCTAACTATACAAACTACATTTGTTAGATGGGAGTACCCCTTTAAAGGCCAGCACCAAGTATCATTTAGGACCCAGGCAAACGACCATATCCGTTTTACAGTCTGCAAACTGCAGATCCGGAAAACATGGAAATCGGCCAAGTGCTCCCCACACTTTCCCATTCCACACATCCCTCACTATTGCAGACATATCTATTCTTGTCCACACTATGGATAAGAATAGGACATGTGCTATCTTTTTTCCAGAGACGCAGAATTGATGTATGGATGTGGACAGAAAACATTTGCCCCATAGAAATAAGTTGGACCTCATCAGATCCGCAAAAAATATGGCAGTGTGCATGGGGTCTAAGGATAATTAAAAGCTAGCCTACAAATTCTTATCCCCTGACATGCTCCTCTGTAGGAAAATCATGACTGTGTTAGAATAGAGGCCAAACATACGTTGACCTATGGTGCCTATATGGTGGACCAGCAAGGAAAACGCATTGTTTTAGCCACAATTCTGTGTCTACCATGAAAGAAAGTGGAGTTGATTGAGCTACTGTAGATCACCCAGCAGGTCTTAAAGTGTAACCAATGTGTAACCAAAAATCTTTTTTTCTAATCTGTTTTTATCTCTAATTGCAGATTTTTTAATTCTATTTCCTGAACATTATTATGGAGGCGGCCATCTTGCCTCAGCTGTTCTAAACAGCATTTAGAAACCATTAAGAAAATTGCTTTACGGCAGCCCCATGGGCCATAGACACAATGGTCTGTAGGGGACCTCAGTGACTTCTATGGAAGAGTTTTCTGGGCATGTTCTGTGACATGTGCAGAGGTCATTGTAGAAGGAAAGAATAGATAAGCTCTGACAATCACCTATTGTAAATCGTGGATCATGCCTTATCTACACACAGAGGTGATATCAGACAGGACAGGATTAGAATGACAGATAAGCAGATAACTGATATATAAATGATATGAACTGACCAAGAAGTGACGCCTATTATTAGGCTTAGTGGCCAATGTGAAAACTGGCAGTATGTTATTTAAATCTAATAATTTAAATATTGAAATGGAAAAATAAAAAAACATCAAAAATTCTTTGGAAATATGTATAAATTATTATCAACTCTTCTATGGCACATGCACAATTTTCTGAAAGCCATGACTAAAGCATCTACATGAAGTTCAATGTCCAAAGTCAAGTTCTTCTATCAGTTTAGACAATGTAATATTATTATTTTCAGTACCAAAAAAAAGTAATCATTGTAGGCAATGACATCACAGCCTTCTCCATGCTGACCAAGCACAGCGCTGAACGTTGTATAGTGGCTGTGCTTGGTATCGCGCTCAGCCCCTTTCACTTCTATGGGCCATGTGACCAATGAACCTGTCGTTACTAGACTAGGGAAAGCTGCAAGAAGGCTGCAGCGATACTGTGAGGGCCCGTGCCTTCTCAGCTTATGGGGGGCGGATTTTTGGTGTCGAAGCCCCACCAATCAGATACTGATGACCTTTGTTCAGCACCCGACCTTTCCCTAGGTTGCCCCTGATATTGTACACTTTTCTATGTGGTGTTTTGTGTTGCAGCTAATACCCTTAGCAGAGGTGTTTTTTTTCTGGTAAAATACTGGACAACCCATTAAAAGGGTTCTCCACTATGGAAAACACCTACTAGATTCCTTGACAATAAGCAGATCTTGAAGTGTCCCTCAGGGAGCACCTGTATTCTGTGGGGAAACCTGGCAGACAGTGTTTCTTTTCCCTGCAGTGCCTCCACAGGTGAAACTGAACATTACAGTGTCCATTTACATCAATGGGTTGCATGTGTAATGTAGGACAGGACAGAGCCTCTAGAGCAAGAGATGATCTTTCTAACCACTCTCCACTCTGGCCAAAAAAATCAGGATCCTGAACAGAAGACACTTTTCTATTAAAGGTTTTTTTTTTGGAAGTATCATATTGATAACTTATCACCACGATGGGTCATCAACATCAGATTGGTGAGGGTGCATTGCAACTTCCTCACAGTATACCAAGCACAGCGCCATACATTGGATAGTGGCTGTTCTAAGTACTGCAGCCCTGGCCCATTCACATAGGCAATGCACATAGGCAATGAATGTGACGTCACAGGCCTAGGAAGAGGCCACACTGTAAACGCTTGAAAATTACAAAGAGGGACAATGACAATGTGTGGCAAACTTTTTCATAGTATGCCACACCTCTAAGGCCCCATTCACACGACCGTATGTATTCCGTGTCCGTATAAAAACGGAACGGAAGACATCCGTAGTGTTCAGCAATTTTGCGGACCCATTGACTTTAATGGGGCTACGGACGTGTTTTGCGGCCAAGTATAGGACACGTTTCCTTTTTTTTGCGGGAGAACTTCCATAATATACGGATGCGGAATGCACATGGTGTGCATTCCACATTTTTTTTTTCTCCTATGGAAAAATGAATGGGTCCGTATGGTTCCGCATCTTATCCGCAAAAATCTGCAAAAGATACAGAAATGAACATATGGTCGTGTGAATGGGGCCTAACTCAGCCCAGTGCATAACCATATACACACAATCCCGTCCAGTCCCCTAAGTGCCCCACATAGTAATTTTTCCCCCTTTGTGCCAAAACACAGTGGTAATGCCCACATTGTGCCCCTTTAACTGTAGATATGCCCACATTGTGCCCCTCACAGTAGGTATTCTCACATTGTGTCCCCTCACAGTAGTTATGCCCACATTGTGCCCCCTCACAGTAGTTATGCCCACATTGTGCCCCCTCATAGTTGTTATGCCCATCTGTGCCCCCTTCACAGTAGTTATGCCCACATTGTGCCAGTAGTGCCCCCTCACCTCCATCAGTAAATGGAAACAAAATCTAGTTCCCCTGATGATCTGAGCTTATCCAGTCACACACCACGCTTCTGGGCTGTGTAGGAGGAGCAGAAGCTGATTCACAGCCTGCACAATCCTCCTACACAGCCCAGCAGAGCGTTGTCTGACCGCATCATGTCTGCTGGGGAGCTGTATGGTGAAGTGGGGAGCGGACAGCTCCCTGCTTCACCATTATAACCCTGTGGACACAGACAGCTCAGCCATTCTGAGACCATGGGCACAGCCACCGAAATCCGACACTGTCCCGCCAGATCTGGGACAGTTGGGAGGTGTGCACACTGCTCACTGGAGAACCGCAGCATATTCAAACAGCTTATTAGCGGTGGTGCCAGGAGTCCGGCCACTGATCCAACATTGATGACCTATCAGTATTCTATGTCAGGAAAACTCCTTTAATGTAGAATGCATTCATGCTTTCTGAATGGAAAGAGATCTGTTCAGGATGCATGTCTTCCGTTCCAGCAGCATTCTGTTTTGTGACTGGACACAAAACTGCAAGCTGCGGTTTTGTGTCTGGTCATAAAAACGGGGGAAAAACAGATCCGTCACTGAAAACAATGTAAGTCAATGGTGACCGATCCGTTTTTTTAGGAATCTAAAAAAAAAAACAGAACCGTTACCCATTGACTTTCAATGTATTTCCTGAGGGATCAGTTTTTCTCAGTTTTGATTTCACACAACCGCATCTAATGTAACGAATGTATCTTGATGTGCAAAATCAAATCGGATCGGTTTAATTCCGGTATTAAGATCCTCTGCCGGATCTCAATACCAAAATTGACAACGAAAGTGTGAAACTAGTCTAAAAGAGATTATGAAACCGACTTTTCTAAATTGAAGCTCCCCTTTAGCGCCAATGAATGATAAAACAATATGCTAAGGCCAAAGTGCTCAGGCCTAAGAACTTCACTTGCTGGAAATCTAAGGCTCATGCTCCAAAAGCAAACAATAGAAGAAGACTTGATGACAACATATGGACTCCTGATGTATGGTCTGAGAGGACTGCGGCACGCTCTTTCTAGACAGTGCCCATGCTGTTCTGAAGGATTGCCTCTCCTCCATATGTAGCAATGAGATTACCAGCGTGTTACAGTCAGGTGGAAACCTCTCCAGGTAGACGTAACGGGATAAGCCTAGCACGGCCAGATTCCAGGCTCCGTGGAGTGGCCCCGAGGGACCCTCTATAATGAAGCATCCTGCATTGTGCTGTAATCAGCTTGCTCTACACGCTTAACTTCCTAACGAGAGCCGTGTTTATACAAGTGTATAAAACACATCTGTCCAGGCGCTGGGACCTCGGCGCTCGTGACCGATTCAGCGGCTGAAAGTTAAATTAATGGTAAAGAGTTTAATTGTGAGTAAACAATGCCACATTAACGAGCGTTAAGTACAGCAGTGGGGACCGGGAAGCGGCTGCTCAGGCACAGATGTGGTTTCTTTGGTGCTTTTTTTTCCCCTCATCTTAATTATCCCATCTTGCTTTGTTTTTTTTAATGGTGACACAGTAATCTGTCAGCGGGCCGGCATTAACTCTTCTGCTGCTGAACTGTTTTAAAAAAAATGACCTGATTTTTAAATCACTTTTACATGTTTGACATATTTTTAAATATTTTTTTATGATGATATTTGATGATGTTTTATTTCCCATGTCATATTTTAATATTTAAACTAAAACCAAAAATCCTGCAGTTTTCACACTGGCCCCTAAGCCTAATACTAGGTGCCACTTCTTGGTCTGTACAGATCACTTTACTGCAGTTATCTGCTTATCTGTCATTCTAGTCTTGCCTGTAATGATATCACCTCTGTGTATGAATTAAGACAGGATCCACTATTCACTATAGGTGATTGTCACATCTTATCTGTTCTTTCCTTGTACAATGACCTCTGCACAGATCACGCAGCATGCCCAGAAAACTCTTCCTTAGAAGTCACTGAGGTTCCCTCCTGACCATTGTGTCTAAGGCCCATGTGGCTGCCGTAAAGCAATTGTTTTAATGCTGCGTAAATGCTGCTAAAAATAGATCAAGCAAGATGGCCGCCTCCTAATGATGTTAGGAAATAAAATAAAAATCAGAAAATAAAAACAGATTAGATAAAAAAAAGAGATTTGCCTTTATCTGGATTTAACTGGCAGATCAAATTTTTGGTGACACATTTCTTTTAAAGGGGTTGTCCAAGTTATGGAAAAAAAATATAGCACTGTAAATCTGATGGGTAGCAATATATAACTAAGTTCAGCAAGTTTTAGGCAAAAAAAATCTATATTTCCTCATTTTCCTGGTTCTCTTCTGGCCTTTGTTTACATGCAGTAACAACAATCTCAGCCCCTCCCCCTTCTCTGCAAAGGCAGTGAATATAAGTGCTGTGAGTACGTCTGCCTGCTGGGATACTCAGCAGCATGTTGTTTGTGTAGGACTACAAGTCCCAGCTGTACAATGACACTGCTGATACACATTGGAAATTCTCCCTACCTGTTCTTGTACAATTCCTCTATAGCTCCTTGCCCAGCATTTGTCTCCTCTCACTGCTGCAGCTACTGTTTGTTGTAAAGCCTTGAGCCCTCAGTGTGATCTGGCTGAAGGGGTTAATGTTTTATCTGAAGGAATCCAGGGAGAGAGCAGATAGCAGGAGCCCGGCAAAGAAAGGGGGCGTGGCCAGTGACGTCTCGTGTACAGACTGTTATCTGAACTCTGAAGCTTGTACACGAAACATCACAGACCAGGGAGATAAGGTGACATCACAGGTCATGTGACGCCTCAGTCAACTCTGAGAAACCAGCAGCTTTAGAAACACAAAGTATATGGGAAAGTTGTTATGCCTGACAAGTTACAAAACATATAAAGAACAAAAAAATAACTCGGACAACCCCTTTAAGTCTACTCCCACTTTGGTGTTTTAGAGTGGAAACAGGACAAATGTAGGCGATTGTGATAATACAGCTTAGAATAAATCTATTCTATAGGACCAGAATGGGTGAAAGCATAGAATATGGACAGCAGTAGTAAATTTCTGGACAGTCCATAAAACTTGGCGACTTTTGGCTGCTGTCTGTAGACGCATCGTGGTTCTTGTGGCGCTGAAGGACATTGTGTGGGTTACTGCGATTAAAATTATTGTACAACCCACACTAAATGCTGTCTTCACATTAGTACTCTGTGCCTAGCGCCCTCTAGAGGAGGATACTCCTGTGCTATGGCATTCAGCATGCCAGCAAGTTTGCATTAGCGTTATGGAATTCCGTTATAGGATTCCGTTATAACAGGGTTTAAAACGAAATATAACGGAATTCTATGGCGGAATGCAAAACGGAACCCTTTATGAGGCACACTGTTTTGCTCCGTCCCAATACATGTCTATGGGGGCACCATAACGTTTCCGTTTTGTTCTGCTATACACAATGGAAAAGAAATAGGGCTTTTTTCACATCATGAATAACCTGCGCAATCTGACATTACTCCATCATTGCTGCCAGTGTCAGACTGTACAGGGACACACTCCCATAAGAGTCATAAGAAGCTATTCCAGTATTATTACATGGGGAATGCTAGTAGTTAATGAAACATAAGACAAGTCAGGAGCAGGGACACACCTCCAACTTTTAACTTCCAGCTGGACCTTGCAGACTGCTAATATTTCATTCATAAACTTCTAGCAGGAATAATACAGGAATGGTACAGCACAAAGTCGTAAGAACAGATGCTCCAGAATTGTTATTACACAAGGAATGCAAGTAGTTACTAAAAGAGATATGTCAGGAGAGGGAACGAGTCTTCCAGGAGTCGTCCAGGGTTAGACCTCATGCATACGAACGTATTTTCTTTCTGTATCCGTTCCGTTTTTTTTGCGGACCGTATGTGGAACCATTCAATTCAATGGATCCGCAAAAAAACTGAAGTTACTCCATGTGCATTCCATTTCCGTATGTCTGTTCCGCAAAAGTATAGAACATATCCTATTATTGTCCGCATTATGAACAAGGATAGGACTGTTCTATTAGGGCTCATGCACACAACCGTGTGTATTTTGTGGTCCGCAAAAAACATATCCGGAAAAAATACGGATGACGTCCGTGTGCATTCCATATTTTGCGGAACAGAACAGCTGATCCCTAATAGAGCAGTACTATCCTTGTCTGTAACATGGGCAATAATAGGACATGTTGTATAGTTTTTCGGAACAGAAATACGGACATACGGAAACGGAATGCACACAGAGTAACTTCCGTTTGTTTTGTTTTTGTGGACCCATTGAAATGAATGGTTCCGCATACAGTCCGCAAAAAAAACGGAACGGACACAAAAACAAAATACATTTGTGTGCATGAGCCCTTAGGGGCTAGCTGTTCCGTTCCGCAAAATACGGAATGCGTACGGACGTCATCCGTATTTTTTGCGGAATACATACGGTCGTGTGCATGAGCTCTTATAAAGATGGATCTACTTTTTTCTATAAACAGCGCCACCGTTGTCCATAGGTTGTGCCTGGTATTACAATGTGTTCACATTCAAATAGACTGAGCTGCTGCAGACACGACCCATGGATGAGAGTGATGCTGTTTTTTTTTTGTTTTTTTTAATAACCCTTTTTAGACCCTTTCATTTTTTATAGGAGTTTCAGACACCTTTCTGGTCGCTATAGAAGCTTCCATATGGGTTTGATCTTACATAGTGTCATTTAATACTAGCCTGCAGTGATTATATTCCTCCTGTTCTTACCAGAACATTCAGACATAAGAGGTTTCAGCTTCCACCAGTCTTCTGCAGGGCACTGGCTCCTTTCAGAGTTTCTCCAAGGAAGTTCCCACTTTGTAAGTACCGCCATATAACCTTCCTGACACCTCTCTTATCATCGCTTCCCCTGTACTATCAGCCAGGATGCACTTTACTCATTAGCACAATTACACTACTACCGTTTTATTGCAGACTTGAAGAATTATCAAGGACATCATCAGATTGTGTGATGTAACTGAAAATTTCTCCTTTTTGAAGGAGATGTCTCACCAGAACAGCTGCAGTTTATACATGACATTTTATTACATTTGTAAAGACAAATTAATGTCATCCCATGATTTTTTTTCTGTCTATATAATGTATTAAAATAGTTGACTAGCAATTTAAGAAACCGGAAAAGAGTTTTCCAGAGACATATTTAAAAATAAAGGGACAAAATGTGTAAAAATAAATAAATAAATAATAATCATTACTCAGCATTTACCTCGCCGCTATTGTTCTGATTCTGCTCCGGTCCCTGCTGTTCGCCACTTCCTGATCCCAGGACTTGCACTGCCTGTACCGCACAGTCAATCACTGGCTGAGGCAAGTTACAGTTGTCACTAGTGTTAAGCGAATCGAACTCTGGAATTCCATCCGAATTTCAGCGAAAATTCGATTCACCGCAAAGCTAAATTTCCTCATGCTTCATGGTAGTGAATCGATTTTCCCTGAAAAACAAACAAAAAACATACTTACCTGATCCATTTGAGCACGAAGAGCCAGCCACCACCATCTTGATTGAAGACCTTGCACAAAATCCCTTCATCATCACGGGCAGCGCAAGATTTTGTGCTAGATCTTCAATGTAGCATCTGAGGGGTAAAATAATGTTGGGAGGCGCAATCACCGCTCCCTATCATTGCACCTATTACTTACAAAAAAATGCGCTTTGTGACAAAATAATTTGGCACAAAGCAAATTTTTGGGTGAAATTCGTCAAAACAGCCAAATCAAATTTTTGAATACTTCGCTCATTACTAGTTGAGGCCAATCAATCACTGATCATTGGGCAATCTAAGCCATTTCCTGTGCAGGGAGACCGGGGCTAGGAAGGGGAGAGCAGCTGCCACCAGAGCAGTGGTGGAAGGGAATCAGTTAGGAGAAAAATATGTTTTTTAGCCCATTCGACCCCTTTTTTTTAAATATTCCCCTGGTATTAGATCCTGTTAGGGCAAATAAAATTTGTAGAGGGTGTTCTCACACTGGTGGCCCGACCTGTTAATATATTACAAGGCTGCCCATTCATTTGGCCAGTGCCCAGTGCTCCCAGTGGCCATTATAGGTTAAGTATCTTGCCATAGATAGGTTCCTGCAATAATAACACCTGATTGCTGGGGGAGTTAGAGGAGCCAGGAAAGGGGACATCGGATGATTGCCCAACCAGCTTCATCTGTTTAAGTTATTTCAATGGAATATGAAAAGGTCTACAATTTTTTTTATTATACTTTTGTATCAATTCTTTATGATTTTTTTAAGAGGTCAATAAAGGTTTTTTTTCCAGTAGTTAGATATTGATGGCCTATGCTCAGGATAGGTCATCAATATCAGATCGGTGAAGGTCCGACACCTGGCACCCCCATTAATCAGCTGTTTCGGGCAGTCACTGGTGCCAGAAACTATACAGTTGACAGAGCTGGACCCACAAGGTTCTGTATAATGGCTGTCCAAGGATACTGCAGTTCAGCTCCAGTTCAAGTGAATGGGAACTGAGCTGTAATGTGCCGGCACTGGAAACTACACAGTGAATGGATCCTTCTGTTCAACGTTTCCAGAACCAGCAAACAAAACATCTGATCATTGGGGATGTGAGGTGTGGGACCTCTGCCGATTTGATATTGTTGACCTATTTAAGAACCAGAAAAATCCCTTTAAATGGGAACCTTCATTGTACACATACAAAAGGCTCTGATAACCGTATGGTCATGAGCCCTGTACCTGTTTGACCATCACATGACAAGCGGGAATCATGAGAACTGTAAGGAACTGATATACAAAACATACGTTTGCAAACGATGTACAGAGCACCAACAAGTGTTGGGGCACTAGACACCACTGGCCACCAAAGGTTGTACTTCAAGAGCAAACTGATGACACACCTATGTCCTACAAGACAGTAAATGGGAGCAATAGCCTTCTTCAGCTCCACATAAATCATTAGCCAATGGGCAATTTTCCCCCACCTGTGTGTCATGTGGACCTTGTACTGTACAGTCCAGAGAATGGCCTACAGGGTTCGCGGAGATGGATTGAGTCCACAGGAGGCCATTCACTACAGAAGTTGAGGACCTGTGAAATTCTAGTGATGACTATTTTAATAACGAGGGTACTAACTACGGAAAGGAGGAAGCTCCATACAAAGTTAATTACAGTGACAAATTGCTTTCAGAATCATGTCCTGTCTTAGGTTAAAGGGGTTGTTCACCCCCAGGGGATTTCGGAAGACCGCCAGAAGTGGATGGAGCTGCAGAGGGATTCATGCTTAACTGATCTCTGAAGCTGGGTTCTCCTTCGCTTCCCCGGATCCTTTGCAGCCCTCAAGTCTTCCTACTGCATCATCTGGTTTGATGCAGATCATGTGGCCACTTCAGCCAGTCATTGACATGTCCCTCATTAGTTATGTCACTGTGTCACGTGACACATAAAGGACACATCACTGCTGCAAACAGTCATTGGCTGCAGTAGCCACATGACCAATGTCAAACCAGGAAACCTGAGAGCTGCAGCAGCGAGGGGAGTTGAAGGAGCTGGAACCCCAGGTATCTGGTAAGTATGATTCTCTCCGGAGGTCTGGCCAGGCTGGAAGGTCTGTAGGAAAGGCACCCAGAGGAGGACAACCCCTTTAAGGTTGCTGTAAGAAATGTATAACACAGTAGCTGGCAGCAAACAACTCCATTACATAAGCCCTATAAGGGTCATCATAGGGTCATCTTACCATGTTCAATTCAAAAATAGATTGTCTTCTTGAGACAATCACTTTACATGAGTTACCCAAGATTAGAAAAACATGGCCACTTTGTTCTAAAAATAGTGCCACACCAGTCCACAGGATGTGCGTGGTATTGCAGCTCAGTTCCTTTGACTTCTGTGAAGCTGAACTGCCATACCAGACATACAGACATGTGTGGAGCTGTTTCTGTTTCACTAAACTAACAGTCCCCTGCCCCCATCAGATCTCAGATCAGCTTAATGTGCCCCCATCAGACCTCAGATCAGCGTATTGTGCCCCCATCAGACCTCAGATCAGCGTATTGTGCCCCCATCAGACCTCAGATCAGCTTAATGTGCCCCCATCAGACCTCAGACCCTCAGAATGTGCCCCCATCAGACCTCAGATCAGCTTAATGTGCCCCCATTAGACCTCACATCAGCGTATTGTGCCCCCATCAGACCTCAGATCAATAGAATGTGCTCCCATCAGACCTCAGATCAGCTTAATGTGCCCCCATTAGACCTCAGATCAGCAGAATGTGCCCCCATCAGACCTCAGATCAGCAGAATGTGCCCCCATCAGACCTCAGATCAGCAGAATGTGCCCCCATCAGACCTCAGATCAGCAGAATGTGCCCCCATCAGACCTCAGATCAGCAGCGTCAGGTCATAGTGTGTGCCGGCCAGGGAAGAGAGTGGGCAGCCGCAGCGCAGGACAGGTAAGAAAAGTTTTTATTTTAACCTTATGTGGCTGGGTGGGCTGATCTGAGGTCTGATGGGGGTCCCTGCATACAAGTGAGCGCTTCCATAATGGAAGCGCTCACTTGTATTCGCCTGATTGTACTAAGGCCATCCATGATGGGCCCCCCAGAGGCACTGGGCCCGGAGCCGTCGCCCCCCCCCCCCCCCGGTAGCTACGCCTCTGGCTGTAACACAACTTTTCTGAAATTCCTGAAGCTTCTGTGGATCGTTTTCCTTTTCACTTCTCCTGTTTTTGGATTCCAAAAAAATATAAAAATCCTGGGAACTCTCCTGTGTGGAAAAATATTGTGTCAAGAAAAAAAATGAATTTAGAGATTTCTTTTCTGCGACCTCTCTGCTGGCATGACCGAAGTCACCCATTATTTACTCCCTTGAAGGCTGTGAACACCTTTAGGGGCATTTTTTTATGATTGCATTTTACTCATTTTTGGTTAGAAATTATTTTTTTTCCATTTGGTCTTTATTAAAAATTTTCAGCAGTTTTGATCCTATACAGTTTCAGCTTAGCTTCAGAGTTTCAGTTTCACACTGAGCCGTCACGCTGCTGTTCTGATGGCTACACATAGTGCTTATCTCAGATCTCCTGACAGCTCATAAACACTCATTTAACCTATACTGATAAGAATTTAACCATAATGAGTGTTTATAAGGCTACTTTCACACTAGCGTTTTTAAATTTCGGTACTGAGTTCCGTCATAGGGGCTCAATACCGGAAAAAAACACTTCTGTTTTGTCCTCATTCATTGTCAATGAGGACAAAACTGAAGACAACGGAATGCTCCTGAAAGCATTCCGTTCCATCTTCAGACCGGAGAACAAACCGCAGCATGCGGGACCAGGAGCTGTGCAGGGAGCCAGGTAAGTAGATTCAGTGTGAGGGGCCTGGGCATATGGGGCATATGTAGGACAAAAACTGCTGAATATCTTAAAAAAATGTTTTTAGTCCTAAATGAGTAAAATACAATCATAAGAAAACGAACAGAACGACCAATTGAAAAATTGATTTTTAGCCCCAAATTGAGTAAGATGCAATAATTGAAACAATTGTGCCCCAAGGTGTTCATATCTGAATAGTAAGTATCACGTATCTGTATAAGAACAGTAGAAGCCATGCCAATATACTTGTGAAATCTGCATCTTCAAAGGGGAAACTGGAAATGGACTTTTTTTACTGTACAAGACATCAAGGGATTTAACATGAAATTCTGTTGATAAGGCCGGCAGCTGCGCGCTACTAACAACTGTAACAGAGTACAGCCAAGCAGGGGGCCACATTCGCAAGCTCTGGGGGATATTCCTGCAGTTCATTTGCTCGGCCACCTATCTGAGCTTGGCAAATAAGGGATTATTCGGTGTCAAATTAGCTTCCAATTGGAGCTAGAGAATACAGTACATGTTCTCTAGTTAAGAAATGTGTTGTGTAGCATCGATTGTAGGAAATAAGACCTGGGTTATAATTAAAGGGTTTAACATTCTACAGTTTTCAAACCAGCACCTGGATCTGAACACTTTTGTAATTGCATGTAATTAAAAGCGTATTATAGCCAGTGAGTTATTCAATAAAATGTACCTGTATAGCACCCCCTGCTCTTTGGTCTTTTTCTAATTTTCTCTGTCCTGCTCACTAAGAGGGAAGCACATGCTCAGTTCGATTCTTCAACTGCAACTAGCTGCAGCAGAAAGGACACACCCTCTGAGAAAGGAAACACTCCCTGAGCTGACAGCTTGACAAAAATCTAGCAAAACAATTAGAGCAATAAATGTGGAGATTTATGAAAGAGTCCTCTTTTATATGAGAGTTACAGATTCTCTCAGGACGCGTTCCGTGAAACTCGCCCTATTTCGCAAGCAATTTCGGTCAGTTTTGTCTGCAATTGCGTTCAGTTATTCAGGTTCCGCACAAGTGCAATGCGTTTTGATGCATTTTTCACACGTGTGAAAAAAACTGAAGGTTTATAAGCAACATGGCCGAGCAACCATCAGTGAACAACGCATTGCATCCAGATTGCATTCAGGTTACATCCATTCACTTTTATGGGGCCAGAGCTGCATGAAAAACACAGAGTATAGAACATGCTGCGATTCTCACACAACGCAGAAAAGATGCGGGAAAAACAACGCTCATGTACACAGACCCATTGAAATGAATGGATCAGGATTCAGTGCGGGTGCTATGTGTTCACATCACACAGAAAACTAGCAACCAATCAGAGCTCAGCTTCTATTTCTATTTTTGCTCTGGAAAAATGAAAGCTGTGCTGTGATTGGTTGCTATGGGCAACGAAGAATTCTCTTTTAGACAGTGTCATAAATCTGATCCATTATCTATACTTTGACAAGTGCAATTTGGAGTGACTGGTTGATTATGCACACTGCCACTTCATTCATCAATATGGGACAGCCAGAGATAGACGAGTACAAGCGCTTCACTAATTCTAACAGTCCCATAGAAATAAATAGAGTGGCAGCGCTCATGTTTGACGTGTCACTCCATTCATTTTCAGGGGTCTCCTGTTCTCATGACTGGTGGAAGTCCCAGCTGTCAGACCTTCACTAATCTAATATTTATCTCCTATCCTGTATTTGGAAAGGAAAGTATGTACCGCTTTCTGATGTCACTTCCTCCATCTGATGTCACTTCCTCTGTAATGTGAAAACCACATTAAAAACACAACATTCATTGACGCTTTCATTTTTCTAACAGGGCAAAAAATATCCATTGATGTATGTGACAAAAAACCTAGGAAAATACCAGAAACAGAGCATACTATGATTTCAGAAAAACCCATTGACCCAAAAACGCACTTCAAGTGCCAGGAAAATGCCACAACAAAAAAAGCCATGTTTGCACTGCGTCTAATAATTCCCATAGACCCCCGAGCATCTATAGCTGATGCTTTTTACTATTATTATTTGAAAGCGCCGCCAGTTGCTTCTGCGCTGTACATTCAAGAAGGGGTGTATATACATGATATAAAACACAAGTACAATAACCATGAACTTGTCAACAGACTGGTACACAGGGGAAGAGGACCCTGTCCACAAGAGCGGACTATCTACAAAAATGCAGCAAATAAAAAAGTAAGTAAAAAATGCAGCAAAACAAAAAGCAAAACACCGTTAAAAAAAACCCCAAACAAAATTAAATGTCAAAATTAAAATCAGCCTAAGGGCTCATGCACACAAACATATTTTCTTTCAATGTCCATTCGTATCCTATTTGCAGACCGTATGTGGAACCATTCATTTCAATTGGTCTGCAAAAAAAAGGAAGTTACTCCATGTGCATTCCGTTTCCGTATGTCCGTATGTCCGTATTTCCGTTCCGCAATAAAATAGAATATGTCCTATTATTGTCTGCATTACACACAAGGATAGGACTGTTCTATTAGGGGACAACTGTTCCGTTCCGCAAAATACGGAAAGCACACAGTCATCATCCGTATATTTTGTGGATCCTTTTTTTTTGTGGACCGCAAAATACATACAGTCATGTGCATGAGCCCTTATTGTGTTTTTGGAGTCCACACTGTTTTTTCCCAAAATGCAGTAAGCTGTAGTCCAACCCTAATATAAGAATTGGGGGGGGGGGGGTTATCACTGTAGGTGTATTTGATATTTGAGATTAATTTTTGGATTGGCATTGCCTTGCACACTTGCCCTATATTTATGAAGTAGAGGCACAGTAATAATAAATTTGGCGCCAGTGTGATGTGTTTTATGCCTACATCAGTACACCAGGGGAGTGCGTGGTGTGGAATTGTGGGTTTTTTTGTGACTTTTTAAAAAATCTAAATGAGACATTAAGGACTGCAGGTGTTTTGTGGTTCGCAAACTGTAAATCCTCAAAACACGGATACCGACCGTGTCCACGCCGCCATTTTTTTTTCCGCATCTATAGAAATGTCCTGTCCTTGTCTGAAAAAAAAAGGACAAGAATAGGACTCTTCTTTTTTTTTTTTTTTTTGCGGGCCTGCTGAACAGACATACGGACGTGGACAGCACACAGTGAGCATGAAACAAATGGGTCCGCATCCGATCTGTAAAAAATGCAGATTAGATGCAGAAAAAAAAATACTTTTGTGTGCATGAGGGCTAACGTGAAACAAACTTGGTGTAAATCCACTTTACTTTTGAAAGCGGTGTGGGGTGATGCAACGGGCCAAAAAGTCTCTGAATTTTGCACAACTAAAAACATGCGCCAACAGATGGTCCGTTTTATGCTAAAAAACTGCCACATCTGTTGGCTCAATGTCACCCCCTCCCCTTTGTCTTTTTAATAATAGTTGTTAATGATAGAGTGCACGCCATGAACTATTTATTTATTGTATTTATATTTATTTATTTTATTGAATGTGTTTATTTATTTAAATTTATTTATTTTAATCACTTCTATTGCACACTTGAACATGTAATAAAACAATTTCACACGTGAACGATGGCAAAGTAGTATATTTGGTCATCGTCTATAGTGTCCACTGAAAACCAGAGCCTGCCAGTAGTACCAGGAGGGAAGAAGGGTTGGTCTCGCTTACAGAAGTAAAAAAAAAACAAAAAAAAAACAGTGCGGTAATTAAAATTCCTCAAGTCTAAAGCCTAACAATGGTTAGCGTTGGTTAAAAGCTCCCAGCATGTTTAGACCCCAAAGAAAACAACAAAAGGTGTTAATAGCTTTTACTCTGAAGCACCACGCTGATACATGACCCATTATACTTATCCACACACAGGGAAATGACAAACAGGTTTGATCAATTAGATTTTAATGCAAAGTGGAACTGGGAAAGAAAGGCAGGCGGCTCAGAAGACCTTTTAGTTGCTAATGTGTCTGAAAAAAAAAGCACTTAATTGAGGTCGTAATAATATTAGCAGTTATCATCATCAATAATTTGGCTTTATTTATTGCTACATGGGAAAGCCTGTCAGGACGCCATGGTATGGTCTTTGTTCTGCGTGTTAACATGAAGTTAGCTGATGGATGAATGGGGAATATTTCAGCAGCTGCTTCAGACAATCACATAGGAATGGAAAATAACGTTCATTTGTTTCCTTTAACCTATTGTACACGCATCTTCCATGCCCGTCCTGAAAAAGATAAATGGGATGTGGTGGAGAAAAGCGGATTTAAGCCTCCCATCATGAGAATATTACATTGTAATCAATGGGAAGAATGTTTGTATTAGCGGTGTCGATAGATTTGGGAGCGCATAATAAGGCCTCATGCACACCACTGTGTCCGTGTTTCAGCCTGCAATCCACCGATTTGCAAAATACGGCTACCTTTCCATACTAGCATGGGTATATTTCATCTATTTCATTTAATGTTTGTGTGTCGTTAAAAGATATCGACAGTATCCCTCCATAACGTGACCTTTACAGCACCTGCACCCTTAACAGTGACCTCCACAGCAACCCACCCCTTAACACTGACCCCCCACAGTGCCCCACCTCTTTAAAATGGGACCTCCACAGCAGCAAAGCCCCTTAACTTTGACATTCACAGCAGCCTGTCCCTTAGGCTACTTTCACACGAACGTTGTGTTTTGTGGTCGTAAATTGCGGATCCGCAAAAAAAAAACGGATGATGTCCGTATGGCATCCGTTTTTTTTTTGCGGATCCATTGTAACAATGCCTATCCTTGAATAGGACATGTTCTATTTTTTTTTTTGCGGGCTATGGAACAGACATACGGATGCGGACAGCACAGCTGTCAGTATATTTTGCGGATCCATAGAAATGAATGGGTCCGCATTTTATCAGCAAAAAATGCGGATCGGATCCCACAAAAAATACTGTCGTGTGAAAGAGGCCTTAAACTGTGAGTTCCACAGCACCCCAACCCCTTGACAGTGACCTCCACAGTGGGCCGCCCCGTTAGCAGTGACCTCTACAGCTTTTTCTCACTCCCATCAATAGAAATGACTATTGTCATCTACAACTTGGACCAGAGTAGGACAGAAGAACGGAATTACAAAAAATATGGATATACGCATGGCCCCATAGAAATGATAGGGATGAAAAATACAACCGGTGGTAGAGACAAGCGAATGAAGTGGAATTCGATTTGAATTTTAGGGAAAATTTGATTCACAGTGAAGCCTAATTTCTTTTTGCTTTGTGGTAAAGAATCGATTTTCCCTTAACGGCGGTAAAAAACAAAACAAAAAAAAACATGCTTACCTAATCCGTTTCAGTGCGAAGAGCAAGCCGCCACCATCTTGACTGAAGATCTTGCACGAAATCTCATGCCCCGTGACATATGACATCACCATGCCGGCCAACGTGATGATGTCATCAAGGGCTGCGCAAGATTTTACTCTAGATCAGGGGTGAACAACCTTTTCTGGTTGGGGGCCACATTGTCAGCCTGAACCAATTCCAAGGGCCGAAAATAAAAGTTAAATGGGTTTTACAAACTGAAATACTATATTTATGACATATTGAACATACAGTATGTATCATTAATGTCTAGTTACACTTCTAGTACTCCCATCTAGTGGGAGAATACATGAGAGATACATGTGAGCAGCCATAAGACACAGACATATATGTCTGTTAGCAGATGGTTGGGGGCCGCATGTGGCCCCCGGGCCGCAGGTTGTTCACCCCTGCTCTAGATCTTCAATCAAGATGGCGGCGGAAGGTAGGTATGATTTCATTATTATTTTTTTATTTTACGCTGTATTATTGCTGTCAGATGCCGCGATCAGCAATGAACACAGCATCTGAGGAGTTCAATGTCGGGACACTCGCCACTACCTGGCTTTTCACCCACCACATACAAAGAAATGCGCTTCATGACAAAGTAATTTGTCATATAGCAATTTTTTTGTAAAGTTTGCAGAAGCAGCAAATCGAATTTTTGAATACTTGGCTCATCTCTAAACGTGTTCATGAAGCCTTAAGGTAAGGGTTTCTCAACAATGCTGATCCATATCCACTATTGGGTATCGTGTCCTTCTGGTCCATGATGGAAGGCGTCTCTGTTTTTTGTGTTCCGTTTTCGCAAGCATTTCAAAGTTTTGCAATTTTTTTTTTTAACCAGATCCGCAGTTTTTTGCAAAATTGCAGCCATGATTAGGCAATAAACACCACCACAAGGGGGCAAATTTACTAAGTCTGGCATTTTAAATGCCAATCTTAACGCAATCTGGCGCTTCTAGGGATTCTACAGTTTTTTCTGACTTGCTCAGTGGGAAGAGGTACATTGTACCGCACTGTGAGGAATAACAATGTGGTAGCATTTTAGTATAGTGTGGGTTTTCTGATATATTATCCCATTACACATACCTAACTTCATGACAATCATAATACTAATGTATTGTGAGTGTCTATATTGCCTTCTTTACTGGCTGGATTCATTTTTCCATCACATTATACACTGCTCGTTTCCATGGTTACAACCACCCTGCAATCCATCAGTGGTGGTCGTGCTTGCACACTATAGGAAAAAGCACTAGCCTATGTGTGTGCCCGTGGTCCCAGCCACCAGAGAAGCTAACCCTTTCTCCTGAGCTGACATAGATTTCATTCTGTAGCAAGGACCTCCAGAAGAGGCGCGTCGCTTATGATGATGAGACCTGCGCCTTGTCATAAATTACATGCTTCCCTCGGCAGCGCAGGACTCTTCAAGATGTATCAGGGTCTTTGTTTTTTATTGGGTTTGGTTGATGATTTACCATGGTTTACACTTCATTTTTTATTTATTGGGGAAATACTCTCGCAGTATTGTTTAGGATTCTATTCACACTGTGCAGACAACTGACAGTTTTTGCTTAATTTTTGGGAAAAATTGTGTCAATAGACCCAAATAAGACAGCAGTAATAGAATCCACATCATTGTGTGAACCGTGCCGTACAGGGAAGCTTGTAATTAATCAGCTCTTCTTACTGACTTCCTAATTAAGATGAGCCGTGGCACATGGTTCTAACTCACACTTGGACACAGCTGCCAGAACGTTCTACGTATGTATTCTACACATCCGAATACACAAACAATGGGATATACACTTAACTACACTGCCGGAGCTTTACATATGTTTTACCCTTTCACTAATGTTTACACCACATTATGATTCACGTAACATAGATAGATAGATAGATAGATAGATAGATAGATAGATAGATAGATAGATAGATAGAGCAAAAATATGGCAGCACAGTATACAGAAAAGAAGTGCAGGTCTGTGGATCTGACAAAGACCACAGTAATAAAAAGAAGAAAAAAAAAAACAGGCCACACTCTCACATAAGATAGCAGTGAAAAAAGTGATTTTATTCACCCATGCAGGAAGTGCGACGTTTTGGCTCTGTACTAGAGCCTTTCTCAAGACAAGAGAGATAGATATATAGATAGATAGATAGATAGATAGATAGATAGATAGATAATAGATTAGAAAAGAGGTAGATAGATAGATAGATAGATAGATAGATAGATAGATAATACATAGTAACATAGTAACAAAGTTTATAAGGCCGAAAAAAGACATCTGTCCATCCAGTTCGGCCTATTATCCTACAAGTTGATCCAGAGGAAGGCAAAAAACCCCTGTGAGGTAAAAGCCAAAATTCCTTCCCGACTCCAATCAGACAATCAGAATAACTCCCTGGATCAACGACCCCTCTCTAGTAACTATAACTTGTAATATTATTACACTCCAGAAATACATCCAGGCCTCTCTTGAACTCTTTTAATGAACTTACCATCACCACCTCCTCAGGCAGAGAGTTCCATAGTCTCACTGCTCTTACCGTATGTTTCTGTACAAACCTTCTTTCCTCCAGGCGCAGAGGATGTCCCCTCACAGTCACAGTCCTGGGGATAAATAGCTGATGGGAGAGATCTCTGTACTGACCCCTGATATATTTATACATAGTTATTAGATCTCCCCTCAGTCGTCTTTTTTAAAGAGATAGATAGATAGATAGATAGATAGATAGATAGATAGATACATAATAGATGATAGATAGATAGATAGATAATAGATGGATGATAGATAGATAGATAGATAGATAGATAGATAGATAGATAGATAGATAGATAGATAGATAGATAGATAGATAGATAGATAATAGATGATAGATAGATAGATAGATAGATAGATAGATAGATAGATAGATAGATAATAGATGGATGATAGATAGATAGATAGATAGATAGATAGATAGATAGATAGATAGATAATAGATGGATGATAGATAGATATGAGATAGATATATTCCTTAAAATTCGGTTTTCTAATTTGGCTAATTTATCTAATAATATGATTCAAGTCCAAATCAAATATGCTCCATTTCCTTTAAGCCACCACGGATGTGAGGTTTTAGCAGTGGGTCTCTAGTAAATACGAAAGACCAAGGGTTTCTTTTGTAAGATGAAAAGGAATTAATCAATTAGGTGACATAATGTACAGTACAAAATATGCAGAATCCAATCTAAACTGATGGATCCAAACATGTAGAAAACGAGACTTCTGGTGAACGATTCTCCATTCAAATATACAGAAATATCCATTACGGGCTCGGACTGTCCTTCTCAGCCAAGACTGGAGGTGTAATCAGATACATAGTAGATGACGTCAGCCATATCCTACCAGATAAGCTATTGAAGACGGGTTAGTCATATTTTATAAAGCCGTGGTTCACATTCCACCTTAGTACTTGACTCCTGCAGTGGTTATCGCTGTGTAACTAGAAACTACATTCCAGGAATTTCGGCTCTGTCCTTCCTGTCAAATAAATATTATCTGTAGCCGGCCATGATGATGGACATGTTAGTCCTTCACAGCAGGGATAAGACCACCAGGGCCCATCTCCTTCATTTTCTTATCACCGTCCTCCACATCCTAATAGGGTGTAAATGGTAAAGCAGACCTGGAGAGACGCGTTCTCCTTTCTCCGGACTCTTATCCGGTTCCTTACTCTGAAACAGCTGGAGAAACTCAGATGTGACCAAGATTGCGGTCATGTGTCAGGTATAATGCTTTTTTAAGGACATACAGGTGGACATCAATGCAGCTTGAGAGCTCTGTGAGAACCCAGGTGCACGCAGCCTTCACCCTTGTAGATATTTAACTTTTACCAAAATGATCCAATTTTACCATTTTAATCTGATGCGTTTACCAGACCATGTTTCACAGCTTCATTGCACTCAATGTATTCCAGAATTTTCAGTATCCTGAGGCTCAGGGGTGTGACAAGCTCTCTTGGTGCCCAGGGAGTGGACATCAGAAGATGCCCTAAGGGTGGCTTCACATCACGTTTTTCTCATCCGTTTAACATATACAAAAAATGCATAAGTTAAACAGATGCCTCAGAATGATTCCATACAGTGGCATCCTTCACCATAGAGTTCTATTAAAAAAAGTATATGTTTTTTTTACCTGACTGAGCAGGATACAAGAACGTGGTGTGCTGCGTTTTTGTATCCTTTTTTCTCTAATGTATGTGATGTGAACCCACCCTAATCTGAATGCCCCCTTTCCTCCCCCCATTATGAGCGTTACCATGTATCATACATGCCCCCCATTTCCCATCACACTTTTTTAGGCTGTACATTTTGCCCCCCACCTGCAGTGCCTTTCTACTCTGCCTACCCCTCTGACCAGACCAGCACATAAATCAAAAGTTAGGACGTTTTTCCACAAAGTGGAATTCGATCCAAATTTCAGGCAAAATTCGATTCGCCGCAAAGCCGAATTTCCTCGTGTTTTGTGATAATGAATCGATTTTACCTGAAATGGTTTAAAAAAACAGACAAAAAAGGTCATCCATTTGAGTTTGAAGAGCCGCCGCCGCCATCTTGATCTCACTAGAATCCCGTGCACAGTGACATATGATGGCACCACGCTGGCTGACGTGATGACGCCATCATGGGCCGCGCAAGATTTTGCGCTAGATCTTCAATCAAGATTGCGGTGGCCGGCTCTTTGCGTTCAAACAGAGGGGTAAGTATGATTTTATTTATTTTTTTAATTTTACACTGTATTATTGCTATCCATTGCCGCGATCAGCTATGAACGCAGCATCTGAGGGGTACAATGACGGGGGTGGGGGGGAGGGCGGCGTAATCTCCGCTCCCTGTCATTGCACCCACTACTTACAAAGAAATGCGCTTTGTTATGAAGTAATTCGTCACAAAGCAAATTTGTCTGTAAAATACAGCAAAGCAGCTGAATTGAATTTTCCAATACTTCGCTCATCTCTAGTGCGAATGAAAAATATGAATACATTTTGGCAAATTTATGAGCAAAACAGGAATGAACATAATTGACAGATTATAGTCTAATGTAAAAGACACCTGTATTCTGCTGATATATCCAGGAGGGAAGTGGAGGGAATCTGATCTCCCAGCTCTGGCTTTGGCTATAAAGGGAGAGAGGTTCATTAGAGAAATACCCCAAAGTGTAGAAACCGTGCTACGACCCAGGGATTTAAAGGGGTTATCCCATGATTAACCACTTCCAGTTTGCCCATTGACTATAAACGTCCTGGTAGTGGATCTCTATCTCTGAATGGACGTTTTAAACGTCCTTGAGCTTTGCCCCCTGTGTGCAGCACCTGTACATAGAAGCTCCATGTCTCAGCTGCCTCCTGACAGCCAAGAACATGGAGCTTTAACCTGAGACCTTTTTTCCTGGCCTCCAGGCTTTTGATCACTCTGACAAGCTGTCAAAGCCATCACAAATGCTTGTACTATCTCCCTCTCATTACTGCCGGTCACAGAGCAGTTTACAACCACACATGGGGTGTTTCTGCAAACTTCAGAATCAGGAAAATAAATATTCAGGTTTGATATGCGGTTTACCCTTGCTATTTACCCTTGCTATATTTTTTTTGCGGATTGAAAATCCGCAAAAAAAATATATTTCTTTTTAAATTTCACCTTCCGTTTTAATTCTTGTGGGAAATCTAAAGGGTTAACAAACTTTGTAAAAATCAGTTTTGATTACATTGGGGGCTGTAGTTTCTAAAATATGTTCATTTATGGGAGGTTTCTATTATTTAAGCCCCTCAAAGTCACTTTAGAACTGCAAAGGTCCTTTAAAATTAACTATTGGACATTTTCATGAAAATCTTAAAAATAACATCTAAAATTCGAAGCCTTCTAACGTCCTCAAAAAATAAAATTACATTTCCAAAATTATGCCAACATAAAGTGGACATATGGTGAATGTTCATTAATAACAATTGTATTAGATATCCCTATGCCAGTGATTTTCAACCAGTGTGCCTCCAGCTGTTGCAAAACTACAACTCCCACCATGCCCTTCTGTAGGCTGATAGCTGTAGGCTGCCTGGGCATGATGGGAGTTGTAGTTTTGCAACAGCTGGAGGCACACTGGTTGAAAATCACTGCCCTATGCAACTTAAAAGCAGAGAAATTAATATTTAAAAAATTGTGATTTTTTTCAAAATTTTCAGTACATTTTGGATTTTTTATAAATAAAGGTAAAATATATTGACTCAAATTTACCATTAACACAAAGTACAATGTGTCACAAGAAAACAATCTCAGAATGGCTTGGATAAGTAAAAGCGTTCCAAAGTTATTACCACATGAAGTGACACATGTCAGATTTGCAAAATTAGGCCTGGTCAGGAAGGGGGTAAATGGCCCGGATGGGAAGTGGTTAATGTAAAAAATGAAAATTAGACATCATATAGTACGTGACAATCTCTTCATAACAAAGCTAGAACCAGCCCTGTACCTCACATGGATCCAGAGATCTCCCCATTCATTGATCTTCTAGATTTATATCAAGCTCACAGCTAAAGGGGAGTGTATTTTCTGCTGCAGCTCAGGGGGCGTGTCTCAGCTCTCCCTATCACAGCTCAGGAGGCGTGTCTCAGCTCTCCCTATCACAGTTCAGGAGGGAATTGAAAGACGAAACTGAGCATGTGCTGCCGTCTCAGTGAGCAGGACAAAAAAATAAGAAAAAAAAAACAAACAGCAGGTGGCGCTATATAGATACATTTTATTGAATAACTCAGTGGCTATGATAGTTTTTTAATTCCATGCAATTGCAAAACTATTCAGATGCAGGTGCTGGCTTAAAAACTGTAGAATATTTTTCATGGGACAAACCCTTTAAAGAGCATAAATACAGGCCCTGCATTTGGTGTATTACAGTGGAGGATATTTACTGACTCTAAAACATGCTTCACATTACATTTATTAAAGGGGTTTTCTGGGAGTTCAATATTGATGACTTATCCTGAGCATAGGTGATCAATATCTGACAAGTGTGGGTCTGACTCCTGGCACCTCTTCTGATCAACTGTTACGGCCTCTTCCTAGACCAGTGTTAATCACATGGCCTACATGCATCTGAATACCGTTCAAGTGAATGGGCCTTAGCTGCAATACCAAGTGCAGCCACTATACACTGTATGGCGGTATGCTTGGTTTGCTGAGACAAAGCCACAAAGGTGCTGGGAGTCGGACCCTGACCGATCAGATATTGATGACCTTAAAGGGGTTATCCAGTATCTACAACAGCCACCCCCCCCCCATGTGCCGGGCCCTTCCGATGGGAATATACTTACCCCACTCCCCGCTCCCTGTGCCGCTCCTGGTCCCCCCACCACTGGCGAGGTAAGTATATTCCCATGGAGGGGCCCTGCAAATCGGGGGGGGGGTTGTTGTAGATACTGGATAACCCCTTTAAATGTTTTAGACGCTTTTAAAGAAGACCTGTCTGACATGTCTGTTTTAATATCTTCATGCATTCCCCATGTAATAACAATTCTGGAACATCTATTCTTATGGCTCTATGTTGTGCCATTCCTTTATTATTTCTACTAGAAGTTATGAATGAATTGCTAGCAGTCTGCAGTAAGGGTACAGAGGGGTGTTAACCAGTTGGGGGGTGTCCCTGCACAGTCTTACTCTATCCAATCAGTGCTGCCATTGTCAGGCTGTGCAGGTACACATCCCAACTGGTTACCTCCCCTCTGTACCCTTACTGCAGACTGCTAGCAATTCATTCATAACTTCAAGGTATGGTACAACATAGAGGCATAAGAATAGATGCTGCAGAATTATTACATGGGGAATGCAAATAGTACCTGAACCAGACATGTCAGGAGAGGTGACAGGTCCTCTTCAAACACTTTCTGCGACTCATCCAACAATGGGACATGGATTATCAGAAAGGGGGTGGCTTCTCGGGGAAGGAGGCATGGCTTAAATGTGATCTTGTGCACCAAAAATGCAACCAACACCAAGCCAACATTAGGAGGAGAAAAATTAGCCTAAAGGTGCACCAGATTTAACATCCAGCATGAGCCACAGTGATAAATCTGTCTCAGTTTAAAGGGGTTATCCCATGAATAATGTAAAAACATAATCATACATAATCTAGTACATGACAACCTATTTCTAACAAAGCTAGAACCAGCCCTGTACCTCACATGGATCCAGAGATCTCCACATTCATTGCTCCAATTGTTCTGCTAGATTTATTTCAAGCTATCAGCTTGGGACGTGTCCTTTCTCAGGGGTGTGTCCTTTCTGCTACAGCTGAAGGACGGAAATGAGCATGTGCTTCTGTCTCAATGAGCAGGACAGAGAAATTAGAAAAAGAACAAACAGCAGGTGGCGCTATACAGATACATTTTATTGAATAGCTCAGTAGCTATAAAAAAATGTTTAATAACATGTAATTACAAAAGTATTCAGATCCAGGTGCTGGTTTGAAAACTATAGAATATTTTTCATGGAACAACCTCCTAACTTTATACTCTTATACTTTTTGACAGCATTAGCAAATCTTCCCAAGTGTATCTGTTTTGCCCAGAAATAACTTTCTATTCTGTTGCTAAACTTTTTGAATTAATGCAGTTTTCCCTCAAATATTTGTGTTCCATGGAATAAGACTAACCTCGCAGCAGTACAAGCTACAGTCAATTACACCCAGCCGTGTACTCACGCCCGTACTACAAGTGCGCCTCTTCCTATTCCGTTCATCAGGATAAAGGAGCAGCAGCCGGTCTGGATATAATGCACAAAAAATGACAATGTTATCAATAAGTAACCAATACGACAGCTTCTAATCCAGCAGATATCTACTAGAGATGAGTGAAGCATTCATAAATTCGATTCAGCTGCTTCACCGAATTTTACAAATAAATTTGACAAATAAATTTGCATTTCTTTGTAAGTAGTGGGTGCGATCACAGGGAGCTGCGATAGTGCCACTCCCCATCATTGTACCCCTCAGATGCCGCATTCATACAATAATCGGGTGTAAAATAAAACAAATAAAAATTAAATCATACTTACCTAATCCATTTGCTTGCGACGGGCCAGCCACCGCCATCTTGATTGAAGATCTGGCGCAAAATCTTGCGCGGCCCGCGATTACGACATGGTGACGTCATACATCATGTGCGAGATCTTCGATCAAGATGGCGGCGGCCGGACCGTCACGAACAAATAGATGAGGTAAGTATGATATTTTTTTTGTTTTTTTACACTATTTCAGGCGGAAACGATTTGCAGCGAATCAAATTTTCCCTGAAATTCGGATCGAAGTCCAGATTGGCTCAACACTGATATCTAGGTTTGGCTATTTAGTAAACTACGGGTAATAGATCTTACCAGATGACATCAATAAAGCTGGGAAACCGATTAATCGCCTGTGAAGGTACATGAAAAATGACATGTCAGTGTGAGCAACTGATAGCCTAGAGCAACTGCAGTACCTGTGGGGACGCTGACCTGTCAATCAACCAAAAAACCCTCTGTATGGAGCAGTTGTCAGATAATGACTGACTATATTTTTGAACAATTAAAGGACATCTGTAAATTATAACCCCGATTCCGCCATTCTGATGGAGGATAGTTTTATATTATGTACCAGGGAATTATAGCCTTGAGCGCGGCCAGCGAGACTGCCCCGTAGAAAGCACTTGGCAGTTTTACAGCTGTCCGCCTGTCGAACTTAGGTAATAGAGCAGCGAACACAGTACAAGGATTATCAAAGGGAAGCAGGCGCCTGAGAAATGAGATCAATGTGGTGCAGTCGTTTTGTATTATTATTGATGCAAACAAAAGGCTCAGATACATATCTATGCGCTCCAATCTGCTGCTCCCTGTGGGCTCAGAGCACACACACACCCCTCAGCGGTGCCCCTAATCCTGGATAACTTATAATAGAAGCCATACCTGGGACATGCTAAGAGAGGGCACCATGCTGAGACTCTGAGAGCACTCAGCAGCTGCTGGCAGGATATCTTGAGATCTCCAAGTGTACATCCAAATTGGATACAGACTGTGACCATAACACCCACAAGCCCACTGCTGGAAGCAACCCATTGAAAAACCCAACCGTGACATCCCCTCGTACATGTTCAACTCCATCCATTCTTGCAACCATATTTAACCCTTTCAAAACTGGCAGTGGCGTAAAAATATTGATGTGCATATGCTTTTAATGTGGGAACTGGACATGAGGGCAAATTTATGAACACATGCTATCTTCACTATATAAATGAATATAAGGAACTAAGAAATATATTTTGATCCAAATCATTTGTGCCCATCCACCACGGCAAGGTGACCTTATTTTGGAGGGGACGTTACTCTATAAGGACTCCTCTCCTTCTGCCAACTGGCCTCAAATAAATTCAGACTCCAGCTATGTATTGCACTTTGGGAAAGCTGGGGGATTAGGAGTGCAAGAACATTTTCCAAATGAAAAAAAATCACATAAAATAATGCACTAACACAATAGATGCAAACATTATATATGGACTAAGCCCTCACTCTGATATGATAAAATCTGAGACTCTCAGCCAATATATTTTGATCAAAACACATCTATGCCCACCTACCAGCGACAAGGTGGTCTCAGTCAGGCCGGTCCTGCTCTAAACCTACCTATGCCATTGACATCTATATGCAAGAGAGCAGACCCTGCACATGTAGTGTGCTGCTCCTAGTCACCTCTATGCGCACCAAGCAACCGATGAGAGAAGGAGCCCACGCAGCTATATGTACCACCTAATCAAGGTCGCCTGTGGTATAGGCAGGGCAAAAGTGCACAAAAATACTAATCTCAAGATAAAATAGAAGCACATTCACACTTGAAGGTGCCACTTCTTCAAGTGTATACTACAGACTAAACAAAAATCACAGAAAAAGCCTGCACGATGTAATAAATGAATATGCGGATGTGCATGGCTACATCTATAAAAGAAAAATCACAGAAAATAATCCACAATATATATGGACTAAGCCCTCATTCTGATATGATAAATTTGAGACTCTCAGTAAATATATTTTGATCAAAACACATCTGTGCCTGCCTACCAGCGCCACGGTGATCTCAGTCGAGCAGGTCCTATGCTAAACCTACCATCGCCGTAAAAACAAAAGGCAAAGTTAGTCAGCACATGCTGTAAAATGAAATAAATGCACAGGTACACGTCAATATGTCTGAAAATACGAAAACCAAACACAATGCAACAGCACTCTGCAAACATTGAATATATGAAATAATGATATATTCACTATATGAATGAATATGAAATATATTTTGATCCAAATCATTTTGGCCTCTCTACCACTATAAGGTGACCTCACTTTAGATGGGACTTTACTCTATGATGACTCCTCTCCTTGTGCCAACTTGCCTCAAATAAATTCAGGCTTTCGGAAAGATGGGTGATTAAGGTAGCCTTTCACACTTGCAGCAGGGGTATCCGGCAGGCTGTTCTGGCAGGTGAACAGCCTGCCGGATACGTGCTGCCACTAATGCACGTCTGCAGCCAGAACTACGCTCCGTCCCCATTCACTATAATGGGGGCAAGCCGGAGTTCTGTTCGCAGCACAGCAAACATGCCGAGAGGTGGCCGGACTAAAATTACAACATGTCGTAGTTTTAGTCCAGCCGCCTCTCGGCATGTTTGCCGTGCTGCGGCCGGAACTCCGGCCCGCCCCCATTATAGTTAATGAGGACGGAGCATAGTTCCGGTCGCAGACGTACACTAGTGGCAGCACGGATCCGGCAGGCTATTCACCCACCAGAACAGCCTGCCGGACACCCCTGTCGCTAGTGTGAAAGTAGCCTAAGAGTGCAAGAACAAGATGGAGGCAGCTACACCTCCAAATGCATACTACAAAAAAAAAAAAAAAAAAGAAGCAGCCACATTCCCAAATGTAAAAACAAAAGGCAAAGTTAGTCTGCACATCGAGTAAAATGAAATAAGTGAAAGGTGTGCGTCAACATGGCTGGAATGACAAAAATCAAACAAAATGCAACAGCACTCTACAAACATTGACTCTAAGAAGTCATGCTGTATTCACTATATAAATGAATATGAGGTACTTAGGGAATATATTTGGTCAAAATCATTTGTGCCCATCTACCACAGCAAGGTGACCTCTGTTATATGGGACACTACTCTATAATGACTCCTTTCCTTGTGCCACCTGATTCAGGGAGAGCAGTATACAATATTGAAGTGGGCTCCTAAGTCCTCTTAGGTTGTACTAGTGCTGGGTTCCTCCGTTATTTGAAAACTATGATATGGTGATAGAAATTTATAGATTAGGTAGCCTTCAATGGGATCATTCTCTGTACACATCAGAGCTTGTGTTGGTGACTTAGGTTTGTGATATATTTTCCTTATTTTCACATCTACATTAGAAACAACTCCATAAATTCATAAAATTCTAAGTCACTATAAGTAAGAAGATACCAAATTATTATTAGGACCATGTATGGCTCCAGGCTTCCAGCTATATCATTCCACCACAATTTTATCTTGGAAAGTAAATGAGTTCCTAGAAAAAAAAGGCTCAACTTTCGATCACATGAGACGAAGGCCTGAAACAAAAAGTCCGAGGAGAATTTATCACGCCCTGTGCTAAAGAATTCAGAAGAGGGCTGTGGGAGTTTTTGGGCTTATTTGCTATAGTATAATGGTATATTTACTATTTACACCATTGAATCATTGAAAAGTGGACGGAAGGCAGACGTAGCATGTTGAGCCAGATTTATCAACTCAGACTTTTTTAAAAGTTGCAAAAATTGTCACAATCTCACTACAGTAGAGGGTGGTGTGAAAAGTGGAAAAAATATCTCAAGATGTGCCAAATATATCAATGGAGCAAATTATGACAAAACAAAACTGAACTTTAAAATTCCCCTCATGATAAATCTCCCCCTATATCTTTAAATGTTCTGGGCACTTGGAATAGGCCATTCTGCAAATATTGTATCCTCTGTAGGTTAGGCTTCCTCATCCTACAATCCTGGCTTTGTATCATAAATGGACATTCTCAGTTCTTAGTTTGGGATGCAAAGTAAACTATTAAACCAACAGCATTTTTGAATCCATAATTTGGGGCACATTTCTTAAGACCGTCATTTTAGATGCCGGTTTTAATAAAGCTCTAAGGTGGCGGTGGATACCCCGAAGTTATAAAGAGGCGCCAAACTGTCTTACATTTAGACCTTTTTCTATGCCCACGCCACGTCCACTTATTTAGACCTGGCATGAGTGGGGCCAAGTCACAGATTGCGGAGTAACTAGCTGTTGTTCTGCAATCTGAGCCTGACATACTCCTAATATAAGCTCATTTCAGCTTAATAAATGATCCCCTTTATTTATATTTTCCCTTTAGTCCACCTTAATCATTATCATCATCATTATCTGCTTTAAAGGGGTTATCCCATTACAAAAACTTATCTACCCACAGGATAGGGGATTAGTGTCTGATCGGTGAAGGTTGGACTGCTGGAGTCCCGGCTGAACATAAGAACAGAGGCCTGTGTTCCCCTGTTTCATGCATTTGTGGCTGCTGCTCCATTCAACTGTATGGGATAGCTGAGCGCTTGTACTCGACTATCTCAGTTAGTTTCCTAGAGTTGAATGGAGGGGCATAAATGTATGTGTGTCTCCTCTCCATTTAAATGGGAGAACCAGGGCCCTTTTCCTATGATCAACTTGCTGACCTGTTACATGTGCACTTGGCAGCAGAAAGCATCTGAGCTGGTCCCAGGTTCATATGTGCCCACACTGCTGAGAAAAATGATGTTTTAATATATGCAAATGAGCCTCTAGGAGCAATGGGGGCATTGCCATTGCACCTAGAGGCCCTGTCAATCAAAGTAGAGGGTGCGGCAGTTGCAGAGAAAGCAAAGCCTCTAGGTTTAATGGTAACGCCCTCGTTGCTCCTAGAGGTTCATTTGCATATATTAAAACATCATTTTTCTCAGCAGTACAAGCACATATGAACATAGGACCAACACAGATGTCTTCAGCTGCCAAGTGCACATGCAGCAGGTCAGCCAGGTACAAATCTGCTGACAGATGTCTTTTAATTAGGGCTGGATAATGACACTAACAAAAGGGACAAATGACTTGGGGTCTTCACTATTTAGTGGTCTTACCACCCCATTTTACCATGAAGTAGTCTAGTTCTTCCCTGAAAGGTCATGTCAAACAAGAAGGCGACAGCTCGCACTATTGTACAGGCATTCTATAGCGGGCACTGTATTTGTTCTTCTTCTTTTGGTAAAGAAAGTTAATGGAAAATTATTGGGAAATATTATAGCGGTACAACACCATTGAAGGATCTCCATTCTTGTTTAACCGTGGGGAGTCTCCCAATCTTGATCCAGCCCTGTTCTATATGATGCTGCCTTTGATACTTAATCCCATTCTACTGCAAACCTATCCAACCATGAATCTTATTCTGAAGTCCCTGGTATCATCATCTCTGACAAAGATTTAAATCCTTATCTGGATTAGCAAGGCAACAGAAAACATAATGAAGGCGAATAAATAGCAATGTGCTTGGTTTTCAATGGCTACCAAACAGACCAGTAGTCAAACATACAGTATAGTGCATAAATTAGACTGTAATACTGACGCACAGTAACTCTACAGCTAACAGAACAGATTAGCTATGAATATTGGTGCACTGCACACTTATGTACTCAGTGCTAAATAAGACCTGCCTGTAATACTGATGCACAGTAACTCTACAGCTAACAGAACGGATTAGCTATGAATATTGGTGCACTGCACACTTATGTACACGACGATAAATTAAACCTGCCTGTAATACTGATGCACAGTAACTCTACAGCTGACAGAACGGATTATCTATGACAGTTATGTACACAGCTATAAATTGTAGCAGGGTCTGTAGTTTAGCAGTCTCCTACGCTCTCCCTTCACTCTCCCTGCACTCTCCCTGCAGTTGAATGGCAATATTATGTGAACAATTTATGACAATTTGATGTAGGAGCTGAATGATAATATTATTTATATGGGGGTATTATTTAGGCATTGTATGGAAGATTATATGAGCAATATATGACAGTTTTATGTAGGACCGATATTGTAATATTATTTATATGGGGGTATTATTCAGGCATTGTATGGGAGGATTATATGAGCAATATATGACAGTTTTATGTAGGAGCTGTATGATAGTATTATTTGTATGGAGGTATTATTTAGACATTGTTTGGAATATTATATGAGCAATATATGACAGTTTTATGTAGGAGCTGTATGATAATATTATTGATACGGGGGTATTTTTAGCATTGTATGGCAGTATTATTTGTGCACTGAATGGCTGCATTTTATGGGCATTGTATGGAAGTAATATTTGGCATTGTATTACAATATTCAGGATACAGTGCAGTATATATGTATACATTGGCATTGGAAGGTGGACCTCCATTGCTCATTCCCCACATCCCAATTTTCTTTAATACAACCTCGATGGCAGAATAGTACGAAATTTACAAACCATATGCGAATATCATTTCTCATGCTTGTCCTCTACATGGTTAATAGAAAGCTACCACGCAGGTCTGCTCCTTAGTCCCACTCACACAGCGCAGGTAGATTTCTAAACCTTTTATCTGCCGCTGAATTTTATTACTGACGAAGAAACAGAATACCAGCAAAAGATATCACAAAAAAGTCACGTCAAAAGGTGTATATTTCTTCTCAGAAGGGAGCATGGAGGGTTGCTGCTAAAACAGCATTTTATGCCAAGTTCACGTTCAACATATGTCAGTGTATTATAGTGCACCTATCCATCACTCTGGACCTTTTGTGAATGTACCAAATCTGACAAGTACAACATTTTTCTGAGACAAGGCTCTCTAATCCTATTACTCATTCATCAGCCTGCGGATGATAGGGGGGAAAACCGGATCGAACTCAGCCAAAAAAAGAGCAGCCAGGAGCTTTCTCCAGCACTGTGATGCTCAGCTTAGCCGGGGCACAATAGGTGTGTAATTTAAGGTTTTTGTTGAGCTCAAATCCAATCACATACTTGAGTGGAGGATCATAGTCAAACACACGCGAAGGGAATGAGATAATTCCTGCCTCACACAACCACACAAACCACCCTTTGATTTCATCAACCTTCCACTCAAAACTCTCTTTCTCACCCCGGCCCTCTCTCTTTTATTGAAATTTTTCTTCAACCGTCTCAGGAACGCCTCTCTGGGGTAGCGTGAAATGAGGTGACTCTGTTGTATGTTCATTATTCCTTCTGTAATCCTGAAGACACTTCTTCCAGCCTTGTCCTTTAATTGTAGGATTTATTAATGTGTCACCAAAAATTTTACTACATAGTAACACATCTCCTTTTTATCTAATCTGTTTTTATTTTCTGATTGTACATATTTTTTAATTTTATTTTCTGAACATGATTATGGGGGCGGCCTTTATACCTTAACAGCATTTAGAAAGCATTAAGAAAGTTGCTTTACGGAAGTCCTATGAGCCATAGACACAATGGTCAGGAGGGGACTTCATTGACTTCTATGGAGTTTTCTAGGCATGCTCTGTGACCTGTGCAGAGGTCATTGTTAGTGACGAGCGAATGATCTGAATTTCAGAATATATTTGATTAGCTGCAAAACCGAATTTCCTCGTACTTCGCAGTAGCGAATCAATTTAACCTGAAATAGCATACAAAACAAAAAAAAAGAATACCTGATCCATTTGCTCATGACGGGCCGGCCGCCGCCATCTTGCTTGGAGGCCTTGGCCTAAATCCCATGCATGGTGATGTATGACGTCACCACACCAGCCGGCATGATGACGTCATCTCAGGCCATGCAAGATTTCACCCCAGACTTTCAAGCAAGATGGCGGCGGCCAGCCCATCACAAGCAAATGGATCAGGTAAGTATTACTATTATTTTTTTATTTTATTTTACACTCTGTTCTTAATATCAGATGCCACGATCATGTATGAGCGCAGCATCTAAAGGGTACAATGATGGGTCGTTGCTCCCTGTCATTGCACCTACTACTTACAAAGAAGTAATTTGTCACGTAGCAGATTTTTTTGTAAAATTCGGCAAAGCAGCCAAATCAAATTTTAAAATACTTTGCTCATCTGTAGTCAAGGTACAAGGAAAGAAGAGATGATCCCTAGCAAACACCTATTTTGAATGGAGGATCCTGTCTTATCCATACACAGAGGTGATATCATTACAGGCAGGATAAGAATGACAGATAAGCAGATAATTGCAGTAAAGTGATCAGTACAGACCAAAAAGTGGTGCCTATTATTAGACATAGTGGCTAGTGTGAAAACTGAAGAATTTTATGTTTTGTTTAAATATAGATATTGACATGGAAAATTAAAACTAACATCATCAAAAATTCTTTAAAAATATATTGAACATAAAAATGTGATTTAAACAATAGGTAATTTTCTGATTAAACATTTCCTTAAAAAATAAGACATTTTCAAGGACCATGATCTATGCCTTTTATGCACTCTTCATATCATATTTTCCCTGAACATTCAGCATATGCACTAGGAAAGCTTCCAACACATACATGAAATGTAACTCTATGGTTACCCTACCATACTCTACATACTGCTTGGACATGGAGGTATACAGGCTCTCTGTGGTATCCTGTGGCACATTTGCCCTCAGATGTTATAGCTGGGGCTGTAGATCCTGCACACTGGTAGGTTACAAAAGCTGGCGTCAGAGCTGGTCTAATAAATGCTTGATTGACGATAAATCTGGTGTTGAAAGTGTTGTAATCTGGAGGAGACATTCCTGGGAAACCCTTGCTGTGTGTGGGCGAGCTTTATCCTGCTGAAAAATGCCAGTTGAAAGCCCTACCATGAGAGGCGACACATGTGGCCACAGGATGTCTTGCATATATCATTGAGCTGTGTCCATTGTATTTCTACTAGGGGTGACCACCTATCGTATGCGTGGGCTCCTCAGATCATCATACCAGCAGTTGGAGCAGTGTGTTGCTCCACAGCAAAGGCAAGATGGAAGCACTCACCACAAGGCCTCCATACTTGAACCCGACCATCGTCACATCTCAAACAGAACCTGGATTTGTTGCTAAAGATGATACAGTTCCAGTTCGTAGCAGTCTAGGTTTCTCGTTCATGACACCACTTCAAACAACGGCTATGGTGGCTGGCTGTCAATCTCAGGAGAATGTAATGTGCATCGTGACACCACATTACCTTTTAATAAACCCTGGTAAATTGTCCAAGCAGAAACAGGGATGTGTAATGAAGGTCCCACCTGTGTCTGGATGGTGGACATGGAAACTGTGGGATCTGCTCCTGCTTGCTGGAGGATCAAATGATCCTCTCTAATGGTGGCCTGTCTGGGCCGTCCGGAGTCTGATCGCCGTGTCTGTGTGAACCCACATAACCACTGCTCCCAACACCTCCTAACAGCTAGGTCAGAACAGCCTAGATAGCAGGCAATTTGTCAAAACTACCATCCTGCTTCTCTCAGTCCAATCATGTGTCAAAGGCCTTCGACTGGACAAAATGTTTTTGAGTACGTTGTAGAGGTATATCTATCAGTCAATGATCTCTCACCAAGAGGTACACTACCTAAAAGTAGCCTCTGAGAGCCATTTTAAGCAGCGGTGTGCAGTACCCTAAAATTGGGGGTATCTGCAAATTGTTTTATAGGTATTATAATGTTATACATATTTGGCTGTAAGTACTAGCCAGAGAGGTATGGTTGGCAAATAGTTGGCAGGACCAGGCTAACCCTGTCCCTCCCCTCTTGGTAGGAGTGGGCTGTTCCCACTTCCTGCCAGGAAGGGGGAGTTCTAGAGCAGCATTGGAGAGGAGAGTAAGCATAGTGCAGAGCTCCTGTAAGAGACTTCTCTAGAGAGAACAAACAAAGGCAGCCTCAAGCATTTATTTGACAGACAAGACAGAGGAGTGAATAGCTGAAACCTCTACAATAAACACTTTTGTTAGGTCAGGGACTACGACTAAGACACCCACCACCCAGACTACTACTAGGCCCCTAACAATTCAAATCTAGACCTGATAGTGGATATCCACACTCACAAGTGCCAAGTTGCAGCCTTCCAACCTGCCTCCGAACTTCCTTGCTGGTGCCAGAAATTGCACTTAGGATCCGCTGCTACTGAATGTACCAAAAGTCATATGCTGCACTTAGTAAAAAAAGACTTCACTTCTGGCCTGATTCTTCATATTACATATCCTGCACTGATCCCCAGGGAGCAACAGCCAGAGGAAGTACAGCATGACACAACACTTCATCAGGGTCACTACTACTCCCGTCCTCTGCACCGGCTCCTCAGGGGCACACTGCAGGGAGAAGCACTTTTACACCCTCTTAAGACCCAGACCACACCTATAATCATTTACATATATGCCTGAGACATAACTGTATGCCGAGTTTTGCAGCAATCCGACATTTCTATCTGGGTGCGTTATTTTTTTCCTCGTTAGTGAATGTATATATGGATGTTTTATATATAAATGTGAAAAGTGATTCACAATTCCCAAATGAGTCAGTATCATAGAATGAGAGGCAGAGATTTGCAATTGTAAGAATGCAGTATAATAAATGCAGTCCAAAGTATGAGGCCAAACCTGAAGTTCAGCTTTAGAAAACAGTGCAGCGTAGTGTGCACATTCGGTCTAGGCGTAGACGGGTGTTCACGTTCTGCTGGGCAGCTCGTCATGTGTTACTTCTATGTAGAAGGACTGTGTCCTTTATAAGAAAACATTATTGATTGACTATAATGCTGCTAGTTAGTCTCAGCTTCTCCCCTAGCTGTGAGGCAGGGATCTTTAGTAGAGCTGTCCAAGTCAAATATTAGAATTCAAGGGTCACCCCATTTCCAGGACCTCTTTACTTCCATACAAAGACAAGAGTCTTCTATTTATGGAGCGTCTGCTCCCCGTGAAGCTTGAGCATCTTTTCAAGTGCGGCCGGATAAAAATAAATAGATGCTCGGCACTGCATGTCCAGCCGGAACCCAGCCAGTTATGTGAGTCTTAAAGAGGAGCCGTCAGCTCTCCGGACATTACTGTGTTAGTAAATACTTGTATTTTGTGCAATACAGTGTTCCTCTCTTCTTCCTCCTTGAAATTGTGTAAACTATTTCTCTGTTAAAGGGGTTTAACCCCTCTCCACAGGATAGGGGATGAGTGTCTGATCGGTGGTGATCCAGCCTCTAGGGGCCCTGACAATCACTAGAAAGGGAGGTGGTGTTCCACTTTTGGATGGCGTGGAGGACATGCATTCCTGTGCAGCCCCATTAACTTTATAGGGATACCAGAGATAGTCGAGTGCTTGTACTCGGCTACCTCCGGCAGGCCAATGGAGGTGAATCCCCGCCGATCAGACACTTACCCCGTATCCTATGGATGGGGGATAAGCTCTTGTAATGGCATAACCCCCCTTTTACAATGACTGATGATACAGATCGTCAATCAGAGCCTGTTTAGTACATTTAGATGCAGCAATCACCATACTGTATGGGGGGTCATTACAAGGCCGTTTTTAGAACTAATTGCAGTCTATCTGGCTATTCACATCGTTGTTTTTTTAATAGCCAGTGAATAGCGGCCGTCAAAAAATAGAATATATCCTACTACTACCCCCTTTCACAGCCAGACGGACCCCTTTGAAATTGAAGGGACGATCCCCAGGGAGCAACAGCCGTTTACAGCCGTTAGACAGGAGTGCACCTGTTTAAAGGGAGTCTCTCACCTCCTAGGCCCCTATAAAGTACATAAAGATGCCCATAGCACATGTTGTAACAACAGTAATGTTACTTTTGGCGCATTCCTCTTTGTTTTATAAGTCCCAAAAACGGAAATTTATGCAAATGAATCGCCGCATGAGCCCGGAGGCGGCGTTTAGTTCTTGGAGCCCAGGTTCTAGTTCTTTTAAACATGCAATCTCCGCCCCCGCTACTGCCTCCGCCCGCCCTGCACCTCGTTGGGATCCTCCTTCTCAGCCGGTGAGATCTCAGTCTCTCGCTGGGCCGGGGCATGCGCACTGACTTCGGCGATGCCGTGCCCAAAATGGGCATCACAGTGCGCGTGCCCCGGCCCAGCGAGAGACTGAGATCTCACCGGCTGAGAAGGAGGACCCGAACGAGGTGCAGGGGCGGGCGGGGATTGCATGTTAAAAAGGACTGGAGCCCGGGCTCCAAGAACTAAACGCCGCCTCCGGGCTCAGGCGGCGATTCATTTGCATAAATTTAAAACTCCGTTTTTGGGACTTATAAAACACAGAGGAATGCGCCAAAGGTAACATTACTGTTGTTACAACATGTGCTATGGGCATCTTTATGTACTTTATAGGGGCCTAGGAGGTGACAGACTCCCTTTAACAGCCGGTAAAAATGGGCACACTAGTGCAAAATGGCCATTTTAGGGGTTAAAAAAATTACCTCATCCGATTGCACGTGCAGAGGCAGCCGCTTGTCTCTCGATGCGGAAGAAACTGCCTAAGGACCTGCGCAATTGGGGACATTATTTCTGATGGGGGCCACTATGGGGGACATTATTACTGCTGGTGCCACTATGGGGGACATTAGTACTGCTGGGGGCCACTATAGAGGACATTATTACTGCTGGAGGCCACAATGGGGGGACATTTTTACTCTGGGGACACAATGAGGGACATTATTACTGCTGGGGACCACTATGTGTGACATATTGGTGGACATATTTACTTCTGGGGGACACTATGGGGGACATTATTACTAATGAGGGCCACTATGGGGGACAATATTCCTGCTGGAGACCACAATGCAGGACATTATTACTCTGAGGCCATTTTGGGGGACATTATTACAGCTGTAAGCTACAATGGTGGACATTTTTACTCTGGGACCAAAAAGGGGGACATTATTACTGCTGGGGGCCACAATGGGGGACATTATTACTGCTGGGGACCACGTGTGTAACATATTGGGGGACATATTTACTTCTGGGGGACACTATTACTTCTGGGGGCCACTATGGGGGACATTATTACTGCTGAGGGCCACTATGGGGGACAATATTACTGCTGAAGACCACAATGCAGGACATTATTACTCTGAGGCCATTTTGGGGGACATTATTACTGCTGTAGGCTACAATGGTGGACATTTTTACTCTGGGACCAAAATGGGGGACATTATTACTGCTGGGGGGCCACAATGAGGGACATTATTACTGCTGGGTGCCACTATGGGGGAAATTATTACTGCTGGTGGCCACTATGGAAAATGGACATTAAAAACAGCCAGATGGACAGAAAATGAATGCAAAACTGGTTGAAAAATGGCTGTATCCGTTTTCAAGGCCAATTTTACGTGTGAATGTAACCTTAGTATGTTAGTTCTTCCCCATAAACTTTTCATAGGGAGATGTACTGTTGACAAACAATATTTGATGCCCTCATTAAAAATGTTATCAAGACAAACAAGCATTTGCTCCTTTGTTGGCCAAGTACAGGGAGATGTCTACATCGGGCAATGATATGTTCGTATGAAAGTTCACTCGGCCAACCATCTACCATCTTATGGAAAATGGTTTTTAGATAGTGTAGCAGAAAGGTAACATACAATTTAATTCATATGCTTCCAGGAGGAATAACAGAGGAACACTGGATGGAGAATTAAAAAAAAAAGCTGTTCCAGAATTGATCATTTATGGGGAATTATTACTATGTACTAAAAAAATAAAACATGTTTACTAATCTTTTCATTTCCATGGTTTCATTATTTCGCTATTATCATTGAACATCGGTCGTCTGGAAGTTGAAAGGTCCCCTAAAAGAGAAGACTTTACAGGCAGGGAAGAAAAAACTCGGTGGCAGCAAAGAAAACACTCAAGGGATTCTCGGAGAAGGTCTGACATGCACATACAGGCTGAGATTGAATAAATCTGTCCTAGAGTGCCCTCATATTACAAGGAAAGCACATTCCTGGGGATATGACAAATACGTGCATTACTAGGGGATGTACAGTATCAATTATTGAGTGATTCTGGTCACTTTCTAATCTTAGCAAGACATTACTTGTGTGTGCACTTGAAAAAGGGGAAAGGTACTGCAAAGCCATTGGCAAATTCCTGGAGAGCCAAGCTGAAGTTTTGACTGAAGATGATATGGTTATTATGAGATTATAGATGGATTTGACAAAGGTGAAAGTCACAATAATGCTTCAGCCCGGTAATCCAAGCAGATGCTAAAACTTGTCAGCAGTTTACTCTTTACAATGCAGTAAAAGGAGCAAGTCTTAAGTGAAAGAGAATATCACTGAATGTAGAAACAGATTTACTAAAGTTTCCTGCTGAAAGAAGGTTGCGGTTTTCTTTGTTATTTTTCTTTTTTGTAGCTAATATGTATGTATATACCGTAGTTCTTATTATATACTTCCTGTATAGTATTTTCTTCTGACAGAGGTTATTAAAGAGGTATTCCCATCTTTAAATGTTATGGAATATTGTTAGGTGGGGGTCCGACATGTGAGACCTCTGCCGATCCTTAGGGCAAAAAAAGAGTGACGTCCTTTCAGCATTTCACCTGCACAGCTCCATGTACTTCCATCTGCCCGCTATACCAGGAACCACAGCACAGCTACATTCAAGTGAATTGGGCTCTGCTGTAGTACCATCCATAGCAGGTGGCCTAAAGTGCCAGTGGCATGGGAAACCTGGGACGGGCAGTCAGACCCCCAATAGTCAGAAAGTTATGGCATATAGTGACGGGCTACCAATTTGGAAAAACAATTTTACATAGATTTTATAGACTGGTATTACCAAAACTAAATGTTGCCTAAAAGTGTTATATACAGTACTTTGATTACGGATGTGTACGGATGGCGACTTTGCTGTACAATGGGTTTTTTTTCCACAATTTGCTGAAGTTCACAGCAAAATGCCACAGAAATGGCAATGTGTAATTTGTCAGGGATTGCAGACCTATGGAATTCTGTGGTCTGGCACATGGTGGAGCAAAACAAGGAGTGGACTGGCACATGGTAGAGATAAGGGAAAAGTGGACTGTCACATGGTAGAGATAAGGAATGAGTGGACTGGCACATGGTAGAGATAAGGAAGTAGTAGACTGGCACATGGTAGAGATAAGGAAGGAGTGGACTGGCACATGGTAGAGATAAGGGAAAAGTGGACTGTCACATGGTAGAGATAAGGAATGAGTGGACTGGCACATGGTAGAGATAAGGAAGTAGTAGACTGGCACATGGTAGAGATAAGGAAGGAGTGGACTGGCACATGGTAGAGATAAGGAAGGAGTAGACTGGCACATGGTAGAGATGAGGAAGGAGTGGACTGGCACATGGTAGAGATAAGGAAGGAGTGGACTGGCACATGGTAGAGATAAGGAAGGAGTAGACTGGCATATGGTAGAGATAAGGAAGGAGTGGACTGGCACATGGTAGAGATAAAGAAGGAGTGGTCTAGCACATGGTAGAGATAAGGAAGGAGTGGACTGGCAAATGGTACAGATAAGGAAGGAGTGGACTGTCACATGGTAGAGATAAGGAGGGAGTGGACTGGCACATGGTAGCGATAAGGAAGGAGTGGGCTGGCACATGGTAGAGATAAGGAAGGAGTAGACTGGCACATGGTAGAGATAAGGAAGGAGTGGACTGTCACATGGTAGAGATAAGGAGGGAGTGGACTGGCACATGGTGCAGAAAAGGAAGGAGTGGACTGTCACATGGTAGAGATAAGGAGGGAGTGGACTGGCACATGGTAGGGATAAGGAAGGAGTGGTCTGGCACATGGTAGAGATATGGAAGGAGTGGACTGTCACATGGTAGAGATAAGGAAGGAGTGGTCTGGCACATGGTAGAGATAAGAAAGGAGTGGACTGGCACATGGTAGAGATAAGGAAGGAGTGGACTGGCACATGGTAGAGATAAGGAAGGAGTGGACTGGCACATGAAGGAAGGAGTGGTCTGGCACATGGTGGAGATAAGAAAGGAGTGGACTGGCACATGGTAGAGATAAGGAAGGAGTGGACTGGCACATGGTAGAGATAAGGAAGGAGTGGACTGGCACATGGTAGAGATAAGGAAGGAGTGGACTGGCACATGGTAGAGATAAAGAAGGAGTGGACTGGCACATGGTAGAGATAAGGAAGAAGCGGACTGGCACGAGGTAGAAAAAAGCAAGGAGTGGACTGGCACATGGTAGAGATAAGGAAGGAGTGGTCTGGCACATGGTAGAGATAAGGAAGGAGTGGACTGTCACATGGTAGAGATAAGGAGGGAGTGGACTGGCACATGGTAGAGATAAGGAAGGAGTGGGCTGGCACATGGTAGAGATAAGGAAGGAGTAGACTGGCACATGGTAGAGATAAGGAAGGAGTGGACTGTCACATGGTAGAGATAAGGAGGGAGTGGACTGGCACATGGTGCAGAAAAGGAAGGAGTGGACTGTCACATGGTAGAGATAAGGAGGGAGTGGACTGGCACATGGTAGGGATAAGGAAGGAGTGGTCTGGCACATGGTAGAGATATGGAAGGAGTGGACTGTCACATGGTAGAGATAAGGAAGGAGTGGTCTGGCACATGGTAGAGATAAGAAAGGAGTGGACTGGCACATGGTAGAGATAAGGAAGGAGTGGACTGGCACATGGTAGAGATAAGGAAGGAGTGGACTGGCACATGGTAGAGATAAGGAAGGAGTGGTCTGGCACATGGTGGAGATAAGAAAGGAGTGGACTGGCACATGGTAGAGATAAGGAAGGAGTGGACTGGCACATGGAAGAGATAAGGAAGGAGTGGACTGGCACATGGTAGAGATAAGGAAGGAGTGGACTGGCACATGGTAGAGATAAAGAAGGAGTGGACTGGCACATGGTAGAGATAAGGAAGAAGCGGACTGGCACGAGGTAGAAAAAAGCAAGGAGTGGACTGGCACATGGTAGAGATAAGGAAGGAGTGGTCTGGCACATGGTAGAGATAAAGAAGGAGTGGACTGTCACATGGTAGAGATAAGAAAGGATTGGACTGACACATGGTAAAGATAAGGAAGGAGTGGACTGTCACATGGTAGAGATAAGGAGGGAGTGGACTGGCACATGTACAGAAAAGGAAGGAGTGGACTGTCACATGGTAGAGATAAGGAGGGAGTGGACTGGCACATGGTAGGGATAAGGAAGGAGTGGTCTGGCACATGGTAGAGATATGGAAGGAGTGGACTGTCACATGGTAGAGATAAGGAAGGAGTGGTCTGGCACATGGTAGAGATAAGAAAGGAGTGGACTGGCACATGGTAGAGATAAGGAAGGAGTGGACTGGCACATGGTAGAGATAAGGATGGAGTGGACTGGCACATGGTAGAGATAAGGAAGGAGTGGTCTGGCACATGGTGGAGATAAGAAAGGAGTGGACTGGCACATGGTAGAGATAAGGAAGGAGTGGACTGGCACATGGTAGAGATAAGGAAGGAGTGGACTGGCACATGGTAGAGATAAGGAAGGAGTGGACTGGCACATGGTAGAGATAAAGAAGGAGTGGACTGGCACATGGTAGAGATAAGGAAGAAGCGGACTGGCACGAGGTAGAAAAAGCAAGGAGTGGACTGGCACATGGTAGAGATAAGGAAGGAGTGGTCTGGCACATGGTAGAGATAAGGAAGGAGTGGACTGTCACATGGTAGAGATAAGAAAGGAGTGGACTGGCACATGGTAAAGATAAGGAAGGAGTGGACTGGCACATGGTAGAAATAAGGAAGGAGTGGACTGGTACATGATATAGCTAAGGAAGGAGTGGTCTAGAACATGGTAGAGATAAGGAGGGAGTGGACTGGCACATGGTACAGTTAAGGAAGGAGTGGACTGGCACATGGTAGAGATAAGGAAGAAGTGGACTGACACATGGTAGAGATAAGGAAGGAGTGGTCTAGCACATGGTAGAGATAAGGAAGAAGTGGTCTGGCACATGGTGGAGATGAGGAAGGAGTGGTCTGGCACATGGTAGAGATAAGGAAGGAGTGGTCTGGCACATGGTGGAGATGAGGAAGGAGTGGTCTGGCACATGGTGGAGATAAAGAAGGTGTGGACTGGCACATGGTAGAGATAAGGAAGGAGTGGGCTGGCACATGGTAGAGATAAGGAAGGAGTGGTGTGGCATATGGTAGAGATAAGGAGGGAGTGGACTGGCACATGGTAGAGATAAGGAAGAAGTGGTCTGGCACATGGTTGAGATGAGGAAGGAGTGGTCTGGCACCTGGTGGAGATAAAGAAGGTGTGGACTGGCACATGGTAGAGATAAGGAAGGAGTGGTCTGGCACATGGTAGAGATAAGGAAGGAGTGGTCTGGCACATAGTAGAGATAAGGAAGGAGTGGACTGGCACATGGTAGAGATAAGGAAGGAGTGGACTGGCACATGGTAGAGGTAAGGAAGGAGTGGATTGGCACATCGTAGAGATAAGGAAGGAGTGGACTGGCACATGGTAGAGATAAGGAAGGAGTGGACTGGCACATGATAAAGATAAGGAAGGAGTGGACTAGCACATGGTAGAGATAATGAAGGAGTGGTCTAGCACATGGTAGAGATAAGGAAGGAGTGGACTGGCACACTGTAGAGATAAGGAGGGAGTGGACTGGCACATGGTAGAGATAAGGAAGGAGTGGACTGACACATGGTAAAGATAAGGAAGGAGTGGTCTGGCACATGGTAGACATAAGGAAGGAGTGGACTGGCACATGGTAAAGATAAGGAAGGAGTGGTCTGGCATATGGTAGAGATAAGAAAGGAATGGACTGGCACATGGTAGAGATAAGAAAGGAGTGGAATGGCACTTATTAAAATAAGGAAGGAGTGGACTGGCACACGGTAATATAAGGAAGGAGTAATCTGGTATTGTGGGAGCGCACATAGGTTTGTGCTTTTTTTCTATGGTGTGCAAGCATGACCACCACTAATGGATTGCATGGGTCGTAATCATGGAAACGACCGTTGGATAAGGTGATGGAAAAATGAGTCCAGGCAGCAAAGGAGACAATATGGACAATCACAATACATTAGTAAGTGCTTTCTATTAACTTTCTCTACATGATAAATGCTATTTGCTGAAGTGAGACAACCCGTTTAAGGACCCGAGAACTATATTAAGAAAATGGCTTCTGCACAAAAAGGAGGCCAAAGATACTGACAAGAAAAGTCACAAAATATAGTCACAAATTCCTGCACAAAATAATGGCTTTAGCGGACAAAACTGCACGATGTGCTCTGTGTGCTCCTAACGCCTGTGAGACAAAAAGATTGCATATTTTGGTAGATTCTCACATAACACTCGCAAGACAGGTTCTCTGCTCTTATCACAGTGTGCAATTAATGTAAACCGTAGACTTCAATTTAGCGGTGGCATAAGTATTACAAAATAAACAGTCTACAGCAAATAACTTAATTGGTCTTAAATTCCTGTCTCATGGGTAAAAGACGATCTCCTGGTAAAACTGCGGGTCCGAAACACCATCTCCTCCAAACGTTCACTAATTGTTCTGTGTGAAAATGAATACACGCAACCAATTCATTGTTCCAACCGTCTCCTCCCGAAATAGATACAACTAGGTTTGCTGTAGAGATCATTAAAAGTTTAGTCCTGGCAGAGACTCTACAGCTTAATTATATAGAACTATATGTAATGATGACATTATATGGCAGTTTGAACGTTTCAGCATGTCCAAACAACGTGCAAAGCTAATTAAAAACAGCCTTGTGTGCGTACAAGTGTAAGATTGCTGATAACTTGGAAACATTATGGGGAGGCAGAACAAATTGCTCGGTAAGGACGGGTAAGTAGGACTCCACTTTAAGGTAACGACGCTCCACCCATTATTACACAAGAAAAGTTACGCCATGGATGTGTCCATACATTTCAGCTGTTGCACATGTTGTAACGAGTGCTAATTAAACGGGTGGACCTCTTCTGTGCCATAGGTATGGGAAGTGCAAGGCACTGAACAGCTTGCACAGGGAGTGGGAGGTTTCTGGGGCTGAGATATTAGAAAGGGTGAGGTGTGTCTTGTTCTAGTAGTTTTATCATAGAATGATGATCATCTGGATGCCTCAGTAAGAAGCTGCAATTCATTCTCTGGTTTTGTTGACTGCTGACAAGTGTAATGAATGTTATTCACGGTGCTAACAGCTGCAGAAACAACAAGCGGTAAAAGAGTGTTTTGCTTGGCTTATGTCAATCATTGTTTGGGTTGAGGTCGGTGAAGAGCCGGAGAACAAAAGGATTCAAATTCCTTATTTCAGATTTACTCAAAACTGTCTATTGAATATTAAGATTTTTTTCCCCCGGGTCCTTCTATTTCAATGAACAGCTCTATAATCCTTGGACGAAATAAAATAGAATACTTTGCAGTCAGTGGCGTACATAGAGAAGTAAGGGCCCCATAGCAAGGATCAAACCAGGCCCCCACACAGGACAGAAGGGTTTCTGCCTAAACCCTTTTCAATGACCGTTGGGGCATTTTTCCACTGCCTCATTTGCTAAAAGTTGTTCCTTTAGAGAGTAGAGTCCTGAACAAGTTTTCACCTCCAGTAGAAGAGGAGATAAAACCAAATAAAACTGGGCCCCCTCTTGCCCTGGGCCCAGCAGTCGGATGGTCTGTCGCTATGATAGTTACACTCCTGTTTGCAGTGTATTTACTGGTTTATGGGGTTCCATTGAACTTGAAGGTGTTTGAAAGACTCAGGATAGGTCGTTAATATCCGATTGGTGAGGGTCCAACACCCCACACCCACACTGATCAGCAGTTCCATTCAGTGTGGTGCCAGAGCTAGCGCTTTAAATGGAATAGTAAAATAAAATAGAAAAAAAAAATAGAGGGTTATTCTAATCTAAAGGAAGATTTTCCAGAAGACAAGAAGAAACCGAGGCGCCAGTGGAAGGATGTATAACAAATGGTGTACCAGATGAAGATTTAAAGGAGTCCTGAAATGGGACGGATAATGCTATGAGGAATGAAAAAGGAAAAAGGAACAGAAGGTTCGGCTGCTAAACGGGGAGTCAACGTCAAAAATAATAATAATAATTGACGTGATTAAACAATCTATAGAAACAAAGCATAAGGAGCAAAGCCCCCCTGTTTTGTGGAAAAAAATCCCCCATAGATAGCGCCAAACTAACATGGTATATGTTAGTGTATTCTCCTGAGGAAGGGGTCTGTCTTACCACGAAACGCGTTTAGCCGCTTCATAAAGTAAAGGTTATGATCAGAAGTCACCGTTTGGACTGCCATCATTAACCCGATCATCCTACAGGCGATCCCGGCTAGGGGGGTTTTGGTACCGGAGGTGTTATGTTCATCACCCTCACGGTCCACCCCCCTGTGAAGTAAGTGACATATTATCGTATCCACGTATCGACCTTCTTGAGAGAGATTGAGAAGTTGACACTTTTTATCCTTTTAAGGGAGGTGAATTAACTTATAGTGGATTTTGTCATGATACTTTCAGATTGATACAATCACTATTGGACACTTTAAGGTGCCTTTTGTCTATTGACTATATATGACCACTCTTTCCATATACCATGTTAGTTTGGCGCTATCTATAGGGGATTTTTTCCACAAAACAGGGGAGCTTTGCTCATGCTTTGTTTCTATAGATTAAATGGAATAGGAAGCACAGGAAGCTTTTCCTCTGGAAGATCCGGCACCCCGCACCCCAAATGATCAGTTGTTCTCTGAGGCTTCTGGTCCAGGAATTGGCACTTTGAATGGAACAGGAAGCACAGCTCTGTTCAAAGCGTAGTGGCCGTGGTGGATTACTGCAGCTCCCATTCACTACAGAGCTGAACAACATGGCCACTATACTTTGAATGGTACTGTGCTTCCTGTTCCATTCAAAGTGCCAGTTTCCAGATTGGAAGCTGCAGGGAACACCTGATCATTTGGGATGAGGGGTGTCAGACCCTCCCGAGGATAAGTCATTAATATCATTAGCCTGGAAAACCCTTTTAAACATCAGGATAGGCCATTAATGATTGATTACTGAAGATCCAAAACTAAGGGACCCCCCATCAATCAACACTTAAAACAGGTCCTTTGTAGCTAATGTATGAATAACAACACATGTAGGGGACTTAAACACATGTTCACACATACTGTACCACTGTTATCATTGCAGAGAAAGAGAACTTTAATTGACTATGATAATAAGGTTGCTTGCACCCAAAGGGTGGTCCAGAGCTCAGCAAGTGCCCCAGCTCTCCTCAGTAAACTCCCAAATTGGCCTTGATTGATGGCTCCACTGTTCAACTATGTCACTTTTATCAGCACTGAAATCCTAGTTTAACCCATGCATGGTGCTCTACCTGCCATGAGCAATGGCCTCATTGTTGGCACTTCCATTGCTTACAGCAGGGAGAGTACAGCAAATAACAGTGATGTAACCAAAACATGAAGGCCAGATAGTCATGTTGGGTACTGTTAAGTGAGGACAGCTGAGTATGAGACTGCCCTGGGGGTAACACTTGTGACTTTATAGCATAATCATTCAAACCTTTTTTTTTTTTTTTTTTGTCTACTGCTGCCATTTTTATAGTAGCCATAAAGGGTCTTTATGTGCTAGATGGTCAGATGTCTACATACTTACATAGTGGAAGGTCTACCTCTGTTGATTAGTTCATGCATATACACTTACCTGGCCAAAAAAAAGTCACACACTCTAGTATTTCATTGGACCCCTTTTAGCTTTGATTACAGCACACATTCACTGTGGCATTGTTTCCTCAAGTTTCTGCCATGTCACAACATTTATTATTGCATTCATTTTTCCCCAAGATCTTGTATTGGGAGATTTGGACCACTGTGTAAAGTCTTCTCCAGCACATCCCAAAGATTCTCAATGGGGTTCAGGTCTGGACTCTGGTGGAGGCCAATCCATGTGAGAAAATGATGTCTCATGCTCACTGAACCACTCTTTCACAATTTTAACCCGATGAGTCCTGGCACTGTCATCTTAGCATATGGCCGTGCCATCAAGGAACAAAAAATTCTATGATGGAATAACCTGGTCGTTCGGGATATTCAGGTAGTCAGCTAACCTTATTCTTTGGGCACATTACGTTGCTGAATCTAGACCTGACCAGCTGGGTGGCTCTTACCTATTTGTTTAGTTAAATCCAGGTGGTGACCTTTTTTTTTGGCCAGGCAGTGTATATCACTCTGCATAGTACATATATTTAAAGGGGTTTTCCAGGAGTAAAATATTGATGACCTATCCTCAGGATAGGTCATCAATATCTCATTACTGGTGGTTCAACTTAGATTAAAGGGAGTCTGTCACCTGATCTGAGCATTTTAGACCGCTCAGATCAGGTTATAGACTGTTTTGGCCACATTCCAATAGTACCTTTATTAGCGATGTCCCTCGCCGAGATCTCCAAAAAACTTATGATAATGAGGTCTGACAAGTGCCCAGGGGCAGTGTTACTGCAGCAAGAGCCCAGGCCCCAGAAAAACACGATTCTTTAACCCCTCTGTCCCTCCCTCATATCCTATTATTACCTCCTCCTCTGTCTCTCCGATCTCATGCCTGCACTGCACCAGAGGACTGCAGTGAAGCGAGAGTGTGGAGCAGCGCAGGCGCGAGATCTGGGAGGCAGAAAAGGAGGTAATAATAGGATACAAGGGTGGGCCAGAGGGGTGAAAGAGGCATGTTTTTCTGGGCTCTTGCTGCAGTAATGTCACCCCTGGGAACTTGCCAGACCTCATTATCATAAGTTTAAAAATTCTTTTTTTGGAAGATCTCGGCGAGGGACATCACTAATAAAGGTACTTTTGGAATGTAGCCAAAGCAGTCTATAACCTGATCTGAGCAGTCTAAAACGCTCCGATCAGGTGACAGACTCCCTTTAAGCCTTCAAAACCTAACTACCGGAAAACCCCTTTAAAACAAATGATAATCATTGTTATCATCAGCGGTCATTCTTATCATTGGTGATTTCGCTGATCTTAAGGGACCTTTAACATGGATCGGGAAAAAAACGTAGATGCTTATTGCCATTGATTGTGTAAAGATGCTATAGATCACTTGATGAACAAGCAAATACTAATTCGTTGGGTGATGGCATCTGTCAAGTGACGGCTGAAATTATTGTTTGCTGGTAGCGTATCGCCCCGTGTAAACAGGGATTCACTACCTGCAAACAATGAATCTGCACAGGGATGAACAATCTCAGTAGCGATCATTCATCCCCATACAGAGGAAATGATTGCTGCAGGTAAATGCAGCTAAACAAGCTGGAACAAATGATTCCTACCCAATCTTTGTCTTAAAGAGTATCGGGCCACATAAAATAGGTTATATAAACAACCAACAAAGACAAAGGGCTGACACACATAAAATCTCAGTAAACATTAATTTTTTTTAAAACTATTTGTTAAAGAAGAAGGCAAACCTCAAAGACTTGGCGCCAATCCAAACTACATTACTGAAGTTTTAAGAATGCTATCAAACTACACAATGAGGTCATTTTAGAGGGCGTGTGTGTGTTTAAGTTAAATTCTAGATCATTACTGAGCTATGTTTTTCTCCCTAACACTATAATCAGTGCAGCTGGGATAATTACAGAAGACTATTCAATTAGTACTGATTGTTATAATGGATTTCACTGTTTCCACCAATGACAACATGAATTATGCAAACAATTTGTATGGCAAATATTGTCTTAAATGATGATGTTGTCATTTGTGGCAAATCTGATGATGTTGTAATTCCTCCACACAATGAATACAGTTTAGATAGGATCATATTCAACACCTAGAAAATATTTGAGGAAACAGTGTTCTATCTGTTACAGGAGTCACTCCCTTTATAACCACAAGTAACCCGATTATAAAACAGGGAAGTTGTAAGAACATAAGGTGGATTACACTTTGGCTCATTGTTATATGACAGCCTAGGATGGCTGTTCCACGTGCATGATACAGACTGCTGTTAAAAAGTAGATTGTATTCTGTTGATGTATGTTCGGGCAACAAATGAAAATTTGAGTTCCTCACCTTCTTGACTGTTCTGATAGCAGACAAATTCTATGCAAGGCAATTTTAACACATTGGTTAGCAAAAATAATGAGTTGGCAAAACATTCAAAACATCCTAAACATTAGGTACGTCACACAAATATTTCCTCAACTTACAATCCCATATAAGCCTAAACTTTCGGTGCCCCCCAAATATTCTACCAGGGACATGCCAGAGTGCCAGCCACAGATGTCCTAAAAGTGCCAGCCATAAATGCCCCCAAACAGTACCTCAGATGTCACCATAGTGCCTACCACAGATGTCACCCAGATTTTCTACCAGAGAGATACCAGTGGGCCTGCCACAGATGTCCTAAAAGTGCTAGCCACAAATGCCCCCAAACAGTACCTCAGATGTCACCATAGGGCCTATCATAGATGTTACCCAGATTTTCTACCAGAGAGATTCCAGAGTGCCAGCCACATATGTCTAAAAAGTGCCAGCCACAAATGTCCACATACAGTTTCTTAGATGTCACCAGAGTGCTTACCAAATATGCCACACAGAATTTCTACCAGACAGATACTAGAGTGCCTGTCATATATGTCCAGCCACAAATGCACCCATACAGTACCTCATATGTCACCAGATGCCACCCAGATATTGTACCAGATAGATACCAGAATGCCTGCCACAGATGTCCTACAAATGCAGGCCACAAATGACCTCATAAAATGCTGTAGTCCAAATCCCCCCCAGTTTTCTGCGTCATTTGCCCCATATAATGATATAAGAATAATCAGCAATGTCACCAACAATCATGAGGGACCATGTTGGGAGGAACCAAAGATTCTTACAGACTGATGCACTAATAACAACCTCTCCCTGAGGCCTCATGCACGCGACTGTATCCATTTGCTGTTTGCTAATCAAGGATCCGCAAAACACAGATATCAGCTATGTGTGCCCTGCATTTTCCTGTTCAGCACGTCCCACCCTGCATACATGCATATTCTTGTCTGCAAAACGGACAAGACTAGGACATGTTCTATCTTTTTTTGCGGGACAGTGAAAGGTACATACGGATGCGGACAGTAGACGGTGAGCTGTCTGCATTTTTTGAGGCCTCATTGAAATTAATTGGTCTGCATCCAATCTGCAAAAAATGAGAATTTGATATGGACCAAAAATATGGTCATGTACATGGGTCCTTAACAGTAAACCCAAGAAGATGATTCTTGATTTTAGGAAGAGGAATAGAGGGCACACATCTTTAAGTATAGATGGGACAAAGGTGGAAAGGGTGAGCAGTTTTAAGTTCCTTGGTGCCTACATAGCTGAGGATTTCACTTGGTCACATAACACATCACACGTTGTCAAAAAGACCAAATCTATTCACTTTTCAAATATTCACTATTCAAATCTATTCAGCTATTCAAATCTATTCACTATTCAAATCTATTCAGCTACTGCTGCTGAATATAAGGCCCTACAGAGCGTGGTGAAAACAGCTCAGGACATCATGGAAGATGCCCTACCATCCATACCAGACATTTACAATAAGAGGAAAGCTCATACTCTTTCCTCTGACTGTACACACCCTAGTCACTTTTTGTTGGAAAAAGGTACCTACTACCGGAAGATCCAAGTTAGAACCACCAGAATCAGGAAGAGTTTCTTCAGTTCAACCTGTTAAATTGGTCCCACCAACGACACTAACTGGAACATGAATACACTACCCAGACTGGTACCAATCTAAGTGACATTTTCTACCAGAGATGTTCTACAGAGTCCAAAATCTGACCTCCATGGCCTTCTACATTCAAGATATGACATGATTATAATATGATGTACTCTAGGAAAGGCTTGGTAAACCTGCATGAGTTGCACCAGGATTCTACGTAAATGCAACCTGCACAGAAATTATCAGATTCTAGAACCAAGACTTTTTTTTCTAGGGGGCGTTGATGTATATTAATTATGGGCTTTTCAAGAACTGTGCCAGCCCATCTGGACGAATGCCATAAAAGTTTTGATGTATATTTATATACAACAAGAGGCTTAATCAATAATCTTTACAGATTATGGAACGATTGGTTAAAAGGTCTTGGTTCACATAACGTCCATTCTTTTTTTGTGACCGTGGTCACCTCTCAATGTTACCCTCTCCTCCTCTCCTCCGTCCTGATTATACATTGTTAGACTGTGCATACCATACATAAAAATTCAGGTTTTACAAGCATCATTAAGTTTGTGTACAGATCTCTAGATATAGAGAGTAGAAAGAGAAGGTGGTATCTGACCAAAAGAATGATGGATGACAACAGGGAAAAGATCAGAGGTAAAAATAGGAAACATTCCTGTGACTAAAACAAAGTAATTCTACAATTCATGCATGTATAATACATTAAAAAAGGTTTACTGGTTTTTAGCTTATAGGTGGCCAAGGCATCACCTGATTTCCGTAAATCTAGTTTCAGAAATGCTGCAGCAAGCTACACAAGGGGTCTTGATAAGGAACTCCAACATCTATGATGTCCATATGCTCTGATACGGCATTTGGACAAAGGTTTTCTTAAAGGGATTCTCCAGGATTTTGATATTGATGGCCTATCTACAGAAAAGGTCATCAATATGAAATTGGTAGGGGTCGAACTCCCAGCACCTCTTCTGATTAGCGTGTTTAGGCCTCTTACTAGGCCATGTCATGTCACATTCATCAGCCTCAGTCCAATTCAAGTGAGCTGCAATACCAAGCACAGCCAATACTTGGTAAGCTGTGAGAAGGCTGCGGCGTTCACTGGAACTCTGGCTTCCACAAACAGTTGATTGGCAAGAGGTGACGGGAGTCGGACCACTGCCAGTCTCATATTGATTACCTATCCTGAGGACTGGCCACCAATATGAAATTCCCAGAGAAGTCCTTTAAGTAAACAACCCCTTTAAATTCTGATCAAGAGCTCCCTTAATTCTAAACATTAATTATTTCCATTATTTTATCTTTTGAACACAACTCAAATCTGATTAACTGTATATTAATCTAACAGCAAAAGTTGGTAAAGAGTACATAAGTATATATTGTCACATCATAGGAGGCCACATATATTTTCTAATGTACTGATTTATAAGATATTTCACCATATATGTTGGAAAAGAATGGGTCATGCATGCTCACCTAATCTTCTGGACCTTCACAATCCACCTCTACCAAGGTCTAGGACCTGGAGGTGGATAGTGTGGTTTGTGGGACAGTTAGCCAAGTGGAGGTCCACCAATCTCAGATGAGTGAATTGAGCTCTGCCAAATACAAGTAATAAAACAATGGGATTGGCTAGAAGAGTCTAGCAAGGCATGTGGCAGGGTGTTGGGTTCCAGCAAGGGTGCTAAGATGCCTCTTTGGTTTAACCGGGGTAAGATACAGAGCTAAGATGGTGAAAGGTTATATACCAGTTTAAGTTGGACCTGAAGATCTAAGATGTCCTAATTCTCCACCAATGGCAGATGTCGGGGAAGAGATGAGTCAGGCATAGTGGATTTCAACATGCCAAAGGAAACAAGTCAACACCAGACATATCTAGCAGCAGCTTACTCTCCTATCTCTTTTGGAAACACATGCATACGTATGTATGGGGTAGTCTGGAGAAAAAACTGCTGGCCAAACAATCTTTAGGCAGACACCTATCTAATGTGTATGGCCCCGCTGTAGTTTTCATGAAGTACTTCATGTAAATTCAAGGATAAAGTGTGCATCCTCCACAGGAATACATTTTTCGGCAATCTCTCAGTAAATCAGTTGGAAGCCATACAAACTAGCTGTCAATACGGTTTACAACTCATAAAAGGATCACATAAAGAACAATCATTCATATAACAGCTACGGTATATGACCAAAATCTTTTGTCCTATGAGTTGTACAACACAAAGTAGAAATTCAAGTTTAATGTTACTCCACCCTTTTCATGGGGATGAAATAACTTCAGATTGATAGACATCAGTTTACAAGCTTTGAAATATCTTGTTCTGCCACCGGAGTGAACATTTACAGAAGCACAACATTACTCAGAAGCCATCCTTGCCGTCTTATCTCCTGCTTTCTTGGAATTGTATATTGGAATGGACAGCATTGCACTATATAGAAAGATCAGTTTATTTAGTTTAATCTACCGATTAAACTAAATAAACATTTTTGGTGGTGGAAAATCAGCCCCCATATTGTTCTTTATCCCTAATTCTGAAATTGGTTGGGTGGATGGTCTGGTCTGTAGGATTTCAAGGAGAAGATATCATGGTAAAGCCATACACGGAATACAAAGCAGCACTCGCTATGGCCTCTGTACTAACAAGTGTAGGAGACCTCAGAGTCCCATGCACAAGTTTTCAGGCCAAGTTGAACCATTTTAGATTCTTACAGAATTGGTTCAGACCTAAATGAAATCAGTCAACCGAGTTGGCCGAATCGAACCCAAATCAAATTTTGAGTGATTTGCTTACCTGTAGTAGGTAGTCCGATACTCCATTTATGTTCATAAGGTACTTCCACATACAGGGAACTGGGAACTTAAAGTGTCCCTGGAAAAAATACTAAAAGTGGTCCTGTTTTGTAGTCGAGTCCAAACTGATGGAAGGCCGGGCAACACAAGTAGGCGGAGCCAGAAATACCATATTGCGGCACATTATGCCATCTCAACGGAACCAAATACCACAGTCCCTTACAAAATACTGCTCCTATCAGCACAAAATGCATCGCCAAAAATTTCTACTGGCCGGTCATGAGGACGGTTCAGGCAGCCCCCTGGGAAATTTCCCTGTAAAGTCTATGGCCAATCTGCCCCTGTCCACATAGCAGGGATATGGAGTTACAGTGTTGGACACAAGTGGTATTTTAAGATTCACACTAGTAGAAGCTTGGAACAAACTTCCAGCAGAGGTGGTTGATAAATCCACAGTAACTGAATTTAAACATGCCTGGGATAAACATGTATCTATCCTAAGATAAAAATAAAAGGATAATAAAAGGGCAGACTAGATGGACCAGGTGGTCTTTTTCTGCCGTCAATCTTCTATGTTTCTATGTTTCTAGTTGCACATAAATATGGTTTCAGCTATATACATAAATACTCTGCAATGCCAGAATCCCCATTTCTTTCTAATTTCACCAGCCATTACATGTAATAAAAAGCAATCAAAATATATGTATCCCAAAATGGCACCAATGAAAACAAAGCAAAGTTATGTTGCAAAAAAAAATAAAAAATTCCCTGGCACAGCTCCATTGCCATAAAAATGTAACATAGTAACATAGTAACATATAGTAACATAGTTTGTAAGGCCGAAAAAAACCATCTGTCCACCCAGTTCAGCCTGTTTTCCTACAAGTTGATCCAGAGGAAGACAAAAAAAAACCCTGTGAGGTAGAAGCCAATTTTCCTCACTTTAAGGGAAAAAATTCCTTCCCGACTCCAATCAGGCATCAGAATAACTCCCTGGATCAACGACCCCTCTCTAGTAACTATAACCTGTAATACCCTCCAGAAATACATCCAGGCCCTTCTTGAACTCTTTTAATGAACTTACGATCACCACCTCCTCAGGCAGAGAGTTCATAGTAATACGGTTGAAAAAAGACACATGTCCATCAAGTTCCATAGTCTCACTGCTCTTACCGTAAAGAATCCTCTTCTATGTTTATGTACAAACCTTCTTTCCTCCAGACGCAGAGGATGTCCCCTCGTCACAGGCACAGTCCTTGGGATAAATAGTTGATGGGAGAGATCTCTGTACTGACCTCTGATATATTTATACATAGTTATTAGATCTCCCCTCAGTCGTCTTTTTTCTAAAGTAAATAACCCTAATTTTGATAATCTTTCTGGGTACTGTAGTCCACCCATTCCAGTTATTACTTTAGTTGCCCTCCTCTGAACCCTCTCCAGCTCTGCTATGTCTGCCTTGTTCACAGGAGCCCAGAACTGTACACAGTTCTCCATGTGTGGTCTGACTAGTGATTTGTAAAGTGGCAGGACTATGTTCTCATCACGGGCATCTATGCCCCTTTTGATGCAACCCATTATCTTATTGGCCTTGGCAGCAGCTGTCTGACACTGGTTTCTACAGCTTAGTTTGCTGTTCACTAAAATTCCTAGGTCCTTTTCCATGTCAGAGTTACCCAGTGCTTTACCATTTAGTATGTACTGGTGACTTGCATTATTCCTTCCCATATGCATAACCTTACATTTGTCAGTGTTAAACCTCATCTGCCACTTTTCTGACCAAGCCTCCAGTCTATCCAGATCCATCTGTAGCAGTGTACTGTCCTCTTCTGTGTTAATTACTTTACACAGTTTAGTGTCATCTGCAAAAATTGATATTTTACTATGCAAACCTTCTACAATATCATTAATAAATATATTGAAGAGAATAGGACCCAATACTGACCCCTGTGGTACCCCACTAGTGACAGTGACCCGATCTGAGTATCTAGCGTTAATAACCACCCTCTGTTTTCTATCACTGAGCCAGTTACTTACCCACATACAGACATTTTCTCCCAGGCCAAGCATTCTCATTTTGTATACTAACCTTTTATGTGGTACAGTGTCAAATGTAAAAGTAGAAACTCTCGGAATATGAAGACATGTACATGACATGTATTAAGTATGCAAAAGCAGTAATATAAAAAAAGACTAAAAACCTACACACATGTGGAAACCACATTGACCGAAAGAATACTATAGGAAAAATTGCAGAATGGTTGGTTTTTCCATTTGCCCTCATCCAAAAAAGTTAATAGTTGTCTGTCAATACACTGCATGAACCCCAGAATAGTCCCACAAAAGACAAGTCCCCATATAACTACTTGAATGGAAAAATAAATAAAAAAATGTAAGTCCCTTAGAAGGGTGGGTATAAAAAAAATTTTAAAAATTCACTGCATCCTTAAAGGGGTTGTCTGAGATTTTGATAGCCTATTCTTAGGACAGGGCCATCAATATCTGATGTACTGTTTGAAGAGATTTTGGCGCCCTGGTTCGCACTACAGCCTCTTTTTAGGCCTGTGATGTCGCATTCACCAGTCACATGGCCTAGGTGCATTTTGGTCACATTCAAGTGAATGGGTCGGGGCTGTGATACCAAGCCCAGACACTATACAATGTAAGGCACTGGACTTGGTAAGCCGCGAGAAGGCCATGGCACTCACTGGAGCTCCACAGGCTCTTCAAACAGTTCATTGGTATAGGTCTCAGACCCTCGTCAATCTAAAATTAATAATGACCTATCCTGAGGATAGGTAAACAATATTAAAAACCCAGAAAACCCCTTTAACGTTTTTATATCTTTTCTGTGTTAACTTGTTCTGTGCTGAACAAGATTTGGTTCTCTCCTTTACCATGATTCCACCAAAGCTCACCCTTTTACAAGACACACAACAATTATTTTTTATTTCATTTTGATCATTTTTTATTTCAGCCAAAGTGCCATAAGATTAGGTTTCCACAGCAATACAAAACGACTCCTCTTTTGGCGTCAGTGTTTCGTTGGCACAAGCGAGGTAGTCATTCCATCACACACCATGCACAGTGCCCGCAAGAGCAGGATAGTGGAATCTCTGTGACAGCCTATAAACTATAAAATCAGTGTAATGGGCCCATCTATTCCACTTAAATAGAAGTTTACCCATTTCATTTGATATGATAGAAAAGGTCTGTTGTTAAAATCATGGCCGCCGATTACAGATCATAAACGTTGAGTTAAAGATGCACCAGTTAGACACTTTGTAATCCCACAGGAGCTATATTTTAATGGGAGAGCCAGCCTGAGGGAGACAGATTTATGGAGGAGCAGCGATTGCAGATGAGTTGTGGCCATAGGGATGAAAAGAAAGGAGTTGAGAGAGATGAAAACTGGAGGAGAAAATGAAAATGTAGGGAAAAGGTGGTTGTCTATATAATCTTTTAATTAGAGATACACGTAGGTGTTTAATTACATTTTATATACTATAATGATAGTTTATGTTCTTCACCTTCCTCATAAGCCAGTAAAAAAAAACTGAAGGAGGTACAAAGGCACAATGTTGAATATCTTGGAGCCTTGTAGAAGAAGCTACTGTATGCCTGAGCTCAGAGACAAACCAAGAGGGAAAGGTAAGAGTGTAGGAAATTTTGCGCCTGCCCCCCAATTCAGTGTTAGTCTGCAGTTCATAGTAGGCTGTGTCCTTCTCATAGGCAGTTTATTACTTATTTATTTTACTCACTTATATAGCAGTACTTTACATACATTATCATCACTTGCTGTCTCCAGTGGGGCTCACAATTTATGTTCCCTCTCAGTATGTCTTCTGAGTTTGAGAGAACACCGGAGAACCTGGAGGAAACCCATGTACACCTGAGGACAACATACAAAATCCATGCCGGTTTTGACCTTGGTCAGATTCTAACCTAGGATGTTAATTATAATTTGGTCACATCAGGCAGCCATACATAATCTACTCTCTAACAATGGCAGTAGATGAGACAACTGACTCACCACCTAAACAAAGGTAAAAGAGGAGAAAGGAGGTCCAAACCTTAACTTTCCTATGAAAAAAAGAAAGACTGGTTAGTAACAGATCATTATAATTTCTGGATTATTTTAATCAATCTATATCTTCTATATTTTAGGATGCATTCTTTCTCACCTTCCCTCTTGGTTGGAGAACTCCAAGGATGACTTGGCTGAGATGACCAAAAAAAAAAAAATAACCTTGCATTACCCCTGCTCGATACATGACAGATGGAGGCTGTGTAATACAATGACATATAGCCGCAATGAGCAGGATTGGTGAGAACGCCAACCCTGGTCCTTTAACCCCTCAGATGCCGTGGTCAATAACCCCTCAGATGCTGCAGTCAATAGCTTTTTCTGTCTTCGGATCAAACCCACCACAGATCAATTGCAAGGCCTGATCAGTTGCTGTTGCAGCCTGGGGCAATGTGAAGCCTCCTAGGCCTGTCATAGTAAACTGCCTAGAGCAAGGCTTAATGGGACACATGTAAATATCCCATAGACTGCAAGAGTATACTATTGTAGTCTATTGCATAAGAGATCAGAATTTTGCATGTTCAAGTCCCCTAATGGGACTAAATTAAGGAAGTAAAAAATCAAAACATTTTTAAAAATATTGAAAAACACAAATTTACATATAAAAATAAACAATAGAAAATAAACATAATTGGTATTGCCATATTTGATAATGTCCAACTCCAAACTACTAAAAGTAACCTTGCACAGTGAATTGTCGAATTTGCCAACTTTATGGTCACCTTGCCCAATTTTTTGTCACCATTGAGTGATGAAAAAGTTGTGTATACCCCAACATGGTACCAAAATAAACTGCCACACCCCAAAGAACAAACCCTCACACAGCAATGTAGAAATCTAAAAATGTTATGGGTGTCATAACAGTAAACAGTACTAAAAACTTAATAAAAACAATATAAATTTGATATCACTATAATTGCACTGATTAACATAATTAGGGCGTAATGTCATTTATAGCGCATAAAAACAAAAATGATTGCGGAATTGAAGGCTTTTTTCTGCTTCACCCCACAAAGATTTTTCCCCCATTTCAATATAAGATATGGTAAATTAAATGATGCCATTAACAAATACAACTTGACCCACCAAAAAATAAGCCCTTATATGGTTATGTGAGCTGAAAAGTGAAAAGTTATGGTTCTTGAAGGTGGGAAGAAAAAAAAGGCACAAAAGCAAAAATTGGCCTGGTCCTTAAGATATTTCCCCACCTTTTCGAAATTACAGTGAGTACTCTGGTAAAAATGGTTTACTTTTGTAAGTATTCTGAAGGTAGCTTCAAAGGCACGTTGACAAACATTGCTCCAATGCATCTACAAATGTTCCATAAAGGGGCAGTTATCTGTTTCTTTTTACACTGATGGCCTATCCTTAGGATATTGGATTGATGGGGTTTCGACTATTGACAGCCCCACAGATCAGTGGCTGTCAAGGGTGCTGCTAAGGTCTGAAAATATCCAGGACCCAAACCAACTGCCTCCCCCCATGTTCTAGTACTACAGAGATATTTTATTTGCTGGATGGACATTACATTCAGCGCTACCAAACAAAACAGGACTATACAGCTCTATACACATATTACATCTAGTGGCTCGCAGGTAGCATCTCCTCTGATGTAGACGTTCTCTTTTTTCTTCTCCATTCAGACTTGACTACTTGTTCCAACCACGTCTCATTTCTCCAGAGTTTGCTACACAAACAGCTTAGGTTCCTCACTTTTCTATCATCCTTCCCACCCTGGTGCACCAACAGTATTATCCTTCTGGTACCCCTTATACTATGTCTGCTGTGTTCCCCAATTCCACCAAATAATATACTACAAAGATAAAAAAAAGTCCCACCAATAATTATAATTCACTCTCAAAATGCCATCATTAGTGATATCCCCTACAAAGCCCCACCAAAGATGATGGTCCTCAAGAGTATCGGAGCTTTGTCCCATTCGAGGTTACAATAGTCCATCATTAAAAAAAAAAACTGGACAACCCCTTTCATTTTAAATGTTCTATTATTTCTTTGTCTTCAGCTACCATACAGGCCATTGTGTATCCGTGGTGACAAGACATGTAGTCTGATCCTGCACTCTTAGCACTTTTCACTTGTCTCCTACTTCTTGCTAAGCCATAAATATATACTGTATTAATAAGAATTAGAAGATGGAAGAGAGTATGACTGCAGGATCAGTCTACGCTGGGTCACTTTGTAGTCTGTTACCATGGAAACCCATAGGTTTGCATAGTTCTAATGAACTGAAATATTTTGACAATTAAAAAGCTTTCTTCCTTACGGGTGTCTCATTCTGTATAATATATTCTAATCGCCTTCCTCCGGTATATAGTTTCAACTCCAGACATTTGCTAGTGGTGATGGCTTACAGTCTTGCGATGAAGCGTGTGACCTGCATGAAGAATTACAGGCAAATGCAATCTGAAAACGAGAAATTAATTTACACCCTAGGTAATTGGGGCTGTTGCTTTAAGAGGTAGGGATGGGAAGCGGAACATAGGCCAATTTCACTTTAAATCAGAGACTACATTCTGAGGAGCAGATATGTGGCCATGATTTGAGCAGAGACGCTAATGGGTATTTAATGCGCCCATCAATGTTTGTAAGTTTCTGGCATCAGGAACACACACAATAGCCTCGAATCCCTCTTTAACACTTATTTGAGATGACAGGAAAAATGAAACAGTTTGTGCTTTCAATGGAAAAGCAATCATTGCTACATTATATTTCTGCTTGCCCTATCATGCTAATGCATGGTAAAAATGTCACCAGATGTATTTAAGGACCTGATCGAGCTCTAAGGCTTCATTCCTTTTACTTGGCTGATTAGTTAAGGGAGGAGAGAGAGAAAAAAAATCTTCAATTTGTATGTAAATGCGGCGCGGTTTGCTATCAGCTGTACACCTGCACCTGTAAAAAATAATAAACTGGAGTTTAATGCTGTAATTATAAGCATTTATAGGAGTTTTAAAGAGGCTCTGACCAGTGAGATGAGATAGTTGCGTAGGGATATTACTGATGCCCAGACAAGAGGGGGAGAGGCGCCTGCTGCAGATTAAACCACTCCATCCTGCTCACTTTCTATGGAAATGTTCGCTGAAACTTATATTTTTGTTAGTGCAGTCGCTTCCTCATTCTAAATAGATAATTCACACTGTGCAGATAAGGTGCCATGTAGACGACAGGGCGCCCCTTGGAAGTTGGAATATCAAAGATGCATGGTGTTCAGGGAGATGGTTTTCCAGGTTTTCTGGATACTTACGTTGGAGGAACAACACTGAGTTGTTTGTCATCTAAGACCCCGTGCAGATGATGGGAGCAGATGTCTGAGTGTTATGCTTACGTGTCTTGGATAACAGGGCCCCCACCTTCCATGTTCCATTTATTGTAATGCTGTTTTGTTGTGTTGAAGAAGGAATTTTGGGCAACCTCAAACACCAGAGCTTGAGGGCAACTGATGCCTCTACACAATCCATACCTAGGCAGTACATCTGCAGGTACCCCAGACCTGTAGTTTTATATTGTTATGTATTGTGTTGTATTTTCAAAGTTTTTGACTGTATCTTCCAGTAAGGTATGTTGGCAAAAGGTTGGCAAGAAACAAGGCTATCCTCCCTGTTCCTCCCCTCTTAACTGGTCCTGCTTCCAGCTAGGAGGTGGAGTTCCAGTCTAGTGACAAAGAGAAAGGGCATGAGAGGGTAGTTCCTGTTCAGATAGTGGGGGTGAGGAAGCACATGTCAGAGCTCCCACTACCAGGAGCTGTATTTTTCTGTGACACCAACACTTCAGAGGGAAATTCATGAACCAGATCCAGTTCTCATGTGAGACCAACACTCCAGAGAGATCAGTAAAATTCAAGAGCACAGCTTTAAGAAAGCAAATGAGAAACTAGGTCAACGAAATACAGCTTTACAGACACTACTGCAAGGTGAGGGACAACTGCTTAGACACCACCACCTACCTAAACCATCACTAGGCCAGACAAACATTAAGCCTGTACTACAGTGGACACCTATATCTACAAGTGCTTGTCAAACTAGAGGCGTAAGTACCATAACGGCAGACCATACGACTGTATGGGGCCCAGGGCAAGAGGAGGCCCAATCATTGGTGGGATCATCTCCTCTTCTACTGGGGAGAAACCTTGGTCAGGTCTCTACTCATTAAAGGAAATACTTTTAGCAAATGAGGCAGTGGAAAAATGGCCCAAGGGTCATTGAAACCGGTTTAGGCAGAAACCCTTCTGTCCTGTGTGGGGGGCATGGTTTGATCTTTGCTATTGGGCTCTTACTTCTCTATGTGCGCCACTGTGTCAACCTATTGCCATCCAACCAGCCACCATACCTCCTCACCTGGTGCCAGAGAATCTGCACTTTGTATTTATTGCCACTGGCTGTGCCACAAGTTATATTTATTCTGCACTGATTCTTTAATACAGTTACATAGTTAATGCAGTTGAAAAAAGACCAGGGTCATAGCAATAGGGGAAGCAGGGGAAGCAGCTGCTTTGGGGCCCAGACCCACAAGGGGCCCCCTCAGGAGGGAGACTAAAAGATTTTATTGTCAGGCCCCCCATAACAGTATTATACAATGACATTATATACAGTGACACTATAGAAAGCGGATGGAACGGCTGTCAGGCCTTGTCTGGGAGAGCTCAATCTTGACTAGCCACAAGAGTGAGGGTTGCATGTGAGTTCGGGGTTGCGAGGAAGTTTCTGGGGGGGCCCCATTCAAAAATTTGCTGTGGGGCCCAGTTAGTTGTAGTTACGCCACTGAAAAAGACATATGTCCATCACATTCAGTCAAGGGATAGGTGGGGACACGAATCCCAGAAAGGAAGTGAGATTTCTATACATTTTCATTTTACACTTGACACAACATCTCATCAGGACCACTACCACTCCCATCATTTGCAACGGCTCCTCGGGGCTCGCTGCACGTGCATAGGGCTCTTTCCAGATAGTGTTTTAGCCCTATACACTGTACAGAGAGTTAATGAGAATGGAATTGAAAGCCAGTGGTTATTTGGGAAGATTGCACAGTGAACGTTTAGTTAAACTTAGGGAGGATTACTATTATCATTGCTACTGCCTACAAACAACTATTGGGAAAAGTCTACACTGTAATATACTTTGGAACCGTGCCTTTTCCTGTTTGTACTACTACCACTCCCATCATCAATTCAGTAAAGAGAGACTAATGGGCTTGGTCATTGACTCCACCATGCATCTGCCGGATCCTACATCTGTCTTCCTGCCTTGCACCCATCTACCTAACATCAAGGGCACCCCACCTAACACCAACCATGAGCCCCCAACAGGTCCAGGTTGTGCCTCGAAGGAATAAAGGGTGCACCAAGAGTCAAAGTGAACCACTATAATTCCTATGAAAAAACTACCATTCCCCTACTCTCCCTCTTCAGAGTCGCAGCATATGATTGACTTAAGATACACTGCCAGTAGTAAGAATTGGTGGGTTTCCTTTAACAGTCCTTCATTACTTCATTGTCTTCTGTTCATGGTGTACTGTCCAGTGTCCACCTAAACTGCCATTGCATGACTGCACAAACTTTCAAGGGTTTTTCCAGGACTTCAATATTGATGGCCTATCCTCGAGACAGGTCATGGATATCTGATAGGCACCCTTGCCGATCATCTGTTTATATTGGTGCCAGTGCCATACCTTTTAAGCAAGATATAAAATCAATTATAATTTCCAATGACACTGTGAATCCTGTAATACTCAGTTACAGTGTTCATATCAATCACTCCATCTATAGCGAATAAAATCCGGATAATCTAGCAAGTAGAGGCCAGGCACAGTGACGACCACCAAGATTTCTGGTGGATCCAATTCAATAAGACTGAGATATAAATCTTCACACTTTTACAATTATTTTTGTCAAAATCATATGTATCCGAGAGCCAGGAAAAATAATGATATTCTTTCTAGCATTGTTCAAAATAGTTTTGTATGAAAGCGTCTGATGAGCACCGCACTCAGGGTCAGGGACAGTGAATTCATTTCTGTTGTCACTGTGCCATCGTCATCCATCATCATTAATTATCTTCAACATCCTTTTTCCTACCTCTTCTCCATATCATTAATAATTGCTTTTCAACCATTCTGGTCTTAAGTCAATTCCATTAGCCATAAACACTACATAGCAGAATCGTCTGATTTTTAATAGTTATATTGGGAGGAGGAATATTTCTTGTAGGACCTCTGATTTTCTTTGTTATTGCTGAAACCTAGAAAAAACAGAATAATGTCTTAAAGGGGCTGTTCAGATTAATAAGAATGATTTGTTCCTTGTCCATAGGCTGCTTCTGGTACTGCAACTCATTCCCATTCAAGTGAATGAATTACCAAATACAACTTATGGTCAAGAATGGAGCGTTTCTTAAAGGGGTTATCTCATCTTAGACATTGGTGGCATACCTGTAGAATATGCCACCAATATCAGACAGTTGAAGGCTCTAGAACAGGACCACCCTTCATTCATTTCTATGGGACTGACAAAAATAGCTAAGCACTGGCTCTACTAACTCCAGCAATCCCATAGAAGTGAATGGAGCGGTGGCCACTTTCGATAAATTCCTATAGGACTTCTGAAAATGGTTGACTGTGTTTGCTCAGCTAATTTTTGGAACTCTCATAGAAATTATTGGAAAGCATGCCACGCACTTTCAGGGATTCTTTCTCGAGATCGGAGCAGGTCTTAGAGGTGGAAATTGTACCTAGTGATATGTCATGAGAGTTTGAGATGACATGCACCTTTTAAAGGGATTCTCCGGGAAAGATTTAAAATGGCTGCCAGCAACCTGTCCTAGAACGTGAGCAGAACTGGTTGCCATCACTTACAGATATACCTACCATATCTACTGCTCTACAATAGATGGTAATGATGTGATGCAGCCTACAATATGCCATCATGGCTGAGCAGCCCGACAGCAACACTCACCAATATGTGGTATATGCAAGTACAAGAACATAGTGTGTAGCGAAGCCTCACCCCTCACCCCCCCTCCCCAGGCAGCTCTGCAAGTGAAAGCAACCAGTTCTGCTCACATTCTAGGACAGGTTTCTGGCGGCCATATTAAATCATTCCCTGAGAACCCCATTTTAGTCTGCATTACGTTTGTGGTCATCCACAGGATATATCAGGTGAAAAAGCTTTTTTCAATTGGATTGGTGTAGGATCTAATATGTATAGGGTGTATATGTAATAAGTATAGATGTTGGGGGAAAGAAGGCTCCAGCGTCTTGGATGTCAACATATATATTTCCCCTCCCTCAATTGAAATGAACATGCACACTTAAGCAGGGGGCGTAGCAATAGGGGAAGCAGCTGTTTTGGGGCCCAGACCCACAAGGGGCCCCCTCAGGAGGGAGACTAAAAGATTTTATTGTCAGGGCCCCCTCAACAGTATTATACAATGACATTATATACAGTGACACTATAGGAAACGGATGGAGCGGCTGTCACGCCTTGTCTGAGAGAGCTCTATGTTGACTAGCCACAAGAGTGAGGGTTGCATGTGAGTTGGGGGTTGCGAAGAAGTTTCTGGGGGGCCCCGTTCAAAAATTTGCTGTGGGGCCCAGTTAGTTGTAGTTATGCCACTGCACTTAAGTCAAGGGCAAAACATTAAAAGGAGTTCTACTGGAATGAAATATTGATGACCTATATCCTGGGGATAGGTCATCAATATCAGATCGGTGAGGTCCGATGTTGAAAGGGGCAGGCAGCTGCAGCCTCTTTCTGTGACATCATGTCCATCAGCCACATGGACTTTGTGCCTATAAGTCCCATTCAAGAGGATGGGATTTGGATCGGCTCAGCAATACCGAGCACAACCGATATACAAAGTCCAGTGCTGTGCTTGGTATTCTATGAAGAGGTCTCTGACTGGAGGAAGTTGGACCTCCCTGCCCATCTGATACTGATGACCTACCCTTAGGATAGGTCATCAATATGGAACTCCCAGAGAAGCCCCTTTCCTTTCAGCATCATATTATTGATGTATACAATAACCTATCAGTGGGTTGTATATCACTGTATCGGTTCAGCTTCAGGAACATGTTCCAGTCCATGGAAGATTCAGTTCTCATTTCTCAGTAATACTTTATATCCACTTGCGTTATCTACATAATAGACGTATCACACTGCTTGATTGGAAAATGTAAACCACAGAATAAATGAATCATTGTTTCAACCACACATGCATGAACACAAACCCCTCTTATGTACCAGAGAGCTGTGCCACAGGTGGTGCTCTTCAGAAACAATTATGGAAAAATCATTTCAGAGTAAGATTATCATTTTCTCAATTACCTTTGAAAATGTGTTGTTATCGTTTCCATTTTTTAACTTTGGCTCATTTAGATTCTGGCATTATAGTCAATGTCATTGTGCTGAAGTCGGCCATATGCATTAGAATAACTGCCAGGAAAGAAGAAGACAATAGCAGGTACCTGTGATAGATATCAGTCCTATCCATAGCAGTGGTCTCCAACCGGTGGCTCTCCAGCTGTTGCAGAAATACAACCCCCAGCATGCTCTGCATCAACAGCTAGAGAGCCACCGTCTGGATAGCAATCATCTATAGTTATAGCAAATGCTGTTTATTTGTATCACTTCTATCTTATGTTTAGGGTTGGTTTACATGTTCAGGTTTCTTGTCACGGTTCAGTTTTTGAAGGCGAAGCCAGGAATGGATCACATACTGAGGACATGTATAAAAGAATGATGAGCCTTCTCCTCTTTTTAAATCCACTCAAGGCCTTGCGTTCAAAAGCTACATTAAAACACCTGGACATGTAAACCTAGCCAAAAAAGGATTGTCTAGTTTGAAAAAAAATCAAATGCACTGTTAGATAATTCTGAGTTAATAGAGGGGTCCTATGTTTAGGATCCTCATCTCGTGGTCATACTGGAGAGAGGTTACAAAAGTCTCTCACTCAGGAGGACCTGTCCTGCCACATAGAGAGTTCATGGCCACTTTTGGAGTTTTTGAGGCATTTTGCAGTTTTTATTGCTTTTTATTGCCAGTTTCCATATGTTGCATGGAAGTCTACCATACCTCCCAACTTTTTGGTTGGTCAAAAAGGGACACTTATGGTTCATTATGTGAAAGATCCATTTTTCCTGCATATCTGTACACATCAAAGTTTTTTTTTTTACAATAGCGCAAAAATGATCTGAATACAGAAATTTCTAAAACCCAAATCACATCAAATAATGAAATATTATAGAAGGCTCTGATATATAGAGATGAACAAAATACTTTCTGGATCAATATTGTAGATGTATTAATTTGAATCTATACATCTGATGAAAAAGAGGGACATTCATGGAGCAAAGAGATGCAGAGGGACTTGGGTCAAAAATAGGGACTGTCCCTCCAAAAGAGGGACACTTGGGAGGTCTGGTCTACTAAAAATACTAAACAAAGGGCAAAAAGACATTTTTTCTAGAGGACACACGGTCAAGGTTTATGGTGCAGTTTGGAAGCCAAAATCATAATCATAAAAGGAGAGAAAATGTTAAGGACAGATACGACTTCTCTTCTTTTTTTAATTCACTCCTGGTTTTGGCTTCCAAAACTGCATCAAGAAACCTGAACTTGTGATTGTGTCTTCACACAGATATCCTATTGATATCCCATGTTTAGCAAGTCCAACTGAAATTAGTGGGCTTTAGGCTTCAGTGAGTCAACCTTCGGATCATAGATCTGAAGTTGATTCATTCAAATACTTAAATTTTAATGCTGTTTCTGTACAGCAGTAAAATGAATTGGTTCCGTGGAGCCAAAGTTCTCAGCTGAAGTTATGGGAGACTTTGGTTAAAGGGGTTGTCCGGGTTTCGAGATGAACCTGGACATATGCCCCCCCCCATTCTCTTTGACATTAGCATCAGAGCAATGAGCCCGGTGATGTCACCAACACTAATGGGCGGGTTTTACCGCTGCCCTAGCCTGTAAAACGGCTAGATTAATTCAAAGTGGTTACAGCACGTGTCCCCTTTTGGGCTAAGGTGGGTGCACGTCTGGTAATCTCCCTTGCTTCACCCCAAGGGTATAAATCTTAATATCCAATAATGATAGACAGCACTCCGGTGGTATTCAATGCAAAGTGAGTTTTTATTTCATGTCAGCCGAATTGTGCCCACCATTGAAGCAACGTTTCGGGCTGAGTAAGCCCTTCGTCAGGCTATAGTAGGACTGGGCGGAGATAAAGCGGCCATTAGCGGACTAGAGACTAGGACGGAGATTTATCTTCCAACAAGACAATGATCCCAAACATAAAGCAAAATCTACAATGGAATGGTTCAAAAATAAACGTATCCAGGTCGTAGAATGGCCAAGAAATTTTGTTCCACTTCACAATTGTGACCCACTTGTTGTTGATTCTTCACCAAAAATTTAAAATGTTATATCTTTTTGTTTGAAGCCTGAAATGTGGCAAAAGGTTGAAAAGTTCCAGGGGGCCGAATACTTTCGCAAGGCACTGTATCGTCTAATGTGTATGGCATACACACTTCAATCTCCCATTCTCCGCAATGGGGCTGTAAGTCCAAGGGGTTCAGTAGTGGCGTACATAGAAAAGTAAGGGCCCCATAGCAAGGATCAAACCAGGCCCCCCACACAGGAAAGAAGGGTTTCCGCCTAAACCCCTTTCAATGACCCTTGGACCATTTTTCCACTGCCTCATTTGCTAAAAGTTTTTTTTTTAGAGGGTAGAGTCCTGACCAAGTTTTCACCTTCAGTAGAAGAGGAGATGATCCCAACTAAGACTGGGCCCCCTCTTGCACTGGGCCACATAGCAGTGGCATGGTCTGCCGCTACGGTAGTTACGTCCCTGGGGTTCAGTGCTAGGATAAACCCCATGGTCCCTTCATTCTAACAGGAGTTATAAGGGACAGAGGCAAAGTAATAGTGTTGCAGCAGGCTCATCCTCATGATTTCTCCGTATTTACGAGCCCCTCAAAGCCTCTCCTACCTTAGATTGAGGTGAAGGCAGCCGCTGTATAAGCCGGTATAGAGAGGCTGCCAACACTGAGGAAAGAAGCCATAAAAGACAGCATTCGTCTCATGAATACAGCAGACTCATAAGGCGGGGTTCACATACAGCATATTTGTTGTGCATTTTCAGTTGCAGATTTTTAGATTAGTTCATGGCCTAGAAATCTACACATTTTTTGGCACACAAACACAGCAGACCTGTACTTATAATGACATATCCGCTCTGAGGCGGCAGCAGAAATATTTCTCATGTTCCAGATTCCAGTTCTTGCATAAGCTAATACATTGAGATAGGTTTACTAGGCATGTCTAACACCTAGAGCCCATTTACATGGGCAGATTAACAGGGCAATTATTGGGAATGAACACTGGAATGGATGCTTGTTCCCAATAATTACCCCAATATAAATGTGCCACTCAACAAATATGATCACTCATTTAGGCAGCACATACCATTGTCCTGTGTAGAGACGAGCTACTGACAAACAATAAATCCGTATGGGGATGAATGATCTTAATAACATTCATCCGCATTCAGAGGAGATGACTGCTGCATGTAAATGAAGTCTTAAAGGGGTTGTCTTACTTCTGCACATGGCATTTATCATGTAGAGAAAGTTAATACCAGGCACTTACTAATGTATTGTGATTGTCCATATTTCTTCCTTTGCTGGATGGATTCATTTTTCCATCACATCATAAAGGAAACACCCTCTGAGAAAGGACAATCCCCTGTGCTGTGATAGGAAGAGAGCTGTATCAGAAAGGAAACACCCCCTGAGCTGCGAAAGGCAAAAACTGCAGCAGAAGAGATATCCCCTGAGCTTGAACTTGGAAATTGGAGCAATGAATGTAAAGATCTCTGTATCCATGTGAGGTACAAGGCTGGTTCTAGTTTTGTTAGAAGGAGATTGTCATGTACTATATGATGTCTGATTTTCATTTTTTTACATTAATCTTGTTATAAGTCCTTTAACGAGTGGACAATGATCGTAAACAAGCAGTTTGTTCCCGCTCACTGCCCTGCATATTGGCCCATGAGTCCCAACCCGGTGCTCTGGTGGCGGCAGGACAGCTGGAGATGTTCACTTCTATTGCTTTGCGCGCTGCTGATAGTTTACCTCCTTCACTGGGTGGTATGTGTGTGTAGTGTATATATAGTGTATTTATATATGTGCACCATGTATATAGTGTATTTATGCGTGTTGCAAATATATGGTGTATGTGTATGTAAACATGTGTCGTGACGCTGTGTGTCCGCCGTTCAGGAGGGGACCTGTTATTAAATATTTGGATCCCACCCCTGGGCATAGCCAACATCAGATTTTTTCATTTGCACACAGGGAGAAGCCAAGGCAGTGCGGGGACCGAAGCGGCATGTGGAGCAGGGAGCCAGGTAAGTAGAATCAGTGTGAGGAGCCATCCATATGGGGGAGCATTTGTTAGTGACGGATAACCCCTTTAAGGACCAGGAAGTCTTGACATATTTTACGCCTAGTGGCCAGTTTGAAAATTAAATGAATTCAGAATTTATTTTTTTTTAATAGAAATAGTGACATGGAAAAGTTTTAAAAAATCAGCAAAAATTCTAAAAAAAAATACGTTTAACTAAAAAAACTTGATTTAAACAATAGGTCATTTTCTGATGACGCCATCTTTAAAAAGTGTGGTGCAAAGCACATCTCCCATAGTAAATCTGCCCCATTGAATTACCCATTATCTGTGTGAAAGCAAGCAAAGCTCTTGAAATGGTGAGGAACTGTTTATTAGAAATGCGTATGACCTTTGATCACTCTGTACAGTGTATACGCAATTTCCAAATGCATTCCACCTCAATGAAAGCATGCAAGTAGCAGTTCTACAGGGTTCCTATGTAGACATCTGAAGACAGGAAGCCCCTATGGGGTTTATGTTACGCCTTGACATATCGTATCCTTCCAATCTAGCTTGATATTTCTCGCCTAGACGAAATCTTACATGTGATCTTGCATTGAAATCTAATCATGCCGCATATCATGAGCAGATTAAAGACCAGATGCCTCGTATGCACCGCAGTGAAATATTCAGAATTCCTCCCAACAAGTCATAAATAAACCATACGTTTTTGTCAAAAGACAGGATCCGAGAAATTGACAGATTTGCATGCAACGGGCTAACTTTCAGGGTTGTTGTGTTTATTCTGCTAATTTAGCTTGTCAGCGGGCTAACTGACAACATACACACAGCAGCATAATGTGGTCTATGTACAAGCAGCAACCCCAGCCGAAAAATGAACCCTGAAGTGGGTGCAGCGTATGCGGAGCAAGGAGTACCGTCACCCCCTTTATCAATGCCGGAGGCGAGTTGAAGTGAGGAGCTGGTAAATAACACATGTCTTATTAGTTTGCTCTCGGTGGCACATCTAAATGTCATGTTTTCCTTACTAACTATTGATTTGTTTCCTAAACCACAAGAAATAAAAGAAAATGAGTGGACGATTGGAATTCATAAGGACGCTATCGGAATATTCCTGTTTACATGGCTTCGAGTGACGTGCATTGGTCAAGAGTAATTAGCACTAGCCGATGACAAAATCTCCAGGTTTTTGTACAAAAAAAAAATGATTTTCTACAAGTCAACAAAATTAGGAATTTAAAAGGTATGTCCAATTTTAAAGGGAAGCTGTCACCAGGAAATCACTGATAAACCCAGCACAATGCCTTATAGGGCTAGATCAGCTGAATGTAATGATACCTTTCACTTAGCAATTCGTTGCTTTATTTTAGAGAAAAAGCTGTTTTAATCCATATGCAAATTACACACGTGCTCCTCCTGCTTCTTTTGAAGATCCTTCTATCTCCCTCAGGGCCAGGTTCCTGCATTGTCATGTCATCTGTCCACCAATGATCCCTCTAAACCTATGCAGTTGCTAAGAAGAGTAGTTGGGTAGTTAGGCGATACGTCGTGAAAGGCAGGCAACTTGTTAGTAAGGGGGCACTTCCATGTAGCATCCACAGGGTAAATCTAAAATACCATGCGACCATTATTTAAAGGGGTATTCCCGTCTCTTTTCTGTGGATATGACATAAAAGTCAGATATACGCAGACTCTATCTCAACAACAGAGCGTCATTTGTCTATTGCAGTGTATGGAGAGGTGGCTCCACTTGCGTAGACCTATTCATTTACATTGCTGGGAGAATGGGACCCATGGTGGGACCTGTATTTATCGGTCTTGTGTCAATATGCAATAAAAGTTTTAACTGCAATCCTATGTAACACCACAGATAATACAGTGGTAGCTCTGAGTACAGATAATGTAGTAGATGTCACCTGCAGTCCTATGTAACACCACAGATAACACAGTGATAACTCTCTGAGTACAAGTAATGTAGTAGAAGTCACCTGCAGTCCCATGTAACACCACACCACCTGTAGTCTTATGTAACACCACAGATAACACAAATGACATCTCTCAGTACAGGTAATGTAGTAGACATTACCTGCAGTCCTATGTAACACCACAGTTATCACAGTGATAACTCTCTGAGTACAAATAATGTAGTACGTCACCTGCAGTCCTATGTAACCCTACAGATAACATAGTGATAACTCTCTGAGTACAGATAATGTAGTAGATGTCACCTGCAGTCCTATGTAACACCACAGATAACACAGTGATAACTCTCTGCGTACAGATAATGTAGTAGATGTCACCTGCAGTCCTATGTAACACCACAGATAACACAGTGATAACTCTCTGCGTACAGATAATGTACTAGATGTCACCTGCAGTCCTATGTAACCCTACAGATAACACAGTGATAACTCTCTGAGTACAGATAATGTAGTAGATGTTACCTGTAGTCCTATGTAATTCTACAGATAACACAGTGATAACTCTCTGAGTACAGATAATGAAGTAGATGTTACCTGCAGTCCTATGTAATTCTACAGATAACACAGTGATAACTCTCTGAGCACAGATAATGTAACAGATGTTACCTGCAGTCCAAAGATAGCAGAGTTATACAAATGATCTACCATGTCCTACATAGAAAGGTTGGGTCCACCAGAGTGAGAGCAACACTTTTGAGTAACTCTCCACTCTGACTCATAGAGGGACAGAAGGGTTGCCAACTATCTGTAAATTCTTGGGTAGCCAGAAAAAGGGACACTTTTCTACTGTCCATATAAAAAATGCAATATGATTATTTTTATAAGCTGGAAGAGCATGTTCAGGTTATTATTGTATTGTAATTACTGTCATTTTACAGTTCAAGTGAACGCTACATTTGTATTCATATTAAAATCTGAGCCATAACCATAGGTCACATAATTCTAATGAGTCATTATACATTTTTTATGTGTCTGTACAAAATGTTTGATTTTTTAATAATAAGTTGTCCTGAAAAAAAAGAAAAATCTGGTTGGTAGCCTTGATGATGGGCCTAAGGCCAGTTTCAGATGAGTATGTTCACTCCAGAAAACACTCCGTGTAGGAGCATTTTTTCCCAGCCTCTGCTCTATGACAGGATCTCACAGCATTATAATGATTTATAATGCTGTGTGTCCCTGCCCGACATCGGCTGTAATTCATTGTAATCCAAAAGACTATGTATGGAGGAAATAGTAAACTGGCAGCATTAGTTAGTTGCCAGGAGACAAGCTGGTCTTGCCCTTCTGGTTAGGGAGTTCTTACCATCTGAGCTAGAGAGAAGACATGCCTTGGTGTACTATGCCAAGTAGGGCCTAAAAATTATTCATCAAAAAATCACCATTCCTGAGGGTAAAAGCTGCCAGAAAGACTAACTGCGTTGAGAAATACCTGTAAGAGAAAGAAGGTTTGAATGTATCCAGAAGGTAGAGAACCATTAAGGACATGCTGGACAGACAGTAAGGTAAACACACATTTATGAAAATAGACTTTACTGCTTTTGGTTTGGCTTAAATGCTTCTATCACCCACCACACTTCTGAAAAAGACTAACCATCCAGATCTAGGATCGTCACCTAGGATCTTCATCTTCACTGGCAACTGCAGAAAGTTTATTGAGAGTGATTGCACGCCTATAGTAAGTTTGGGAAGATTACATGGGATAATTAGAGAGAGACTTAGAGTGGAACATCATACTACCTACCCCTAATACAAAGCCTTCTGGAGAACTACATTCCTTGTGAATAACTTGAAAATAGTGTCTATTTCTCCCATTTCTACTGAAACTCTTAAAGAGGACCTTTCACCACTTTTAAAAAATCAAACTACACTATGTACCTCATAGTGTATCCCCCTCTGATAGTAGCGGCGCTTTTTTTTTCAAAAGGTCCCCCGGTGGCTTCACACGGCCCCCCGTTCTTCTGTCGGGCTTTATGTAAATTCAGAAGCATCGGAACAGGGAGGAGGAGACTCCCTGTTCCTCAATGGGCGTTTCTTCTGCCCTGCTGTGAGCGCTGTCCAATCAGAGCGGACCGCTCACAGCAGGGCCGAAGGAGTTCAACCCTGCTGTGAGCGGTCCGCTCTGATTGGACAGCGCTCACAGCAGGGCAGAAGCAACGCCCATTGAGGAACAGGGAGTCTCCTCCTCCCTGTTCCGATGCTTCTGAATTTACATAAAGCCCGACAGAAGAACGGGGGGCCGTGTGAAGCCACCGGGGGACCTTTTGAAAAAAAAAAAGCGCCGCTACCATCAGAGGGGGATACACTATGAGGTACATAGTGTAGTTTGATTTTTTAAAAGTGGTGAAAGGTCCTCTTTAACATCTATTCAGTAAAGAGAGACTTAATTTATTCTAAACACCTGGGCCTGGTCATTGCCTCCATCATCTGCCAAGTCTCTGCTCCTGTCCTCCTGCCTTGCATCCTATGAACCATCCACTATCAAGAGCACCCCAGCCACCAACAGGCAGGAGATCCCAAAGTTTAGCATGTGCCCCAGGAGGTAGAAGGGTTGTGCTCCTCCAATCACTGACCAAGCGGTCTGAAGTACACTTGGAGTTGGGTCAGCCACCATGAGGACTATGACCACCCTCATTGCCTCAGCCACCGTGCCCATCTTCTCCAGTCCCATGCCTATTCCTGTTGGCCGTTCAACAAGATTTCATCTGCAGTAGAGATGAGCTAATCAATTCTAACAATTTGTCTTGTTAGCAGGAGCTCTTCACTTGTGAGAACTGTCCCCACTGGGTAAGAAGCACCCATCTGCCCATCTAGCCCAGAAATGTGAATCTTCTACCTACACCCCTGCTCAGTGTAGCGGCACAAGCATAGAATCGCTGATTTGGCTTCGGGTGCAGCAACTGTATGTGTGTGACTCAGAAGTGCATGCACAGTCGTTGCTCACAGAGCCAAATAGGACAGCCCCTCACAGGTGAAGATCTCCTGCTAATAAGATGAATCAATGTTTTAGAATCAATTTGCTCTTCTCTGATCTGCACCCTAAAACCCACTGAGAGGTAAATTACCACCCTGCCGTTGAAGGTATCCAACCGGTCTATATCTAAGAGAGATGTAAAGGGAAATTTTCTGCTTTCAGGCGCAAATGATACAGGTCCAAGCTTTCCAGGATTTATTTTGGCAATATTTTATTACCAAACATAGAGGTGCACATAAAAACTACGCGTTTCGGGGAATACAAGGTCCCCTTCATCAGGTTACAATCCTTACATATATCTAAGAGAGAAACATAGACGTTGTGGTGATTATACAGTATAATATCAGTATGGCCTAGAATATGACACCATTTACTAAGTGTGTAAAACGCAGAAAGCTGTACCAATCATGTTATTAATAGAGGCTTTTAAACTAAACCTAGAAAATACACATTTGGGCTGTCTGAATGTCAGGAGTGGAGCCAAAATGGTTCTACAAGTCTGGGAAAAAGCTCATAAATTACGTTAAATGGTTGCTAACAAATACCTCAGGCTGTCGCGGGTCTGCTGCTGCTGCTGTAACATCTTACAATCATATATTTTGCTTCAAATATTCTTAATTATTTATTATTTTACATAGGTCTTATTATTTTACATAGGTCTGGGTGTTTCCTGATTAACAACCCAAGTCTAGAGCCAAGAGGTTGCAGCTTTGGTACTTAGTAATTTGCAGTACCGCACCAAAGGTATTGCTACACCATTTTCCGTAATGATAGCGTAAGCAGCTACTACCATCCCTAATTATATAATTTAATTTTGACTCCTGTGTTATTGGGTAAGGATAGATCACTGTGAAATGACTCTCTGTCCCTATATATTATGTCATATAAGATCACATGAGTGGGTATAGCTGGAGATGATGATAGCGCCAATTTCTAATGTTTCATATGTTCCTTGGTTGCATTAGAAATGTAAATGAAGGATATCATAACATCTGTTTGCCATGATGCTTAAGCTGGCTTGATTACACCATTCAAACCTCAAAAGCACACATCTGAAGAGGCATTCACCTTTAACTGGAGTTATATAAGAATCAGAACCGGCACCCAGGATTCAATCTCTATAGGCAGCCACTGCACTGTTGAAGCTGACCGGGGAGACTAAAGGGAAGGTATACTCAGGAAATTATATTATTTAAAGCAGGTCTTTATTATGAATATTTTTAAATGTTGACATATTTTATTTCATCATCCATTAAAAAATATTAAAATATTCCAGTCTTCAAACTGCCCAATGGAGCTTTTCTGAATAGACTGGGACAGAATGAGTAGAGTCATTTCATGATTTTAGAGGGCGAGTTAATGACATCTCTAGTGTACTAAAAAAGGCACTGTGTCATGAACCAGTGGGTGTGAACTCACCATGCCACGTGTCCTACCTCCTCTAAGGGCATTGTCTAGGTGGACACCTCTTTCTTCACAGTACCCCTGATGGTGGGGATAGACTTTACCAAGGGGAACACCAGGTTGCTACCTCTTGAGCAGGATTGGCACACAAGGAAGGTGGTCCAGGTGGACCAGGAGGTACCTGAGCAAGGTACCAGAGGTACAGACACAGGCCGAATTGTAACCAGGAGCAACAGGATGTGGAAGAGACAAAGTCAAACAAGCAATAGGTCAGGGCAGACAGCACGGGTACAAGTCAGGCAGTCCGGGTCGGCAACAGGAGAGTCAAGGCAAGTAGGCATGGATCAAACAGGTAGCGGAGTCCAGGAACACAAGCATGGATCAGGTACACAGCAACACAAGCAGATAAATCAGCAACCTTTGCAGAACACAAGGATCTTGACACTGAGGCATCTGGGAAGGGGGCTGAGCCATTTATATACATGCAAGAGGGCTAGGATTGGTCAGCGAGGTCACATGATCTAACCTATAAAGCACAGGAAGTGACTCACGCCGGCCCTTAAAGAAGTGCTGCAGGGAAGAAGCAGCAAGCATGCTTTGGCCAGGACTGAAGGAAAACATAGGGAAACTGCAGCGGTGAATGGGAAAGCACAGGCAGCAGATCACTGCTGAACACGGCGCCCAGGACCGCGGCAGTAAGCAGGAGAACAGCGGATCAAAGCAGCTGCTGTTACACACTGGAGACTGTAACTGTGCCACTGAACAAATTTGGCTTGGGGCTACTCCTGAGGGCGTTGTCAAGGTTACCACCTGTTTTTCTTACCCTCTACAAGGATCTGGACTTTGTTGTAGGGGCAACCAGGCCCCTAGCTCTAGGAGAAGTCTCTGTTCAGAGGCTGATGACCAGGTTTAAGCTGGCATTGCTCAAGTCTATGCCTGTTCCAAGCTCACTTAGATTTGACTTTCTGGTGTTCGGAGGACCAGAGATGCACTCAGTTTGTTAAGAGGCTTATTAATGTATAAAAAATTAAATTCGTACATTAAATTAAATATAGTACATGACAATCTCTTTGTAACAAAACCAGAAACAGCTCTGTACCTCACATCCATCCAGATATCTCCCCTTTCATTGCTCCAGTTGCTCTTCTAGATTTGTTTCAAGATTTCTGCTGCAGTTCTCTCTCTATCACTGCTCAAGGGACAGGTCCTTTCTTCTGCAGCTCTCTCCCTATCACAGCTCAGGGACATTTCCTTTCTCAGGGGTTTGCCCTTTCTGCTGTAGTTCTCTCCCTGTAACTGTCCCAGCTTCCAACTGTAGATATGGCTGGTTGCAGTTAAAGGATGCAACTGAGCATGTGTGTCCATCTCAGCGTGGTGGACAGATGAATAAGGAAATAAACAGCAGGTGGCGCTATACAGATATGTTGTATTGAATTACTCAGCAGCTGTGTTAAATTTTTAACTAGTTAATTTAATTTTTAATCTATTTGCAGTTACAAAAGTATTCAGTTATAGATGATGTTTTGAAAAATGTAAAACCTGTTTAATAAGTTAGATGCATCTCATTCCAACACCAACTTTGTCAAATACCCCCCCCCCCCCCATTATTTCTCATCTTCAAACATATATTTCATTTGTGAAACTAAAATTAAACACATGAGACATTTCCTTTAATGCTCTCCAACAAATCAATCCTAGAACCAGAAGGTAATAGTTAGAAGATGTGATAAACCTTTGCTAATAAATTCAATACTACAAATGAAGACCCTATAAGTATAAAAGAAATAAAAGAAAAGGGGGGACTCCATTTTGAGCCAGATCTCATTTTTTCCCATGCACTTGGGCATTTGTGGCCTTCCCCATCTGTTTTATTTTAGGACAGAAGGACAGAGGGGGGACGGTCACTCACAGGAGATCCTAGCGTGTTGGTCATCAGAACCACAAAAGGTAACATAGGAGAAGATGAACAATGGAGCAGTAAAAAGTGTTATTCTGCTACGCTTTAAGAAAGTCACAACCTCCAAGGGCAAGGCTAAAAAGGTCAGATGCTAGAAAGCAAGTGAGCCAGGCAGAAAATGAGTCTACAGATAGAGGAATTAGTCCCGAAAAGTGATTGATAACAATATCACAGAGGTTGAAAGGAGAACAAAACACAAAAAAGGACAAAAAAAAAACCTTAGCTGCTTTCAAGATAGAAAAATAATTCAAAATGAGTAACCTGCAATATATAATCTTGTAGAATTTATGTGGTTTATCAATTATACTCTTTCTCCAAATGTAAACCTATGATACAAAGAAAAAGCATTGACAATATAGTGCATACTAAAGGCAATAAACCTGGATTGTCTTAATACAGTACATAGCTGGTGCCATAACGCCTTAATTAAAATATTACCCGTACCATAGACATTACGGTATTCGGCGGCTCTACTGTCAGCAGAAAATACCATTTGACAAAACAGCGAATCAATCCTGTGGCAGAAGTTCACCTTATCAAATTGCTGGTTATTGAGAGGCAGAATGCAATGCTAAGTGGGAATATCATTTCTAAGCACAGCTGTCGCCGGACACTTAGTTATCCATTTCTATCAAAACTGCTGGGAATTGACTATTTTCATGCAACAATGCAAAACCCTCTCATTACCATCTCCTAAATATACATGAATAAAACGCCGGATAATCGCTGCGCGCAGGCCGCTCTTCTGGTGTCCAGTAAGAGACATATTTATCTTGGAGATATATGGCATAATAAAGAAGGGCAAGCCGTGCCACATTTTAGGGTAAAGGAAAATGCTAAGCAGGAGAGAGAGAGAAAAAAAAGGCTCTTATGTTGAGTGACATTTTGTGCATCTTAACTATGAATGCATCTTGCTGTCAGCGAGGGTGAAATGAAATGAATCGCCATCATACATAGTAATTCATAGCGCCACTAAGAGCCGCACTCTTATTCACCACACATGAGTTCCGTAACATAGTTCAGCAAATCAATTAACTCCAATTTCATTTCAACCTTTTCGGAGCATCTTTGGAATGACTGTAGCTCCAGAAACCGGGTAGGTTGTCTTTTAATGTAAGACGACATAGACAACCTGACGAGGATCACGAGTACGTTACTGTGGAGCGTAGACTGATGTACGGCAGATGCTGAGTAGTAGAGCTATAACGACGACCATATCCCAGTTTGTTATATGTGGCTATATTATATGCATATTATTCTCAATTTCTAAACTAATTTAAGTTGGCTTACAAACCTACCGTACCTTCTAATGAATAAAATAAAATATTTCTGAAAAGTGATATTGTGCCACCGGATGGTGATACTCTTCTGTCAACTAGATAAACCGTTTTTTACCAGGATCTGAATAATAGCTTGTATCTTCCCTTCCTTTTGATAAGAGTCAATTATATGATTATGTTTCTATGCTTCCTTAGAATTATGAAGTAGGGTGTAATTCTAATATTGATGACAATAGGTAAGGGTCCTATAATTTATAGGGCAAAATGAGCAACACTGTACATAACCATATGGTATAATGGCTCTACCACAAAGTTAAAGAGAACCTGTCACCTCCCCTGACATGTCTGTTTTAGTATTCCCCATGTAATTACAAATCTGGAGCATCTTTACATATAACTCTATGTTGTGTCTTTCCGCTATTATTTCTCTATAAGTTGCGAAAGATCCAACTGGGTGTGTGTCCCTGCACAGTCTGCACAGGCAGCACTGAATGGATACTTTCAGTCTCTATTAAGACACACACCCAACTGGCAACATCCAGTTGGACCTTTATTTCAGACAGCTTGGAAGTCATTCATAACTTCTAGAAGCAATAAATGAGGAATGGTGCAACATAAAGTCATAAGAATATATGTTCCAGTATTGTTATTACATGGGAAATGCAGACATGTCAGGAGAGGTGGAAGGCCCTGTTTAAAGAGGATTTCTAAGCTCTCTAATTTCTAATTTCTAAGCTTTCTAATCATCTTTTGCTGTACTATTCCTCTGCTATTCCTCCTAGAAATCTATGAATAAATTGAAAACAGGGCATTACCATTCCCTTCATCTAAAGCAGTGTTCCCCAACTCCAGTCCTCAAGGCCCACCTACTGGTCAAGATTTGAGAATATCGCACAGAATGAATACCTGTGGTAAACCCTGATGCAGTGACACTCATTATATCACCTGCTCAATACTAAGGAAATCCTGAAAACATGACCGGCAGGTAGACCCTGAGGACTGGAGTTGAGGAACAGTGATCTAAAGGATGTGTCCCTACACAATCTGACAATGGCAGGATTGATTGGCTAAAGCAGGGACCCTCTCCCAACCGATAATACCCAGTTGTCAATGCGTTCATAATTTTCTAGTAGGGATAACAGAGGACAAGCATAATGGAGAGTTCTAAGAAAATATTCTACAGAATTGTGATTTAATGGGGACTACAAATAGATTTATCAGGAGACCTTTAAGGAATAGTGTCGGAGAAATAGTCATGTCATATAGAGGGACATAACTAGAGGGGCTACAGAGGGAAGAGACACATTCTGGTCCTGGTGTCTGGGGGCATCCAAGAAGAAGACAACACTTTTATATATGGCATGTGGCGGGTTAGGGCATTGTTACCAGGGGCCTTGGTTCTAGATGTGTGGATTGGTTAGACAGTTATAGTAAAACTAGAACAGAAAATATATGATACTGTAAATGAATTCACCATAAAATACCAGAAAGAAGAAGGAATCAATTATCCTAGATGAGGAGATGATGACAAGCGTCTTCTGACAAGGCCAAGCGATCTGTTTCTTTACAGTCTCGGCACAGAGACCACTTGCTCAGCATCATGCACCCGCTACCTGCGAGCCTCCATCCGCACACAACAAGACAGGTTGTGTTTTTTATCAAACGCAAACACTGGGCAGCCCTGTCATTACAACGCCATGTCAAAAGCTTTCATACGGCCACTTACTAACATGACACAGTGTGAAAAAAAAAATCTCAGCTCAATTTAAGTCTCATGCAAAGAGCTTACAATTGTAATTAAATCATTAAATTCTTGTCTACGCTTCACAGAGCGTAGAGAAATTAACTTCCCACCAACCTCATTTTCTATTTGAACATGAAATAATGATTTTCTGCCAGTCTAATTACAAAGCCAACATCTGATCAAGGCAGCATCCAGTAGGGATTATCAAATGCTCGCGTATTAGACCTCATTACCAGCTTGAGTGCAAAATTATTACATCTTGTAATTGGATGGTGAGATTTATATACAGATCTGCCTGGTTTCTGTAAGATTGTAATTACAAGCTTGGTTGGTTAGCTACTTATCAGAACTTTGCAGGAAAACAAAACAATATGGCTCAGTGAAATGAGCATTTCATTAACCTCTCACCTTACCATGGGGGGAACTGGTGTAACATTCATGTATGCATTAAGCAAAATGGGTTCATCCATTTCCCTGCCTGTTTGTGATGGCTGAGCATAAGAGTCTGTTTCATTTATTTAACCTGGGTAATCTGTACTGAAAAACTATATAAATGAGCTGTCTATTCTTGCAGGATAGGCTCAATGTATCTTTTACTTACAGCTAACTAGCTGTGAAACCATCATTCCCCGCCTGCAACGGGCAGCATTTTTCAGGTCTAAAATGGAAAGCAGACATTGATTTTTATTTATTTATTTATTTATTTTTAATACTATTTGTTTTATATGAAACATTAAATAAATAATAAACAAATAACTAGCTAAATAAATAAATAAATAAAACAAATGCAAATAAAAACAGGCGGAAAAAAAGCAAAATACAAGAATAATTTATATTTTATTTTTTTCTTCCCAGGCATTTAATCAATGCTTTGATGGGAGCGACGAGAGGGAAGAGAGAAGAAGAGAAAAAAAAGAAGGAAAAAAAACATAAAATTGTTCAATTACCAAGCAAACATGATTTTTCTTCGTCTTTTTTTAACAAGTGATTTCACAGAGCAAATCAATGTTGGCAGGTTAGGCTGACTGCCACTAATCTTGGCATTAGGAATCTCCAATCAGAACCGCGCAGGTAATGAAGTTGTTATTTGGGCTTCATAGTTTAGATTAGATTCTCAGTAAGGATCAATGCCGCACTAAAATAGGATTGATAAAACCTTGATAGGAATCTGAATCCCTGAAGCCACCGAGTTTACCGCGGCTTTTATTCTGTAAATAGAAGAGAGAGAGGGCCATGGCAAAACCCATTACTGACGGGTCCTCTGAAGCTACGGCTGCTGGAGAGACAAGTGCGTTGCTCTTGCGACGCTGCTCGTTTCAAGGCCCCTCCAGTACTTGATGGGTTAACCTTGAAAATAATCCACAAAGGAGCTAATCGCTTATTCGATTTCTGCCGCCTTGATAGCGTTGAAATAAAAACGATATATACTAATAAACAAAGCAGCGAGCCTGCTGGCTTGATGAATGCACATTGTGCATTGTAGTATGTAGGTTAAACAAATTGCTATACGCATTTCGAAAACATTACTCAACCTTTTATGGAACAGTTTAAATTTCCTGTTTGGCGACTTCATGCACAAAAGACAGAGGTGGCTGTGTTATCTGCACAATGCTGGTTTAGTATCATGTCATAAATGCAACGCATTGTATGATTATGACACCATTCTCCAACGGTATAAGGGACGGGAACAGGGACAGGAACAGGGACGGAGGAGGGGGGGGGGATAAAGGGTAAAGGCTCAAGTGGAAATTTTGGTCATTGTTCTAAAAGGTTCCAGGACATGGAAATAACAATGTGTTATACATTATTAGTGCCAAAAAATCATAAACTTTTGCAACTTTTGTCTTATGGAATTTCTAGTCCTTCATACACATGTCAATTTTTTTTGTCCTATATAAATAATCATTACCCCTTTTTACCAATCTTTTTCTTAGCCGAAAGGGTCATAGCAGGCCCTCTGTCCCACCATACCTTTACAAAGATGTAGAGCCTTATAGGCAACCTAAACCCAATGGGCCATGGTATCTGTACTGATTCTTCGGACTGCTGATGCCAACTCTGCCCGTTTATGAACTCCTACATGTGGGGTCAACAACTGGTGCAATATATTAATAAAACTAGTTCCACACCTGCGGTAAAGCAACAGAGGAACAGCCTGTATTCAGCCCAGCTGGATACTGCCGTTCACCGCCAGACCCCATTGACTATAATAGGATACGGCAGGGAACTGCCCAGTTTCCAGCATAAGCATCGGGTTTCAGAAGAATAAAAACTGGTGCAATGCACTGGTTTTTGTCCAACCAAAGCCTAGCATTCATTGAGGAACCTAGCCGAATCCCTGCTGGATCCCATTGTAGTCAATGGGCTCCGGCCATGCACTGCCCTATCCAGGTAGGCCGGATATGGTGAACTCCCCCAAGTGGTTCCTCTACTTTACCGCAGGTGTGAAACTAGCCTAAATATAGCAGACACAATACGTCCACTATATTTTCTGCCATATTCACAATAGACGTATCTATTTGCATTGCTATGAAGGGCACCCAATTTTTGCAACTTCTCCAACATAGTGAAAAAACTGATTTGGATAGCGTCAACTTGGTTGGGTAGTCCAGATTTATCCCAGATTTGTCACTTCTTAAAATGCCCCTTTGTCACGCTAGAACACCAAAACAGTTCAGCTAGGTGCAATGAATTGTTTTTGTCTTAGTGCTTCGTAAATGGTCTAAAACTGGACGTAACATTTTGCGCCAGAAATGCGCCAGACAAATTCTGTTGCATTTCACCACTAAGTATAGATGATACAATTACACTTGTCAAAGGTGGGCCATGGTAATGGTCTCCGAAAGCCCTTAGGAAATCAAAATGGAAGTTTCCAAGCTCCCTAAGCCTACAGAGGTTCACTAGGCAAAGTTCTAATGAAAATTTGAACTAGACTCACGTTGATTTATACGGTGAAAGAAAATGCCCGTATAAAAGTATCATTAACTTTACTGCCACTGCCGGCTCTAGCAATACTCATATTTTCCTAGCCGCTCTATGTAAACGGCAATTTTTTATTTTTTTTTTTAATTTTATTTGCAAGGCAAGTATTTTGAGATATAATTCAACGGCAATCATCCGGGAGCAGTGCTGCTGTTTAACACATACCACAGCTGGGTTAGTAGGAATCAATAGTGGATCAATACTGTAGGCAAATCAATCACCGGGGGGTTTTCTTTTTCGAAATATTTAATTAAATGTGCTGGCAAATAAGTTGAGGATTTATTGTTTGATTCGAAGAGCATTACTGATTTTTCTCTGCTAAATTTCCACAAGGGAACCCCGGCGCGTCCTTTCTCTGTGGATTATAAGAGGCTGGGGAGTAAAGCGGACAGTTTTTCAATATATAATAACGTGTATATATACATGGTTATAGACACGCACGGTGCTTTAAATAATCCACTGTGCCGATGACTCATTTCACAGCCCCGAGAAAGGCAGCCCTGACGTTAAGAGATGTTTTTAGTAAATTATTCCATCTTACACAAAATCTATTCAGCTTCTTATGGCTGACAAGGGGGGAACAATTTATATCGATTTTACGTTAGAAGGTTCTCTGCCTACTTCTCCTCCGGCTGGCGTGGCATATGGGCAAGAATTAACCCTTCCGGGAAGAAGACAGGCCAGCGATTAATGGTAGACCTCCTGTAGCGGAGAGGCTGTTAGCAAGGCAGACACACATTATGTCAGCCTATTACACACCGAAATGAATGATACCATTTATAATAATTAGAGTTAAATATTAATAATCTGCTTTCATTTGTTTAGTAGTGATAAATACAGCGTCGGTTGCGGCCCGTAATTAGACCGTTGAGAAGAACGTTACATTGTTAATAATACTAATAATTTGCTTCGACAAAATGAAGAGCAATTTTTTTTAATTCTTTTTTTTTTTTATGCTAGACCTGTGCTTGAAATATGCCTTCATTTCCTTAATGCATGCTTTATTCTCTCTCCGGCCATTAATCACTTAGCGAGACAGAAAGTGCAGAGTGGGTATGGCTAATGATTCTGGGGGTCCACCCCTGCTAATAGCTCTCATCATTATTTATTTCCTTTATACCAATAACTCAATGTGATTTCATGTCCGCTCACATGATTGGCACAGCACTGGGCTGAGCAGGAAATTTAACGCTTGCAATGAAGATCATAATCATTTTCGGATTTCACCACTTCAATCCAAACAGATTCAAAAATGTATATTATTACATGCTGCAACATAAAGGGCCTTGTGCATTAAATTTATGATTACATTTCCCACAGATTTGTGAATTTACTCTTTTATGTGCATTTTTTTTTCTTCCATTTCGATCCAGGTTAAATAATAGGTTAAGGAATGGCTTAAAAGGTTCGTCACGCTCATACAAATAAAGCTTGATCATTCTATAATATACTACTATATTCCATTGCTTAATTTCTCACCATTTTGAAATTTCTGTCAATGAATGAAAGCGATGTTTACAACCAATGGCTGAATACCAAAGTAAGCCTTCTCACAGCAGAGGGTTTGCTACAGCTATACCTAGTCTAGACAATGATGTGTCATCTAAATAGAAATCTCGTAGAAATCTCTTGTCTTGAGGGTTTGCTACAGTATCAGAAGTGTTACAAGTAACCATGGGGCCCCATAGCAATAATCGTAATGGGACCCCACTCAACCATCACCACCTTCAGCAGTAGATTGAAATTATTATCATTTCCTTCTACAAATAGATAATGCACACAGTGATGTCAAACGATAATATAAGGAATACAGAGCTGCCACAGTACAGGGATAATAAACACAGTGATGTTACGGTACAGGGATAATAAACACAGTGATGTCACAGTATAGGGATAATAAACACAGCGATGTCACAGTACAGGATATTAAACACAGTGATGTCACAATACAAGACAATAAGCACAGTGATGTCACAGTACAGGGATAATACACATAGTGATGTCACAGTACAGGGATAATACACATAGTGATGTCACAGTGCAGGGATAATAAACACAGTGATATCACAGTACAGGATAATAAACACAGTGATGTCACAGTACAGGGATAATAAACACAGTGATGTCACAGTACAGGGATAATAAATACAGCGATGTCACAGTACAGGATAATAAACACAGTGATGTCACAGTACAGTTATAATAAACACAGTGATATCACAGTACAGTGATAATAAACACAGTGATATCACAGTACAGTTATAATAAACACAGTGATGTCACAGTACAGTTATAATAAACACAGTGATGTCACAGTACAGTGATAATAAACACAGTGATGTCACATTACAGGTATAATAAACACAGTGATGTCACAGTAGAGGGATAATAAACACATTGATGTCACGGTACCGGGATAATAAACACAGTGATGTCACAGTACAGGGATAATAAACAGTGATGTCACAGTCCAGAGATAATAAACACAGTGATGTCACAGGAAAGAATCATAAACACAGTGATGTCACAGTACAGGATAATAAACAGTGATGTCACAGTACAGGATAATAAACACCGTGATGTCACAGTACAGTGATAAACACAGTGATGTCACAGTACAGGGATAATAAACACAGTGATGTCACAGTACAGTGAAAATTAGAGATGAGCGAAGCGATTCGTCGATTCGAAATTTCCTTGGATTCGCTTTGCATTATTCGTAAACGTATGCACAATTTTACACGCTAACGATACGTACGATACGTATGAAACGTACGAAACATACACATTATGCGTGAGGCGGAACAATGACGATACGCCCACGCAAAAGCGGGAAAGTGAAGATACGCCCCCCTCCAAACTGGAAAAAAAACAGCCCACCGGGATCTAACTATTTTGCACGTATAGGGAGTGAAGACTCCTCCCTCAGTACTCCACCCTCCTCTGAAGCCACTCTGAACCAGTTTAGACCAGCACTGACTTTAGAGCAAGCATTATGGCTAAGAAACAGCTGCGCCCAAATTGGGATGAAATGTGCTTTGGGTTTGAGTTCCCTGTACCACCGCGTGCTCCAGACATCAGGATGTCACAAGTTCAACTCTGCCAGAGAAACCAAGCTTCAGTGCCTGTGTCCTTACCACCTGCTGAAGTTGCTGCACCTGCGACTTGTGAGGCGGCTGGAGCATCTAGTGCGGCTGGAGTGTCCGCTATGTCTCGTATGGCAGAGGCCGCTGGAGCGTCCACTTCGCCGCCCAGGAGGAGATCCACCCCTTCCATATACCGGAACCCAATTGTTTCACCATCTGTGACAGCCCATTCACAGACTCTCTGGGACTATAAAACCGCAGTGGAGGACTGGGTCATACAAGTTCTTGACCACCCTAGGCCGGGAGAGCCTTCGTTGGAACGCAGGAAGGGAACTGTGCTTTGGTTCTCAGTTGGGAGAGGGTCTGGCTTCCTGCAGGATGACGAAGATGGAAGGGAATATTTTGTGGGCCGCAGGTCGGTGAAACGGCCGTACCTGCCACAACATCGTCATAGCCTGCACGTGGGGGATCAGGTGGAGTACACCCCCATGGCGTCCCTGAAAGGCCCATTTGCGACCGGGGTTACCCTTCTGTCAAAGCCTCTGGTGCCTAAAACGGAACCAGAAGTGTGGCCGGCTAAACCACCAGGTCCAGGATGCTTGCGCTGCCTGCAGGAGTTCCCATATGGCGTCCTCCGATACTTATGTCTTTGCTGTATTTTAGCTACACTGTTTTTAATGGCACAGCACTTTAGCCCATTCGACGAATAAGTTCGTTTAAATATGAATCTTGTCAGAAATTTGGCGAATAAAGTTTTGAATGATTCGCTCGTCTCTAGTGAAAATAAACACAGTGATGTCACAGTACAGGAATAATTTACACAGTGATGTCACAGTACAGGAACAGCAGTACAGGGATAATAAACACAGTGATGTCACAGCACAGGGATAATAAACACAGTGATGTCACAGTACAGGGATAATAAAAAAACACAGAGATGTCATAGTACTGGGATAATAAACACAATGATGTCACTAAACAAGGGTAATCTATTCAGTGATTTATATTACATAACACATGAAGAGCACATGAATTTTACCGCTAGTGATGCCACATTATGATATCATAGCACAGGAAAAGCATACACAGAAGGCCACCTGGTACACTGAATCATGGCAAAGGAAAAAAATATATAATATCATCTACAGGCATTTTCATGTCCACACACAGCATCCGGCCGTGAGGAGGACCCAGGTGGCCCTCTGGGCATCGGCCCACCAGGAAATTTCTCTGTAACGTCTATGGCCAATCCGCCCCTGATTACATCATGGAATGCCCTAGATTCTTGTCAAAACATGCTGAACACCGCCGGACCCTGCCAGATCCCATTCACTATAAGGGCTCTTTTACACGAGCAGATGCCTTCCAAGAAATCCGCAGCATGTAGGAGAGCCAAGCCTCGTTCTGGACAGAAGAGGCACGGAGCAGTAACATGATTGATAATGCTCTGTGCCTCTCTGTGATCTTTTTACTACAAAATCACAGTGAGGTAAAGTTGTCACCGTGATTTTGTAGTAAGATCACAGAGAGACACAGAGCATTATCAATCATGTTACTGCTCCGTGTCTCTGCTGTCCTGCACGGGGCTTGGCTCTCTTACACGCTGCGGATTCCACACACGGCATCCGCTCGTGTGAAAGAGCCCTAATTAGTCTGTTGGGTTCGGCATGAGTACTGACATTTTGTGGAACAAAATACTGCTGCATGAGGTGGGGCAGGGGAGAAGTTAGTGAGGGTAGTGAGAGGAGCCAGGGCGCATAGTGGGAGGGACTAGAAACGGTCATGGGGGCCCAATTTGAATTCTTGCTATGGGGCCCAATGATTTCTATGTACGCCCCTGCCCAAGTGCCAGTAAGAAATGCCCCCAGTGCCCCCATGTGCCATCTGCTCTTTATACCACCTTGGAGCTGGTGTCATTTCTGTCCAAAACCTGCTGCAAAAACTGCACCAAAGCAAGGCGTGAAATAGAACTAGACAAAAAGTTGGAGCAAAAAGTTGTTAAAAAAATAGTCGTGCCTAGCATGTTGTAAAATGTAAATGAAACAAAATTGTAGAGCATACACTTGTATCTCATGTATTTGGCTCAACAAAATCAAGATGCAGTGACATTGATATATCTCCACCTGTTGCTTTTCTACACCCCCTGCATACACCTCCAACAAGGGCAGATTGGCCATAGACCTTACAGGGGAATTTCCCAATGGGCCAATGCCCAAGGAGCCACCTAAGTCCTCCTGGCTGGGTACATAATGAGCTTTCAGCAGTAATTAACGTTGTGGCCCACAGCTCACCTTCTAAGCCCCCTGCTCCATATCTTAATCAGAGACAACTGGAGGAGGACAGAAAATGGCATCTATTTATGGGCACAACAGAAGGTGCTGCTCTGTGGTATATGGTTCTGTTGGGACAGTATTTTGTGTTATTGCTGACCCCTCCATTTTTGTTGTCCCACCTTCTTTCAATTTGGACTCCGCTACAACATGGGGCCTCTTTTAGTTTTTTTCCAGGGCCACTTTAAGTTCCCTGTCCATCCCTGATCTCCAACCTTTGGAAACTGTGATCTATGAACTTCTACTTTGATGATTTGTAAAACTGAAGCTGCACATTTTCAGATCATTCATGAATATTAGAAGATATTTTACAGAATAGGCAGTATCTGCAAGTCCAATGACGTAAATTGAGATTTCTTAGCAGCCCTAATGATTTGTATAGGAAGTCCTAAATAGATAAGGGAAATGATTATGTATAGAAGGTGGAACCGTTGCTGTAACACTTTTCATAGTTTAGGGCTGTATTACAGATTATCTGACATATTTCCTGATCAATAATTGGTCAGATGGCCGTTTACACAAACAGACCTTTTGTGATACACACCAACTATTGGTCAGAAATTGGTCAGCAAATCTGCTCCTGTAATACAGGTCTTAGAGTTCGTTACACATGTATCCTGTCTAGGTCCTCTGCACTTTAAATGGGAGTAACAACAAGGGTGGCACTGAAGCTGCTATGGGTGCCAACAACTAAGGGCACTCTTTTCCAATGAAAGATAACATACATGTAATGATGAACATGGATGATGGAGGATAGTGGGAAAACGTAATACTGCCTCATCTTATGTTTTGCAATAAGCCCCGTGGTTACCCCATTTTATGCATAAACCCTTCTCTGCAGCAATATTTTTGCATTAGTCATGTGTTATGATATCATGTAAGTTTTCCTGCACTAGGACATGAAAATGCCTGTAGATGATATTATATATTTTTTTCCTTTGCCATGATTCAGTGTACCAGGTGGCCTTCTGTGTATGCTTTTCCTGTGCTATGATATCATAATGTGGCATCACTAGCGATAAAATTCATGTGCTCTTCATGTGTTATGTAATATATATCACTGAATAGATTACCCTTGTTCAGTGACATCATTGTCTTTATTATCCCTGTACTGTGACATCACTGTGTGTATTATCCCTGTACTGTGACATCACTGTGTTTATTATCCCTGTACTGTGACATCACTGTGTAAATTATTCCTGTACTATGACATCACTGTGTTTATTTTCACTAGAGATGAGCGAATCATTCAAAATTTTATTCGCCGAATATTTGCCGAATTTCTGACAAGATTCATATTTAAACTAACTTATTCGTCGAATCTACGTAAAAAAAATAATCGTTGTTTTGCGAACATTTCTGCGTAAATTACGTACGTACAGTCAGCGTAGTTAAAAGTACATAATACGTAAGCATTAGCGTACAAAAGTGCGTACGAATACTTAGCGTACCATCGACGTGCGAAAGCGTCATATGCACGAGGCTAGGCCATGGCCTACAGTCTATAGAGGCAGACTATATGAACTAGAAAAATAAGGTGCTCCCTGCTGCTAGCTTTCAATAAGTTAATAATTTACTAAATACACTGTACGATAAGTGCATTAATAAGACACATTGCAGTACCAGAAAAAGAATACACACAATGGGCTAAAGTGCTGTACCATTAAAAACAGTGTAGCTAAAATACAGCAAAGACATAAGTATGCAAACATTTTAGTGCAATCAATTTCACATTTGCAAGCATAAAAGGCTCAGATATACGTTTGAGTCTCTCTCCTTATGGATCCTAGTTGGCTTGGCAATGATAAAACAGTCTGTCTGGAACACATATTCCAAAATTTAATTGTAATCCACGTGAGGTAAAATTGTAATCCAAACAGATAATGTGTAATCCACATGGATAATAGAGAATAGCAGCAAATAGAGAACCCTTTTTGCAAAAGGGGCTCCCAAATAACCTGAGAAGGGGGGAAAAAGGAGAATAGGTGCACTTCAGCGCAACAGGGAATTTTCTGCAGAATGGGGGGAGTCCAGACAGCCATGTCCTTCTGGGTGAGAGTCAAACGGGGGCAATACAATCAAACACACAAACATAAAAGTGCCAACTAGCTCTCACCCGTCAGATGCAGTCCATGGTGTGGCTCCCATAGGTCCTCCTGCAGTGTCCTTGACAGCAGCCAGTAGTAGGTTCCTCAGATGAGGGACCTGAAGTCCTCCTCGCTTGAGCTGCTGCTGAAGCTCCTCAGAGGACGCTCCTGCCTCTTGAAGGCCACGCTCGCTGCGGTAGTGGAACCCCAGCCTCTTCTTCTTTCAGTTGGACTTGTCCGGGTCCGGGTGGTGGTCACGCTGGTGAGCGCTGCATCCACTTGCGCTTTTCCGGATCCTCCTGCTGGGACATCAGGGGTAAGGACTTCTGGCTGCAGCGGTTCCGGAAAGGTTGCATCCAGGGAAGAAGGCCCAGCTTCCTCGGCTGCTGCTGGCTTCACCTTCCACGGCAGCTGGTACTGGTGGATGACCGTTGATTGGAAGGTGAATGATGATGTAGTGAGCTGACCCAGCTGAAAGGACTGTGGTTTTGGTGGTGGTGCTGGCAGTCCAGGAATCAGAGGCTCCGGCTGAGGCTGTGGCTTTTCCCTGAACCGTCGCCATCTGGGAACTCCTGCAGGCAGCGCAAGCGTCCTGGACCTGGTGGCTCATCCGGCCACACTTCTGATTCAGTGAACAATCCAAATCATAAATCTGGCATAAACTTAAAATGTCCCAGATACAAATATTCTTGGGTAAAATGAACCTATGTTACTATATCTGCCCCACAGTGTTATATTAGTCCATTAGTCTTATTATATGAGCCATGCGGAATATGTTGGCTTGATATCAATAAAGATTATTATTATAGTCCTACATAATGTGGTCCTCCCAGTGGACAGAATTGGACTGTGCTGTAATATTACATGGCTACAGTCTCGTTTTATAATATACAGTAAATGACCTGATGCAGGAGACAAGGTTCGATGTTATCATTATGTCATTTTTACTCACTTAGCCTGGTATAATATGGATTAGCATACGGCAATATGCTTTGCTGTGTAAATTTGTTGTCTATTATACATGATTGAATATACATGAGATATGACTATTGTTGAGATCCAATTATGATACCTTTAAAATGATAGTTTTTACCACTGAAAATAATTGTGATACTGATATGAACGTGCTGCATGACAACATCACCAATGCTAACACTGTAATGGGTGGCCCACGTACAGGTAGCATATGGCCACATGCAGGTTTCCACATGCAAAATTAGAGGCCAAATTAAGGAATGGATTATAAAGAGGAGATTATGGACACATATGCCTTCTTTTATTCGAATCCACTCCTGATTTTGGCTTCAAAAAACCTGCGCGTGTAGCCATACCCTATTCTGAAGACAACGGCGTACGTACTATGGAGCAGTTCGGATGTGTGGAGGTCAGTGTGAGGGTTCCAGTTGGTCATTGTCCTGTCTTCTCCCTCAATTAGGAGGGTGAACATGCCCGATGCTTTGTCCTTACAGAAGATAAGCCACTGTCAGAGGAGTCCAGAAGTGGCTTATTCTTCTCTCTTCATTAAAGGGAACCTCTCACCCTTTATAATGTCCTCCCAACCCTGTACAATAAGCCTCTGAGACTGAGTACTCTACAGCTGGGTTCGCTTCACAGGCGCAGATGACCATGGAGAATTGCACAAGAACGGGCTATCTGGCGCATCGCACCTAAACAAAGAAAAAAAAACTGCCCATCATGAGGGAAGAAGGCAGAAATGGGACACAGCAAGCTTGACATGATGTGTGAAGGCCACCACTTCTAGCTACTCATTTACATATACCATACCTTTAAGGTACTGTGGCCAGTGGTTATGGAGGTGACAGATTCCCTTTAAGAACACATGCACACTCATCAAGCCAATCATGCATGTCTATGGGGGAGTTGTTAAAAATATCTATTGGGCGAAATAAGCATTCAGCTGACAGCTATTGAAGGTGTACAGACCTCTTAAGACAACCCACAGCAGGAGCTTCTCCCTTCTACCTTGTCTGCAGTAAGATTGTTAAGCACCACCCTCTTGGCTAAGCCCAGCCCACTTAACTGTTCCTCTGCTGGAAATGGAACAGATCAGCAGAAGATTAACCTCCTATGTTCTCTGCAGCTCCTACAAAACGTATACAAGCTATAATTGCAATAGTGCTTGCTTGATAACACTAGAGATGACTGATGTTCTCTGAAATTTGATTTGGCTGCTGCGCATTTCGTTGTAAATAGCGGATGCAATGACAGGAAAGGGCAATTATGCTGCCCCGTCATTAAACCCCTCAGATGCCGCGTTTATCGCTAAGATCCATATTAAAGAATTTTCGTTCTTGCTAATTAAAAAAAATTAAATTGTACTTACCTCATCCATTTCATCCATTTGATCGCAAAGAGGCCATCCCAGCCATCTTGCTTAAAGAAGAACTCCCGACAAAAATTTTATTCCATGTCCTGCTAGAAATGTACATGATGTAATCTGTAGTGAATGTCATTTTCTTACCAGTGTCTGAATTTTTGACTTCTATCATCCTGAAGTTTCTTATCTGTGTCCAGCAATTAGACCCACCAACTCACACATAGACTTATTTGTGGACAGGAAGTCTAATTCTCTATGTATTCCTATGAGACTGAAAGTGAGGCTCCCATAGGAATGAATAGAGCAGTTACTGGCTTTCTGTCCTGGGTCAGTTGGAGGTCAGGGAGTTGGTCACATGACCCAGCTACAATAAGAAGAGAGGTTTTTACTCACAGAAACAGTCACTGATAAGAAAATGACATTCACTACAGATTATATCATGCACCTTTCTAACAGGTCAGAGAATAAAAATTTGCGGGAGTTCTTCTTTAAAGATCAAGAGCGAAGTCTCGTGTGGCGTGTGATGATAATCACGACGGCTGTCATGGTGACATCATATGTCATTGCACACAAGATTTCACAAGGGATCCTAAAGCAAGATGGCCGCGGTGGCTCAAATGGATAAGGTAAGTAAGGATTTTTTTTTAACTTATACCGCCATTTCAGGGAAAATTAATTTGTTACCACGAAGCACAAGGAAATTCGGCTTTGTGGAGAATCAAATTTTTCATGAAAATCGGATCAAAGTCCACTTTGTGAACTTAGATTCCTTGAACACTTGATAACACCTATGAAGATTTCCATTTTATTGTGGCAGATACCGGTCTTTGAATATACCGCCATACGTGGCAATGTCATCCCTTTTCTTCTCTTCCATGTTCCCCATCCATCATCTCAGGCCACCATGGATGATCTGGAATAGCCTTTACATTTGCTAACCTGAGGTTTATACTATGGAACAGGGGGAGGAACGAGCCGATTGGAAATCAATGCCATGGTTACACTAATAATGGCTAAGCTATAAAACTAGCCACGGACAAAACAGGCCAAAGGCCAGCACCATGGGACCTCTGAGCCGCCTCGCTCTGCGGCAGTCCTCTCTGGGTATTGCTCTGTGCTCCAAAAAGCATTACTCACAATAGCTGGTGTGATTGATTTTTTAATATGAGGATAGTCTCATTTTTCAGAGGCATATTAATGCTGATGATGTGCGATGATGCCTGAGCGCTTTCCATCCCATGTCTGTTAAACGGCTGAGGGATATGTATTTAGCCATAGGTCATTCCTCAGTGTCAGATGCAACTCTATTATTCCCGCTACGTACTCCCCTGTTTGATATCGAAGAGCTATGAATCCTCATTGCCACCTCCAAAGAGAGCGAGAAGGAAGATATAAGCTATGGAAATCTCCGTGGTGGCTGATTTTAATGACCCCTGCACACAGTATTTACACCAACCAATAAACATTAGCGCAATCCTATAAAACAACATGCCTAGACATTTATCATCAACATGATCGTAAGGATGAGGGAAATAGATCCGCAGATGTTCACATTTACATTTCACTTCCTACCCATAGCGCTACCTAGACCTAATGATCAAGGTGAACAATGATGTAAACTTGACATAGTAATGAAAAAGCAGCGAATGATGGACACATACGGTATGATAATGTTTGTCAATATACCAATTGTATAAGATAACAGATACGATAAACTTTATTAATCCGAAAAGAGGGAAATTGCAACATTGTATTAGCAGCAATACATCACAGAAAGAAAGCAGTAACAATATTACACATTTACAACACTAATACAATAATAATATATGTTAATATTAACATAATTGATATTTTAATGTTACAATAATAATAATAATTTAAAAAAATACAAATATTAATAAAATAAATAAATAAGTGAATAAATACAATGCCACAACAATATAAAATCCCAATGTATTACAGAAGTGCAAAGACCTATTATAAAGTGCAGTAGTCATGGGTAGGAAATATTTTCTATAGCGATCAGTGCTACACAGCATCTGAATATATCAGTATAGGTGTCAAGGAATGTACAGGATGATTCTGGTCAAACATAATTGCTCTAAGGCTACATTCACATTTGCGTTTTTACCTGTTTAGCAAAAACACTTCTGTTACTGATAATACAACCGCCTGCATCCGTTATGTACGGATCCGGTTGTATTATCTTTAACATACCCAAGACGGATCCGTCATGAACTCCATTGTAAGTCAATGGGGGATGGATCCGTTTTCTATTGTGTCTGAAAAAACAGATCTGTCCTCATTGACTTTCATTGTGGGTCATGCCGGATGCGTTTTGCTCCACATCCCATGACGGAAAGAAAACCGCAGCCTGCTGAGGTTTGCTCTCCGTTATGGGAACGCAAGCAGATGGAACAGCATACATTCTGGTGCACTAGGTTCTGTTCAGTTACGTTTTGTCCCCATTGACAATGAATAGGGACAAAATGGAAGCGTTTTTCTCCAGTATTGAGACCCTATGATTGATCTCAATACCGGAAAATGTAAACGCAAGTGTGAAAGTAGCCTAACAGACCCACTGGCTTCAAACGGGTCTGTGGGCAAGTATCAGACATGTTCTATCTTTCTGTGAAATGGACTTACGGATGCTTCCCGCATCCATATGTCCGTCCCCCAAAAAGATAGAATGTGTCAGCAAAGTGCTGATAATGGACCCATTAAAGTCAATGGGTCTGCAAAAAAATGCGGATGGCACATGTACTGCATCCTGATTTTGCTTATTTTGGATAAGTTCGTGTGCATGGGGACTTAACATTCCCCCAAACCCACAAAATCACAAAAAATATCACACTGGCCATCACAGTCTGATAAAAATTTTCTAACAATTTCTCACATACATTAAAAGACCTATGTGTTTAAAGAGTATCTGTCAGCAGTATCCACCCTATTAAATAAGCCATAGTGGCTGGTAGGGCTGGCCCTGCTGATTAATAGCATACCTTCCTTCTCCCAGATCCATTGCTGTGTTTAGGAGAAATAAGTGTTTTTTGGAAAAGTTACAAATTATGGCTTAAGTGCACTGAAGGAGGGCCATAGCTGCTCTGTGCACCCTAGCTCCTCCTTACTGCTAACCTGGACTCTGCTATCTCCACCCAGATTCCTGGCTCTGCCAATCAAGCGGATGGAAGAGTGTCCAGGAAAACAGAGCGGGGGAGCTAAGTACACAGAGTTGTTAGAGCTTGCTTTTGGCAGTTGAAGCATGGTACTGACCATGTGCGTCCACCTCCGCAGTGTTACCGAGGTGGACAGAGAAATAAGGAAAAGAACTAACAGCAGGTGGTGCTAGAAAATACATTTAATTGAATATCTCAGTGGTTATACTACGTTTTTAATCACATGTAATTACAAAGTTCAGACTCAAGGGCTGGTTTAAAAAATGTAGAATATTTTTTTTTTTGTGGGACACCCCTTTCAGCTTTTTCCAGTGTGGAATAATTATAAGTTGTCCAAAAAAAATACTAAATTAAGTCGGCAACCCATCATTCCAATAAAGTCACATTGTGCCTGTCATTATTGATATACCAAATCCACTGAGCATTATAGATTGCTATATCGCTTCAGTGGAGGTTTCTGTTGCCCACCTCCTTCATTATTGGGGTCCTCCAGGTACACTATGAACTTTTAATTGCTTTCTATTCCTCCAGTATATCCTTCACCATTAACAAAATATATAAATTGTGTTCGCGGACGTTATACCTCCTTGTTCTACATTTTCTTAGCTGTGCATATACATTTCTATGGTCAAAAATTGACCACTGACATATACCGCTACTTCACTCCTTTGATTATGATGACGCAATATGGACAGTAAATGGGTAACTAAGGTTGGGCTCACATATATCAGTTATGTCTGGCCAGTTGTGTACTGGGCCACCATCCATAGCTGAAGGCAACATTTTTCTGTCCAGAGGAAGATGACATCTGGCATCACATCGGATGCCAGAAATGGCCATGTAGAAAACCATAGGATCAGTTATAGCATCAGTTTCCTAGTTTTCTGTACTACATTGGAGTGAAACTACAATGGCCGGATCTAGAAGAACTCAACCTAAATAGGTGAGACAAGAACAACCTCAGTAGCATAAGTTAGTGAATGAGGAATATGTACCAAGTTATGGTAGGTACAGGGTGATCAAAGGTTCATATCCTAACATCTCCCTATTGCTTCAGCAACTGTTAACCCTTTAGTGTTTGGCAGTAATCTAAAGCATTGATGATGGAATGGGAAAGGACAAAATCCCAAGTATAGGCTCTGGTGCCACAACCAGTTTGGCAATGCCACAAAACCATAGTCACAGCATAAGTTCCTACTGAATCCTCCTTGTCATTTGTCTGGGTCTCGGCCGTATGAAGCTAGCTTGCATTTTAATTTGGCCCTGCAGTTACTTATTTCATTATTGATCCAACATAATGCCGAATCAATGTTCATCTTGTTACTTGGTCCATTTCCGTGTAATACAGTGATAGCGATGCCCGAAGTTACTCGTTCCCATCCTAAAGTGAATTCACCATAAAATCAATGCTTGTTTGCTTGTGACATCCGACAGCAGGCAATGGTGGGTGCATGCTGCTGGATTGTGTGAAGAAATATACATGTATGATGTAACTGTATTGAGATCTATGTAGATATTTGAATCGTTCTTTAAATATCCCTGAACATCATTTATACATTTTAAGGAACCATAAAAGTCCTTCTGCACTAAATGATCTCTGAATATGCCCTTATAGTGGCTGGGGAACCATTTTTCACATGTAGAGCTCCAAACTGCTGGACAAATGTGTAGTTAAAGGGGTTGTCCCTTGAAAAATATCCTACAGTTTTCAAACCAGCACCTGGACCTGAACACTTTTGTAATTGTATGTCATTAAAAATTTAGCATAGCCACTGAGTTATTCAATAAAATGTATCTGTATAGCGCCACCTGCAGTTTGTTTTTTCTTATTTCTTTGACCTGTTCACTGAGAAGGCCACACATGCTCAGTTTCATCCTACAATGCCTCCTGAGCTGTGATAGGCAGAGCATGGACACGCCCCCTTAGCTGCAGCAGAAAAGACACTCCCCTTGAGCTGTCAGCTTAATATAAATCTACCAGAGCAATGAATATGGAGATCTCTGGATCTATGTGAGGTACAGGGCTGGTTCTAGCTTTGTTAGAAAGAGATTGTCATGTACTATATGATGTCTGATTTTTTTACATTAGTCATTGGATAAACCCTTTAAAGAGATTGTCCATGGGCCAGTGACAAACCAACATATACCTAAAGGGGAGGCAGCTCTGCCCCCTCTGATGTGCAGCTTTCTGAAAAAACTAATAAACATACGGGATCACTTGACCCCATTTCCATTAATGCAATCAGGGCATCTTTGATAATAAAACACTAATTTGTAAATACTCTACTCATATTAACAGAGGAATGGTCATGTTTTTTGTGTATCTAGACAGCTCCTTTAGATGATAAAAAATGTGTCTGTCTGCAGCCACCACTAGAGGGAGCTTGGGAGATCACCACATACTGCTTCATTATTGTGTTCAATGCATAAGTAGTATGCAATAAGCTCATAAACCTTCTCTTGTGCTGGTTGCTGAAAGAATTTTTGATAGGTCAAAACTGCTGACAGCACTATATAGGTAATGGAGGGAAGCAGTGCAGTCACACCTGGAGTGATGGTCATGCAGGTTGCATGGCCAAGAAATCAAACTTTTTGAATCCCTCAGCACTGGGGTCAAAAGTGCCATGGGTGTGGTCACTAAGTGTTCAGTGCCCTTGGCTCTTGGCACTAAACATTTCCCCTCCCCTCTGCTCCAAGTGATGGCTGTAGCATCCAAGGAGACTGCAGGACTGTCACTTAGAGAAAATGGGAAGGCCACGGTGCCAAGGGCACTGAACTCTAGGTGACCATCTCTATGGCACTTGTAATCATGGTGTGTCCTTCTTCTCTCCTTGGATGTTCATCTTAAGCTCCTACAATACTGTAAATCCAGTCCTGGTTATTAGTCCATATTATCATGTGCTGTCGTATGGTATCTAAATGAAGTATCATATTCTCCCCTAGAAGTAACGTGGCATGGCATGATGAATTCTGATTCCCTCAGATCTTTATGACACATTTGAAGTGTCTAGCACCAGCTTACAACACTATTAAAGGGATAGTCCAGAATTAGAAAAAAAATAAGTATGTTCAGCAATTTGCCTGGTATTACAGCTCAGCCCCTTTCTCGGCAATTGGGCTTAGATGCAATACCAGACGCAGCCAATTGACAAAAGGGGCACTGTTAAGTACAATGTTTTTCTATTCCTGGAGAAACCCTTTAAACTACAGGTAGGAATCATTCTAACAACTCAATTAGCACAGAAGAGTAAACATTTGTGTCTAATGTAGCTGAAGTCATTAGGCTGATAATGCAATGAACTCTTAATAGTCAGAAATCACTGGCAATTATAAACATATTGATTTCTAAAGCTCTATAAATGGCTCTGTATATTTACATACTGCCTGTTAGGGAGAAAATCATTACAGCTTCATCCTCATCTAACGCAGTATGTCAGCATTAGGGATATCAGTTTACAGAAAGAGGAAATCTACAGAAATAAACTATATTCCCATAGTCCAAATACTGGTTCAATTAGGAACAGAAGATGGATACAGTATATAGTAAAATGTATAGCACTAAGATGTTAAAACAAACATTTTTAGATCCCTAAATGAACTGTAACTTCATTACATCCTTGATTACTCACCATTCAATGGCATACGCCGTTATTTCCAATGTACTATTTGGTCTAAATATATTTTATATATTTTATTTTATATATGGATTTTATTTATTTTATGTATTCATTTTATTTTGTATTTATTAAATATGTTGATTTTATTTATATTATATATTGATTTTATCTTTATATATTGATTTGACTTATTTTATATGTTGGTTTGATTGATTTTTATTTTTTTTATTTATTTTATATATTGATTTGATTTATTTTATATATTGATTTTCTTTATTTATTTTATAAATTGATTTTATTCATTGTACATGGAGTTTGTATGTTCTCTCCGTGTTTGCGTGGGTTTCCTCCAGGTACTCCAGTTTCCTCCCACACTCCAAAGACATACTGATAGGGAACTTAGATTGTGAGCCCCATTGGGGACAGTTGGATGTTAATGTCTGTAAAGTGCTGCGGAATATAGTAGCGCTATATAAGTGCATAAAAGAAAAAGCGGCACTTCCAAAAAATGTGTCCTTTATTCCCTCGTGCAACAGGTCAGTCTGCTTACTAGGGCTGTTCTCATAAAAATAAAGTGCATAAAAATAAAAATTGATAAAAATTGTATATATTGATTTGATTTTTTATTTCATATATTGATTTGATGTATTTTATATACTGATTTGATTTATTTTACATATTGGTTTAACCTTTATATGTTGATATGATGCAGTTTATATATTGATTTTATTTTTTATTTAGTTTATATATTGATTTTAAATATTGATTGATTTTATATATTTATTTTCTTTATTTATTTTATAAATTGATTGTATTCATTGTATATATTGATGTGATTGATTTTATTGATTTTATATATTGATATTATTTATGATATATAATAATGTAATTGATTGCAGTAGAGCTATATTTTTTTATTTTTGTGAGGTCTTTGGGGGCTTGCCTTTGAGAGCTATATTTTTTTTGCACAATTTATTGGTATGTAAAGGTTAGTATTTCATTTTGTAAAAGGATATTCTCAAGAGGGTTTCTCCAGAATGACAACTTATCACATGTTCACAAGATGGGTGATGAGTGCCTGATTGATTGTGGCTCCCACTGGTCATGAGAACAAGGGCTCTGTGTATCTTTGACAGTCCCATACACTTTGAATGGAGTGTCAGTGTGCATGCTTGACCGTTACTCCATTCAAATGGGGGCACAGAACCCCTCTTCTCATGACATGAGGTCCCAGCAGTTGGACCCACACCAATCAGAAACTTATCACATATCCTTTGGTTAAGTCATGCATTGTTATTTTGGACATATCCCTTAAAGGCACCCTATCGGCAGTTTTGATCATGCTAAGCTGTTGACAACACTTGGTAGGAGATGGGTAGAGCAGTACCAACATATCTTCTGTGGAGCTTTTGTTATCAGGAGTAGTTAGAATATGAAGTTTTATTCTGCCATGTTCTGCTCTTTAAATGTAATAAAGGTGGTGCTTCACAGTGAAATGCACTTTACGTTTGGTATTGAGTTGATTGACACCCCTTACCTTCTACTTTGAGTGACTGATGTAGAATTCAACCAGGAGACCACTAAAGCTGTCACTTAGATCAGAAGGGAGGGACTGAGAAGCAGCCTAATGCAGAGAACAGAGTGCACTTCGCGGTGAAGCTCTGCCTTCTGGACACTTTCAGGCAGAATCTTTAACTAGGGCCTATAGGGACATTTTAACTACTGTGGGCACTACAAAGGGCATTGTAACTACTGGACAATATAGAGGGCATTATAACTACTGAGGACACCGTAGGGTACATTATAAGTACAAGGGGAGTACAAATGGCACTATAACTACTGGGGGCACTATAGAAGAGTCTTAATACTACTGGGCCTTTTTAATACTGGGCACACCAGGGGCCACTATAAAGCCACTATAGGTGGGGCCTACTTTCTGTTGGAGTACTATAGAGAAGCCTTATTACTACGGGGTCCACTATGGTAGGCATTATTATTTGTCACAATGTGGAGTGCATTACAACTAACTTTTGGAGAGCATTATCACTATTGGGGGCATTGTAAAGGGATATTATTACTAATGAACACTGCTCTATGCTCAAAGACAGATACAAACTCTGGAGACCTAGATAAATCTGAACTGCATTACTGCTATACTTACAATATGAAAATTAGAAGGAAGCTTGTTGCACACATTTTTGATCACAATTGTGTCAGTCCCATCTACCAGTGACAAAATGGCTTCCAACAAACGAGACCTACGCTATCAGACTTGCCTCTCCTGTGCCTAAGCCTACAAAATTCAGAGCCATGTATTGTACATTTGGGGGAGTGGCTGCATCCATTTGGACTGTGCACTCCCCTATCACAAGGCTTTTACTCAGAGTATAATATAGCTGAATTCTACATTGCTCTGAATTCTGTAGGCGTAGGCCCAGGAGAGGCATGTTTTTGCGCCTGGAGCAGTGTGCTTGTAGGATTTTGCATTGCAGCCATGGTAGCATGCACCTGTACGTTATTTTATATTGTATACTGATGAGGGTACTCTGTTAGAAAAATGTTATTATTGGTAGGACTTTTATGTTACTATGGAGGCACTGTCTGTATGGCACTATTTTCACTACAGTATAGTATTTTGGGGCATTGGGGAGCACAGCAAGCATCATATATGGGGCAGCAGCAGGATGACACTGTTGGGGCACCAGGGTGGAGAGGATGATAGGAAAATGAGGAACCTAAATTCACATTTGGACGCAAGGAGGAGCAACCAATTGTCGGGAAAGAAGTGTTCCTTCCTGACAGTTGGCTGCTCGTTCAGTGTAGGTGAAACTCTACATTTACATGCAGTGATCACCTCCACAGTATGAAAATGAGTGTTCACTATTGTGATCACTCGTCCTCATACAGATGCATTGTTTTTGTTTAAACAGCACAATCTGCTGCCGGGAACCATAATTTAGGTGCCGGCATGAACCTCAGGATCCTCTAATGAACGAATGTTTCTGTTGTTCATCAGTGATTGGAGCCACCTATACTTGTGTCAGCAATGAGTATTCACAGGGATGTTCATTCCTGATAATCTGCCTGATTATTGCCCCATGTAAATCCACCTTAAGGCTACTTTCACACTAGTGTTTTCCCTTTCCGCTATTGAGATCCGTCATAGGATCTCAATAGCGGGGGAAACCCTTCCATTTTGTCCCTATTCATAGTCAATGGGAGCAAAACTGAACTGAATGAAACAGAATGCACCAGAATGTATTCTGTTCTGTTTGGTTGTGTCCCCCATCGCGGACAGCAGCATTTTTCTGTCCGTGATGTGGTGCCGTGTGAAAGTAACTTTGCAGAGATGAGATGTGGCTGTAAGAAGTTATCATGCCTGAATAAACAAGTGGAAAGAGAATGTTTTCATCAGAGGAGATGCCACCTGTAAGGCACTGGATGTAAAAGATATGTAGCACTGTATAGTCCTGTATCTTTGGTAGTGCTGAATGTAATGTCCATCCAGCAAGTAAAATATCTCTTTAGCGTTAGGACATGTCGGGGGGGAGTTCGAGAGTATGGCACATATGCATTGGGGCTTGGGCCCCTGATATTTTGAGACCCTAGCAATGCCCCTGGCTGAGGTGCAATGCCAGAAACAGCCTATGTACAGCTGTGGCACTGTTTCGGAAAAAGAATCCATTAAAATTGGTCAAAGAACATTGATTTCTAGTTCTAACGCCGGATCCATGAGTTTTAAGTATTCGGAAGGAATCGCATTACAAGACTGCTCAATACACCCACTCTTATGATTTGCACAGTAGAACATACGCCTGCACAGAAAGCTCCGAACAGAAAGTGTTTATAGTAACACACATTCACTCTCTTAAATCATCACATCTGTTTCCTCGTACAGGGCATACACAAATGGAAATAATAAAAGAGTTTTTTTTCTCACCTAGGTTCATTAGATTTATGGTACCGGCACTAAAACGTTTAAGTTAAAAATAAATGGGAAAAAAAGTGAAGAAAAAGACACAAAAAGCAGACACAAACTGGCTGTTTTGCTATATTATTACACTGACATAGCTGTAGCGGAAATATCATGAGCATGTATGCATTAAGACCATCCGGCCGGGCATCGAATGGAGAAGTGATCAGGCTCGCACTTGAAGGGTTAAATATCCTCAGCATTCAATGCTATTGCAATTACCAGATTTTGATCGTGCTGCCTGGAGATTGGTTCCATGTGTGATAATGCACTTCTGCAGCGTTGGGAATAGGTAAAAAGAGTCCAATCTCCAAGCCTTTGATCACTTGGTAACACCATTAAAGACATTTCTGGGCTTTGATTGTTTGCTGCTTGTTTGATACACATACTGTATTCTTTGTATATTGAGCGTTTGTGACCTCTTGTCGGAACTCTGTTTCTGTGGGAAACAAAATCTTCCCAATACACAATTCCTAATCAATAAGTTACCAATAACCATTCAGGAAATAGACTTCAAAGTAATTAGTCGTTAGTAGGTTGACGGCTTAATGATGTGTTCCCATGTACTTGTTCGTAAAGTAAATAAACTTATCTACAGCTTTCCATTGGTCATGTGTTAAAAGTGGGATCTAAAGTGTGACCATAAACAATGCCACTTCCTACTTCTCCACCCAAGTCACTGAACAGTTAAAATGGCTGAATGGGTGTGTGAAATGACACTTGGCCTCATAGGTCTTCTGGAGACCTCATTTCAGGCTACTATTGAGTTCAGATAGGTAAATAATTGTCTACGTTGTCGTCGTTGACTTGAACAGTTGACCTCATTGCTCTGGTTTTTGAGGGTACTGCACAATAATATAGCTTCAAATTTCATTCATGATGTAATAATAATCTTCAATAATAGTGGTGAGAGAGACTCATAATGAGTGAGACTTAGTTTGGGCAACTCCTCCTCAGACATTGAGATCCTCAGAAGTAAGCCTCATGAATGTAGCAGGAATGGCAGGGGTGGATTGGCCATAGACCTTACAGGGAAATTTTCCGGTGGGCCAATGCCCAGGGGGCCGAATGAGCCCTCATCAAGGCCGGCCAGTGGAACTTTTTGGGAATGTATTTTGTGCTGCTGGAGGCAGTACTTTGTGATGGACTGTGGTATTTGGCTCTGTTGGATTGGTATAATGTGCCAAAATATGGTATTGCTGGCCCTGCTTTCCATCAATTTGTACCCTACTACAAAACGGGGCCACTTTTAGTCATTTTTCCAGCGCCCCTGCCACTAGGGGTAAGTCCCATAGGGGAAATTTATCAAAACTGGTATAAAGGACATAGTTGCCCATAGCAACCAATCAGATTGCACCTTTCTTTATTTCAGAGCTCCAGTGGGCCAATGCCCAGGGGGCCAAATGAGCCCTCATCGAGGCCGGCCAGTGGAAGTTTTTGGGTATGTATTTTGTGCTGCTGGAGGCAGTACTTTGTGATGGACTGTGGTATTTGGCTCTGTTGGATTGGTATAATGTGCCAAAATATGGTATTGCTGGCCCTGCTTTCCATCAATTTGTACCCTACTACAAAACGGGGCAACTTTTAGTCATTTTTCCAGCGCCCCTGCCACTAGGGGTAAGTCCCATAGGGGAAATTTATCAAAACTGGTATAAAGGACATAGTTGCCCATAGCAACCAATCAGATTGCACCTTTCTTTATTTCAGAGCTCCTTCGGAAAATGAAAGGATCGCTCTCATTGGTTAATATGGGCAATTAAGCCAGTTTTCCTTTGCGCCAGTTTTCCTTTACAATAATTCTCCCCCATAGTGCCTTATGATGGCTCTATACTGGCTCTACAGATCTCAGAGGTTCAGGGTGGCTCATTGCTTAGCCTTGTGGCTGAGGTCTTGGGTTTGAATTTGACCAAGGACAACATTTTCATTGAGTTTTTATGAAGTTGGTATCCTTGTAATCATATAAACCCATAAAATAAAGTCATGTTATATATACCAGATGATGAATACTGTAAAAACTAAAAAAAAAAACATGACGATGTGTTATTACACATTATGTGCCCAAAATATTTCCAGTAAAAATAAATCTCATCCAGCAAAAATCAAGCCCTCTAAGAGCATTGTACACGGAAAAGTAATAAAGTTACAACTCTTGAACGCGATGGTAGAAAAAAATGATTGTTTATTAGGCTGGTAACTCGTTGGTAGCCACCAATATGCATTCCTACAGCTATTTTACTAACAGGCATTAGGCTAGTCCCCTGCTTTTAGTCTAAGAGCTGTACAGGTCTCCCATGCAGAGGAGATCAGAGGCCTGATTCCTCTTGGATCCCATTATAGTCTACGGGGTCTGGCAGGCACACTGCACTGTCTGGCTATGCCAAAACAGCCTGCTGGTTTGCTGTGCCACAAGTGTGAAAGTAACCTAAGGTGTACATACACCAGAGATGCTAGCCAATGAACTGTATGGAGGTCACTTGACTATCCACAGATGCCACATGCCATAGAAAAGAAGGGTCAGGCATGTAGAATTCTCATTTCGGGCAGAAAATCTACCTGTGTAAAAGGACTCATATGCCTTATGAAAAAGAAAATTTCCTGACCTGCAACTGTGAAAGTCAAGACATTTGTCTAACTTGTGTTGGGTTTTGGTGATCTTTTTAACAGACAAACAACAAAAAAAACAGTGTGGGAACCTAATTTTTACATAATTAGCAATTTAAAGGGGGTTATCTAAGGGATAGTCTATCCTCAGGCGACACCCAAACAGCTGATCGGCAGGGGTGCAGGGTATTGGACACTTGCTGATCAGCTAGTGAAAGCCTATTCTGAGGATAAACATCACTTAATAAAGCCACAACAACCCTTTAAAAAATTTTTGGAGATGCTGCTTTAAGAGCCAGTCAGATGAGCGCCTAACCTGCAATAAAAACAAAAGGAAGCACAGTTAAAACACATTTCTTTCAATATTTCGCAAGCATTGGAATGAACTGGCATTCATCCCAATACCTGTACACGCTGATGTTTGGATGAACAGCAATACAGGTATCACATTACACCTCAGAGTATTAGATGTGCTCAGTGTATTGGTATTAGGTACATGCTGCACTATTTGGATAGAGACATGAAATGTTTGTTGGAATCATTCCACATTTTGGTGGGGTGGAGACATCTAATGCCTATAATGGGCCACAGAAAATACATCCCACCAGAATTGAGGGTCTGGCAACAAATACTGCATCTCATGTCTATACCTAGCTGAAGAAGATAGTAATAATGAGGCCTCAGAAGTAAGTCTAGTTTCAATACATTGTGGAGGGGATATATTTCTAGTTCTTTACCAGCCTTATCTGTAATGACAAATTTTTGGACTGTGTATCCACCTCAATAGAAACAGCTCAGCCAGGTGGTCCAAGAGAAGAATGGCATAGAAGACAGTAAGGCCAAGGTGTAGATGACAATGTCACAAGAGTATGACGTCCTGTCAACATACACATCACTGCTAAAGGCCAATCAATGGCCTCAGTGTTGATACGTCAGGAACGACACGTGACTGCTGAGCTTCGGTGGTGACATGCTATTCCTGCACAATTCAATACTAAGGCTATTGATTAGTCCTCATCGGTGACATGCATGTTGACGGGACATCATACTTCTGATCCATCAGAGAAGGAAGCTCGGAGCTGAATCTGTAACATTTAAAACAGGTGAGTGTTGTTTTTTTTTTTTTCATCTCACTGTATGCCCAGCCACCTGGAGATTCGTTTTTTCTGTCTTAGACAACCCCTTTAAACCTTGAAATTGCAGCCATCTTCCACTCTGTAATGAAGGAGGTGGAAGTATGGAGGTACCTAAAATACTGCTACTGCTGTGTAGTGAAAAACATTGCAGTTCTAGACAAACAGTCATCGAATGTACAAAGAATAAAGGGACATTCTTTATGGCTGTAGGAAAAGCAATTTATACATCTATATAGTAAAGGATTCTTTACAGTTAGAGCAGTCAAACTATGAAATGATCTACCCCAAGAGGTAATAATGGCAGTATTTAAAAATCTGACGACAAATGACATTGAGAGCGATAAATCTATCAATGATGTATACCTGATCGAGACCTGGGCTTGATAGACCTGTCTCTTTATCAACCTATAAAAATATCACACAGCTGCTAAGGCCAATTCTGGTTCTGTCTAGAAGAATTTCCTAACAAAGACCTATAACAGAGATCTCTGCATTTTATAGTAGACATATAAACCCTTTAATACGTAATTTTGAGAACCTAAAAGATAAGAAAGGATTGTCTTACAAAACTAATAGATATGGAGAAAGATCAACCTTACTTCCATCTACTTACCAGCTAGCAGTTTACTGATTTTTCTGTTGTAGGTTTTAATTGTGCTCTAATGTACTAAACTATTAGTCAATAGATTGCAGTACTTAACTTCCCCAGAGTCTCCAGGGGCTAATTGTTCCTCCTATTGATGAATTGGCAATCCTCCCCACTTTGCTTCTCCACTATCTCACATCATGTCTTTTACGTTAAAGGATTTCTCTGTTGGGACATGTCCACTATCTATAGGTAATTTATACCAGAAGGACATTACAAAGAATTGTCAGATAAACAAGGAACAACCCAAGAACATTCTACAATCAGCCAATAAAAGATGCACAATCTACTTGAATGGATGCACCACAAGATCTCGATGGGTTTGCTGATCTGATCTAATATATTATACTTCCAAGGGTTCAAAGTAGTGTCCCTTCTGAGCTCAAATTATAAAATATGCAGCAACATAAAGGCCATTGACTGGCAGGAATTATTTGGAACAAACCTCTGGTTTCCAAAAATTGGCTATCGTTAAGCAAAGGGGAGAGCTGCTCATGTTCAAAATTTCCCCTATCCTCGGCCCATGTAAAAGGACCTTAAAACACTGCTCAGCCTGACTCACACCTATATCGTATGTATTTGTTCCAGGTGTCAATTAGAAATTGCTGTTCATTATGCTGAGTTCCAAAAAGGGTACAGAAGCTCTCACTATTGTAGATACAGTGGTTACTAAAGAAGGTCACTTTGTACAGTGAGTCCAGGAGAGTGGAGAGAAGTGGACAGGAGAGATAGTAGCAAGAATGGTGGTTGTAGTTATTACTCACTCTGATGCTCCCCTGGACCATGCAGTGAGAAGAAGGGCACACCTTTCTTCCCTTCAAGGCACATCCTGGTTCTGGGGTTTCTCCTGCCCGGAGGTGGTTTGGGGTGCCCTTGATGGTGACAAGCTATGATGTGCAAGGCAGGGTCCCTGACAGCAGGGTGGATGTGGATGGTGTCGGAGCAGTGGGTCAGTGTAGACAAAGATGACACCAGGTTAAAAGTTGAACAGTTCTTCACTAATGAATAAAGTTTAGATACAGCAGCTCAGTTCTTAGACTTTGCATGCCCAGGTAGATCTTCGATAATGCTATTGCAATGTCACAAATGTGGAGCCTCTAGGCCTCTTTTTAGACAAATTATATCCACAGAGATTCTGCCTATACCTCCTCTATTTTTCTCTCTCAGAAGCTATTTAAGTTTTTTCTCTTGTTTTTTTTTTTAATCCACGGCTGTTTTCTGTTGCTTCTCTCCTCATCACTGTCTGGACACTGACTCCTCCACACTGCATTCTTCACCACTCCCTATGGGGAGGGGGGCAAAAGCCCCATCTAGTGGTAGTATCTAAGGCCTAGTAACACCTTGGACAGCATACATACAGAAAATGCACATATAATAGCACATTTTTACAGTAGGGCACCTATGCAGTGCGTGGCAATGGGACATTGAACAAGTCATTTGCAGAATTCTATATTATAAGACAAAACAGGCATGTACCATATACAGCCAGCAACTCATTATGGCTTTCTCTGCAGCCAACAGCCTAAAGGACCATCACAACAACACATGGAACACCTTCATGCAGTAAAAGCTTTTGTAGGCAGATGTATTGGACAATGTGACAATGTGGCATTGTGTTTACATGATACCACTATCGAACTGAGGTTCCTTAGGAAATGGTTCTGAGGGCCATCTTCCATCAGAACTGTCTCCAAATTTCCTCCAAAGTCACTCTTCTGAAACTTAGGGGCTCAAATATTGTTTCAGATCCTGGAACCACCAGGGAATCTCCTGCCATTCTTGTGGTCCTATCCCAACACAGCATGCCTTCACACGGCTTTGGTTAGAGAAAGTAAAGTTGAGTTAGGCTACTTTCACACTTGCGTTTTGGAATTCCGGTATTGAGTTCCGTCATAGGGGCTCAATTCCGGAATAAAACGCTTCAGTTTTGTCCCCATTCATTGTCAATGGGGACAAAACTGAACTGAAGACAACGGAATGCTCCTGAAAGCTCTCAGTACTGTTTATCCGCACCAAGATGGATCCAGAAGTCAATGGGGACGGATCCGTTTGGTGTGACACACTCAGTAACCAGATCCGTCATGACGGATCCGTCCACAACACACCACACATGACACACACATACACACAGACATACACACATCACAGGAGGAGGAGTACTGCGCGCAAATAGGATGATTCTCCCTCCAGCAGAGGGCGCTGTGGGGAATCTTCCTATGTGGGCACCCTTCACCCGCCGGATCCGTGCCGCCGCTAATGTGAAAGTGGCCTTAGGCTGTCTGTTTGCTATATGTTCCAGGAAAGTCATCAGCGTTGTATCTGTTAACCCAACAGAAGCCAAACGGTTGACCTTTGTCGGGCTGGTATACATTGATTTCCTTTTTTCAGCTGCGGCTCATGCTGCAAAAAAAAAAAAAAAACTGTGTAGTATTCTTTTTTAATATGGGAACCTCTCAGCCCATACCTCTGACGTACACTGAAAAATGTGTATGAAATATTTTCTAATGTTTGTAATAAACTGGATATTCAGTACCTTCTGACCATAAATGATTGTGCACCCCTGAGTAAAAGGAGCTATGCATAAGGTGTACTAAGCAGAATTATTACTGACACTTTAAAATAATTTTTTTTTAAATTCAGAACCTTAAAAAACTTCTGCAGTTGGAGGATGGAACTGAGCATGTGCATCCACCTCAGTGAAGTGGACAGAGAAATAGAAGAAGAGCAAACAGCAGGTGGCACTATACAGATAGTTTTCATTGCATAAGTCAATGGCAATGCCATTACAAAAGTATTCAGATCCAGGTGCTGGTTTGAAAACGGTAGAATAGTTTTTGTGGGACAATCCCTTTAAGGGCACAAGAGCGCAGTTAAATGAATATTATTATATGCAATGCCAATGGATCTACAAAGATTAGATGAGTTGGATATTATCCGACAAAAGGGTCGCATAAAATCCACAAATTTTGAGAGGCATTTCTTCTCACAGAAACCAAATATCTAGCCAATTTTGGATGCCAAATCCTGGTCTCCACTGCACATTTGCATATATATAATGATTTTTGGCAGGAGTTTCTATACTGGGAATAGATCTTGCTCGAATGATTCAAACAAGTCATGTAATTATCCTAAAACATCTATCCAGAAAGACATAGGGACGAACAAACAAGAAATCAGTCATTAGGTCTTATACACAAGTTCAAGCAACTCTGACCATTGTATTCAAGCTCAGAAATTCTGTCCAGTCATACACATATATTACGTGTATTAGAAAATAGCACCAGACTTCTGGTTGTTGGCTGGATGTGGTCTTTCATGCATCCGTTACTGCACTGATTTTCAGACGGTATGCTGGGGAGTAGTAGCTATGAGGACATTGGTATCAACCTCTTAAGGTCTGACATATTGTGAGCCTTAGGAACCCAGAATATTTTTTGTCATAGCATTCCAAGGGCCATCATTCTTTAATTATGCCCTCAAAGTACCTGTAGGAGGGCTTGTTTTTTGTGGGATAAATTGTATTTCCCAACGGCATCATCTTATGGTATGGATAATTTATTGATTAGCTTTGAACTGGGGTGAACTGAGAACTTAAAGTGGCCTTTGAAAAAACTAAAAGTGGCCGTTATGTTATAGTTGGGTCCATGTAGTAGTAGGGTCCAAATTGACAGAAGGGCAACACAGATAGATGGGACCAATACAAGTTGCCAGGTTCAGCAATATCATAGTGCAGCACAAGAAATCATCCCACAGAACCAAAGACCACAGTGCAGCACAAAATACCTCCCCAGAAGCTTGTCTCTCTGTGGTGGCCATCAATAACTGTCACGTTCTGTCCTCCTTCTCATCCAATTGCCTGTAATGAAGATATTGATATAGAGGGTTTAGGAGGTGAAATGTGGGCCTCAACACCAAGCCAGCTCTACCTTAGGCATGCTGGCGGGACTTCCTCTAATAATGACCCCTATAGTGCCCCCAGTAGTATGTACGCGGCAGTGAGGAGGAGAAATTCCCTGTAGTGTCTATGGCCAGTCCACCTCTGGCTTTGAATATATATATTTTTGGCAATGCAAAAAAAAAAAAAAACACTTTTGCCTGCAAAACACTTTTTTGCAGTTTTTTTTACCACTGTTTACTGTAAGTTTATGGCAATACCAAATACATATAGTTTATTTTATGTTTTAATACTTTTGCACAATACAAATATGTTTTATGGAAGAAAATCATATTTGTACTGCCGCATTCCAAGGATATTTCATTTTTCTATTGATGTATCCGTATGAGGCTTTGATTTCTGTGGATGAGTTGTAGCTTATATTGGTATCATTTTGGGTTACATACAATTTACTGAATATTTTTTATTCATTTTTGCAGTGAAAAGGACTAAAAATGGCAAATGTCTTATCATTTTCTGTTTTCTTATGTCTGATGCTGTGACATATAAATAATATGTATGTTTTTTGTTTTACTATTTTAAACTGTGCTTTTTTTTCTTTTTTTATAAAAAAAAAAATTGATATATTAGTTTTGGGGCAGTATTTCCTGCAGCTAAGTTTTATTAAACTTTATTTCTCTTCTTTGCTTTTTTTCTGTGATCATTTGATTGCCTACATAATGCTTAGGAATTAAGCACTACTTCCTTTCAGCGTTAGGTCGCATGCACACAACCACATTTTTGGTCTGTTTCCGATCCACATTTTTTGTGGATTGCACATGGACCCATTGATTTCTATTGGTTCTCAAAAAAAAACGGGCAGTACACGGTTGACATCTGCAGGCTGTCCACATCCTTGTTGCCACAAATAATAGAGCCTGTCTTTTTCATGTTTATTTTCCGGACAAGAATAGCCTTTTTTACAATGGGTCCCGCAAAAATTGTGGGATGCCTGTGGGCTGCATCCATATTTTGCAGATCTACGTTTTGCAAACCGCTAAAAGATACAGTTGTGTGCTGAAGGCCTTACACTGACAGGTCATTTTTCTGCCACTCCTCTAGCATGGCCCAATAGGTCCTATGGCAGCATATGTCAGGTCGCCAATTGCCATGGTAAACCATCAGAGCCCTACAATTGGGTTGTGGTATGCTTATACAATATTAAATAGAGGGTATGGATCCTATGCCCCATCATGGTGCCAAAATGTATGGAAATCCATGCTGTACAGTTACAGTGCGCTACATTAATGGGTTATAAGTAGCATATGGTAGATGGGGAGCCCTGGGTTTCAAATTACTTGTCAAGGTAGAAGCCATGTAGACTCTCATCATCATCGTTGACTGATATTTTATGTGGTGCAGGGGCAGACTGGGAACTAAAAATGACCATGGAAAAAATACTAAAAGTTGCCCTGTTTTGTAGTTGGGCCCAAATTATGGAAGGGATGGCCAGCAATACCATATTGTACAACATTATACCACCCCAACAGAGCCAAATACCACAGTCCATCACAAAATACTGCCCGCAGCACAAAATACATCCCCAAGAACTTCCACTGGGCGGCTGTGAGGAGGGTCCAGGTGACCTCCTGGGCATCGGACCACCAGGACATTTCCCTGTGAGGTCTATGGCCAATCCACCCCTGATGTGGTATATGTCTTTTTCAAACCTAGACCAAAAGGCGATGGAAGCAAAGTTTGACCTTGAGTCCACCATTCTGAGAGCCCATCCTACAGCTTTGCAGAACATGTGATGTCCACATTTTAATTGCATCCTAAACTTTGCTGTTCATTCACAGAGAACAAATCGTCAATAGGTTATTTGTGAATTAACACAATTTAAAAAGACTCTAGTGACAAGTAACTGACTCCAAATTTAGCTCCAAATGGAGATATCCTCTGCTGGAACTTTGGTGCCCATTATTATGTTTGAGCCAGGGTTCTCTGGATGATACTATGGTACTCCGGTGGGTCAGTCTGGCCCTGAATGTCAAGACTATCCTTATATTGGGTATAAATAGGCTTACCTTCACAGACGTCATGATTTAGCTACCAAATACAAAGAGACATAAGATTGTTAGGGTGGGTTCTGCTCTGCAAGACAAGTGATATCTCAGGTTATTGGCACAGGGATAACATTTGATCATCAAATCCAACATCTAGGTTTTTTGTCTTCACTGTGCATTTAATTGGCAGCTGCCTATCTCCAAATGTAGTCTGAATTCTTCTATATCATCCAAATAACATCAAGGAGGGTTTTATTCCAACCTGATACGTCAGATATTAAAGTCTTAGGGTACGGCCACACGGTCAGGTTTCTGCATGCAGTTTTGGAAGCCAAAACCAGCAGTGAATTCAAAAAAGAGGAGAAGTCCTCTCTGTCCTTTATTCTTTTCTCTCCTTTCATGATCCACTGCCAGAACTGCATCAGGAAACTTGACCGTGCGGCCGTACCCTTACATTTCCATATATTGTCCTGCCTTAAAATGACAATTTGTTATTGCATTTCATTTGTGAATGCTTCTGGGAGGACAGACATTTAAAGGAATGACAGATGTATGCCTGCCAAAGAACTGGAATAAGAAAGAGAAGAAGAGGGTATCGTCCAGACATAGACCTTGCGCTTGCATGTATATATTAGTATATTTCGTGTTTTTATTTTTTTTTAATTGTACGACAATGCAGCAATTGTCAGTTCACTTTTCTTTCACAGGACATATGGGTGCACACTGACAAAGAGCCGACTGTACCCGAGTGCACTTCCTGTCCGCCTAAAACTTTTCTGTTTGCACTGTGGAATGAAATAGTGCTTTCTTGTAATTGTGCCTTCAACACATCAAACATGCGCTTCATTGTGATCCTTCGAGATGGATTTCTTCGGAAAACTCACATTCCTTACCTATGCTAACAAAACACATAGGTGTATCTGCACGCTTGTCCTAAACTTACTTCTAGCTGAACTCATCTAATAAACACTCATTATGAAACCCTGATGTACTGCAGGCTGGTCCAAGAGGATGATTCGGTACAGGTCAGGCCATATTTTTCTAGTTGAACCTATTTGTCCATAAAGATAGATAGATAGATAGATAGATAGATAGATAGATAGATAGATAGATAGATAGATAGAGTTTTTACCATGAGGTTCTCTTGAGTATTACAAAGTATACACTGATCATATCCAGTAGTACTCATACGTTCCATAGATTATGACTCATAAAGTATAAGCTCTTATGACCAGGGTTCCCTCTTGCTGTCATGGCTAGGCTTTTTGCATTTACATATATTCTAGAAATCTGCTTCACTGCTGTTTTGTTGCATATGGTAGAACACTGGAGGAAATCCTGAATATTAAGTACAGTATATGAGGGTATGTTCTCAGCGTGACAGATGTGTGTGCCTGGATACTGTTCTTTTCGGCGTCAGGCTGCAGCAGATGTATTTTTCAAATACATTACCCCAGTAATTTATATTAACTAAAACAGTCATTGCATTACGGCAGGCAGCAATGCAGCGGGAAGCAAACGCAGCAAACGTCAGTGCATTGGAAGATACATTGTTAGTGGAAATCATTTTTTTTTTTTTTACATGCAAATATTACTCTCAAATTTCAGGCAGAACATAGGCAAATTCAGCTCTTTGAATATCATTTTTACAGTTTATTCAGCTGAATTTTTAAAGTCTGTTCTACCAGGACTGATTATTATTATTATTATTATTATTATTATTATTATTATTATTATTATTATTATTCATTCCTTGTTTATAAATTTCCTTTTGTAAAACTTCAAGGTATTTCTCAACCATCACTGGCTGATGGAGTGTGTGCTGTGTTTAAGGTATATTACATATTCAGCAATATTTGAGAACAAATAACATTGAGTTTACTTATCTAATGATAATATATTATTGATAGTAGTAGTATTTAGCACACTATTAAATTCTCTGGCACTGTATTTCTAGATTACAACTATAAAAGCCAAACTTTAGCTCAACTGTGAGCTTACAAACTAAAGGAATTTTAGCTAAAATGAAAGGATAGATAGATAGATAGATAGATAGATAGATAGATAGATAGATAGATATGAGATAAATATATATATAGATAATTAGATAGATAGATAGATAGATATGAGATAAATATATAGATAGATAGATAGATAGATAGATAGATTATAGTATTCATAGATATGATTAAAGGTAAATGTTTAATAAAAAGATATATTAAAACATAAATATTTAATTGCAGTATTTATATAACATAACAATAGATAGATAGATAGTTTAATAATACTGTCCATATCTCAGATACTTTGCTATTGTGAGTTGTTATATGTAAAGTAATGAAAGTAAGTGCAGTGTTTCAGCTGCTCTGATGCTGGGATATTCCTGGAGCCTCTACCAGCAGTATTATTAATAATTGCAGCAGAGAAGAATAGTTAAATGACCTGGTACCTCCATCCCTCTTCATCATTCAGACATGAACATTTCATCCTGTTCCTCAGCATTGTGCTGGAATACTTTGCCCCAGCCTTTGCTATAACTTATGTCCTGGGTTGTATTTCTGCACTACACACCCCAGCACACGTTTCTTTAATTATAGGTCTCTTTGAATTTGAGTTTAGACCCACTCCCCGCATGTTCCTTTTACTCTTTCCTAGAGACATCTATTTTCTAGGTCTCTCCCTTGGTCCTCCAGATCTTTTTGCATTTCCTGTCCATTTCTTTCCCATTAATAAACCATTACTCACTCTGGTAGTGACCTGAACCCAGAATTACTCATAAATTTCTCACCTCCCCCATGTTTGGAAAGGTTTTGCCCCAACCTTCCCTCTTCTTTTACCTAGGTAGCCCCTGGCTTGTTCATTTCCACCCTGCTGTCATCTGGCGGTGGCATCTCACCTGTGCCATCAATCATGTCCTTTCCTCCTAATATTTGTGCAGAAATAAAAGTTGATCTCTTGTGCACACAGAGTCCCTCCACCTTCCCATTGTGTCCAGCATCCTCTGCCCCCAGCCCTCTTGTACAGAACACACTATAGCCTGTCCCCATTGATTGTATTTGTTCATTAAGGATCTATCTTCATGACACTGGAAGGCAAGTCCAGATAATACACTCATCACCTTGGCTTTATGAACTTAACTGCAAACTGGCCATTCACATCTGCCCAGGATGCCACAGACCTTCAAGGATCCCACTAAAGAACAAAGCAATCTAC